>JAOTOL010001572.1:520000-952500 GCA_034440575.1 Imbricaverruca yamaguchii
GTGCGATGCGGTGCTGCTTCTTCCATGGGGTGCAGTGCCGCTCCTGCCGTCGGGGTGCAATGCTGCCGTATGCTGCTCTGGGTGGTGCAGTGCTGCCGTTCCTGCCGTCGGGGTGCATGTGGTGGTGCAATGCTGCTCCTGCCGTCGGGGTGAGGTGCCGTTCCTGCCGTCGGGGTGCAGTGCTGCTCCTGCCGTCGGGGTGCGGTGCTGCTTCATGGTGACTGCTGCTCTTGCCGTGGGATGCGGTGCTGCCCCTTCCATGGGGTGCAGTGCCGTTCCTGCCGTCGGGGTGCAGTGCTGCCCCTACCGTCGGGGTGTGGTGCCGTTCCTGCCGTCGGGGTGCGGTGCTGCTTCATGGTGACTGCTGCTCTTGCCGTGGGATGCGGTGCTGCTCCTTCCATGGGGTGTAGTGCTGCTCCTGCCGTCTTGGTGCGGTGCTCTTCCGTGCTGTCCCGCGACGTCGGCGATCGTCGCTCGCAATGCCGTCGACGGACATGCGGTGCACTTGTGCACACCTGCGCCTCTGTGAAGCGTGATAGGGGTGTGAGGTCTGGGGTCGCACTGTGTGGTGTAAAGACTGTCTATTTTATCCAGAACTGTGCCGACTGGTGCGTTTTTGATGTGCGTTGTAATACATAGAAATTTAACATCGTGTGGTTGTATCGATTAATTGGTGGAACGTGGAGTGCGCTTGTGGGGCAGCGGTTCAGAGCGCACCGTCTGATTATTGCGTTGGTAGTGTGCATGATATTGTTGAGGATTTGCATCCATTTTGGGATTGGAATCCTAGGGTGAGGGATTCAGATTATGAAGTCGAATAGGTTTGAATCTGGGCATCCAAATTTGGAAGTTTTAAACGTGTACACTTTGTAACCGATTGCATTGTGCTCCAGCTGACTGAAGGAAGGAAGGAAATTCAGATTAGACATGTCCCCCAAAAGCAAAGACGCAAAAGAAGGCTAGGAAAGCCAGCATGGCTTACACCAGACTTGATAAAAGCAATTAAGGCTAAGAAAACGGCATTTAGAGTCTTTAAAGAAGCTTCAAATGTCGTTAATCTAAAGGCGTATCGAAAAGCTAGAGACACTGTGAAGCAAAAAACCAGAGCAGCAAAGCGAGCAAAAGAACTGGATTTAGCTAGAAACTGTAATGGGGACAGTAAAAAGTTATTTAGTTTCTACAAGCTGAGTAAAGTTTCTAGCACAATTGGTCCACTGGAAGTAAACGGGACTGCATTGGGTGAGGATAGTGAGATGGTTGAGGAGCTGAGCAAGCAGTTTAAATCAGTGTTTACATTGGAAGATATGACCAATCTGCCGACCGTACACCATAGTTCAGTGACATGGGATCTGACAAATGATGTTGATTTCATTGATAGTGATGTTGTTTACAATCATATCAGGAAAATAAAGCCAAACAAGGCAGCAGGACCTGATGATATTTATGCTAGGGTGTTGCGGGAAACTGAAAAGGAACTGGCATTTCCACTTAGTATAATATTTTGTAGATCAGTTTCACAAAATGAAATTCCAACCGATTGGAAAAGGGCAAATGTAGTTCCTATTTTCAAGAAAGGAGAAAGAGGGAAAGTTGAAAACTATAGGCCAGTAAGTCTCACATCCCTAGTCTGCAAGGTACTCGAATCAATTATCAAGGATAGAATAGTTAGTTATCTGGAAGGTAGCAGATTGATTCAAGATACTCAACATGGGTTTAGAAAAGGACGATCGTGTCTCACAAACCTCTTGGACTTTTTGAACTTCGCCACAGAACAATTTGATCAGGGAAATCAGGTTGATGTAGCATATCTTGACTTTAGTAAGGCCTTTGACAAGGACTTTAGTAAGGCCAATAAACGGTTAATGATACAGCTTCAGTCCCATGGTATTGCAGGTAGCATCTTAAAATGGATAGAGTTGTGGCTTTCAGATAGACAGCAAAGAGTGATGCTAAATGGTACAAAGTCATCATGGCAAAATGTTCTTAGTGGAGTACCCCAGGGGTCAGTACTGGGGCCACTACTGTTCATTATATTTGTAAATAACATTGAAAGTGGCCTAAGCAGTAAAGTTTTGAAATTTGCGGATGATTTGAAGGTCTTTAGGGCAATAACAGGACAAGATGAGCATATCTCGCTGCAAAAAGACTTAGACGAACTTGTGAAGTGGTCCGAAGAATAGCAAATGAAATTTAATTTTGATAAGTGCAAAATCATGCATGTAGGTAAGCAGCATATGAAGGCTCCATACTTGATGGGTGGCCAAGTGCTATCAGTGACTCAACAGGAGAAGGATTTAGGTGTTATTCTAAACACAAAACTGGGGGCATCAGAACAGACCAAGGAAGCCAGGAAGAAGGCACTGAGAATGCTCGGGGCAATAAATAGGAATGTATCATACAGAAGTGAGGAAGTGATCAGGAAGCTTTACTGTGCATACGTCAGGCCACATTTGGAATACTGCATCCAAGCTTGGTCTCCTAGCTATGAAAAAGATTGTTGGCTTTTAGAGAGAGTACAAAAGGGGGCTACAAAAATGGTTAATGGCATAAGCAACCTGGCATATGAGGAAAGATTGAAGAAATTGAATATGTTTTGACTTAGATATAGAAGGCTGAGAGGAGATCTCATCGAGGTTTTTAAATTTGTCCATGGTCTGGAGGGGGATACCTTGGGGAAATGTTTGAATTGAACAGAAATGATGCAATTAGAGGTCATCAATTCAAAATTAAAGTTAACCACAGCAGAACAAGGTTAAGGCAAACTTTCTTCACCAACAGGGTAGTAGAACACTGGAACCAGCTGCCAGAAAACATTGTCAGTAGCAGCACATTGAACATCTTTAAAAAACAGCATAGACAATCATTATAATAATAGAGGGCTTGCTTTTCAGTATTACAGGGAGGGCTGATCGACACATTTGGTGGGCAACTGGTTCAGTGTACAGAGTGCAACCAAGAAGGGCCCTTGTGGCTCATAGTTGCACTAATGTTTTATGTCTTTATGTCTTTATGACTGTTGTTAACGCGTCAGCCAGTGGCACATTTGTCACTCGGTCAAAACAAAATGGAAGTGACATTGGGCCTGTGTATGGTCTGAAGCTTTTTGTTTGCTTTTGGAGTATATGGAAAATATATGACAACGACCCCGATAAACACAATTTTCTTAATTTGTGGTCACATGCATGGGAGTTGCCACGGATTCAAAATGGGGGGGCAAACCAGAGACGCGGTAAGTTTGAGCAGGATAGAGGGGCCTAGCCCAGTCTTCGCTTCCCCCATCCTCACGCCTCACCCCCGAACACCTGCAAACAAGAAGTAGATTTAGCCCTCATTCATATTACAATCAATCATTGTACACACGCCGCACCTTCGACACCTTTGAAATTATTTTGATATCTCAACATGCTGATACCGTACGGAAAGCCACGTCGAATGACCCCACATAATGCAAATTGAAGTCATAGCCTCGAAACGCGAAGACTCTGACATTAATCTAACCTTGAGGCTTGATCGGACATGTCCCGGGTTGAAATGTTGTTCGAGGGTTGCCCACGGGCTATCTCTTGATACAAAGCATGGGTAGCTTTGGGAGAAAACCAAGAAATGTGGGGCGACCGAAGAACTGAGTTCGACATTTGACTTCGAAAATTAATGTGATTTCTGAACGGTTTGCTGGAGTACGACACGGCACGTCGGATGACTTCACTTGATGAAAATCGAAGACATAGGGACGTGGCGCGATGACCTCGAACAATTTGAGCTAGCCTTCGGTATTGTGGCTTGACATTGACATGTCCAGGTTTCAAATGTTGCTAAAGGTGCACCACGGGCTATTGCTTGATATCAGCTGTGGGCTGGTTAAGGCGAAAAAAAATGTGCCGCGACAAAATAAATCGGTTTGATCTTTGGCCTTAGAAATGAGTAATATTTCGTAACATTATAGTACGACAAAAGTCGCGTCGGATGATGCCCCTTGATGTAAGTTGAACCCATAGCTACGAATCGCGAGGACTTAACAAAATTCAAACTAGTCTGACCTCGACATATCCCGGCCTAAAATGTTACTCGAGAGTTCATCGTGGGCCGTCGCCTGATTGTGGATCTGGGTAGGTTTGGGCGAAAAACAGAAAACAAAATATGTGAGGCGACCGAAGAAATCAGCTTGAATTTGTACCGGTAGATATTATTTAGAAATATCAATTTTCTGATAACCTAACCTAGCCTAACTTCACAACAAGATAACACGAATGACATCCATTTTCTGCAAATTGAACCAATGGCGACGAAACGTGAAGCATCGAAGAACTCAATCAAGCCTTTGACCTTGACATGTCCCGGTTTGAAATGTTACTCAAGTGTTCACCGCTGGCTATTGCTTGCTTGCTATTGCTTGATACCAGATTTGGATAGGTTTGAGAGAAGACAAAAGAATGTAGGAGACCGATGGATCAGCTTGGCCTTTGCCCTTGAACAAATTATTAGATTGCTTAGCTTTCTGATGCTGCACAGCAAGCCACGTCTGATGACGCCCATTTCATGGAAATTGAAGCGATTGCAACCGAACCTCGCGTGCAGTCGATACCGCTCCAATATCGCCATCTAATAAATGGAGCTAACCTTTGACTTAGAAGTCTGCTCCCCGATTTTACATGTTACACGATGGTTCACCATAGGCTATTGCTTGATGCCAGATTTGGGCAGGTTCGGATAAAAACGACAAACATTGGGAGGCGACCGAAGAAACCGTTTGTGTTGAACCTTGACCGTTGAGGTGGTAATGTGAGACCTATGTAGTTCATTCCAGCGTGTTCAGCACAAGCAAAGGCATTTTTGGTAATTGATTTGAACGATCATTGAACCCGTCGCTGAATGCTAATGCCAATAAAATACGCCTTTGGCGAACTCGTCGCTGAATACGAATACGAATACCACGCCAACTTGACGTACATGCTTAAGGCTGCCCATGACTTCCGTCAATGGTCTTGAAGATACCCAAGGACTCCCAGGGTCGCATTTTTTCGATATATCGATATCAATAATCAATTTCGAAGATTTGAACTTCGCTTAATTGCAATTACAAAAGCAACTGGGAAACCCAACCGTCACATTTCAAGTATGAAACGCGAGCCTACGTCTCTCCAGGAAATTGGCCGAATAAATTACCTGCTGGCGGTTGTACAGAGTTTGAAGGTGCTCGCCTGCCAACCTTTTGGTTGGTAAGGGTCTGGTAGGGGCATCAGTTTGAGTCGCTACAAGACCGTCTAACTTTCGCTCCCACGGCAAACCAACGCAACATGGTGGTATCTGAGAGTAAGGCCAATAACCACAGCAGTTGGGTCCGGCAATAACTAATACAATGCAATAGAACGCATGCCGGGCAATTCAGTCCGCTGCAGCACCGCCATGTACATGTTGCATTTAGTTCATTTGCATACAATTTGCGTATAGGGCATATTTCAACGCATTTATTTGCGTATTTAGATGGTGGCTTTCTGGATTCGACTGCGGTTTTTCTAAAGGATTCGTATCTTGATTGCCTGGGTTCAAATCCTTTTTTCGTGGTTCGAAGATCAGCAAGATGGATATCTATTCCAATATATTCGAATACTGCGAATCCGAATACTCAGGTGTGGTGTGCACCGTTTCAAATTGATTTTATTCAGTCATTGCTTTGCCGTCTGGGCTCTGCTGGTGGACCTGGACTTCAGACAGAACTGCCCGAGTGAAGCTCAGTCGGGTTTTGCACCGCTTTTGTGTTGCCGCACGGGAGCTGAAGCCATCATTGCCCTATTTCTGATAACGGTTTCAAGCACATCACGCTAGTCTCACACCAGATGGAGACATTAAAACAAACTTGCCCGCATTTGTAGCTAACAACGTTCTAAACTCGTATCAACGTCAATCTCTTGACCACTTAACCCGCGCCGTCTCACCGGTCAGATCCTCACACCCCGTCTCGGGGGTGGGGGCGGGTAGTAACCCCCTCTAAAATCCAAACTAAGTGTCGCACGAAAACGAAAGCTATGTCATAGAAAAGCCCTCGAAGATTAGGATCCGGATTCACCCCCAAAACAATTTCTCTCCAAAAGTGACGTCACCAGGGTGCTATATTTTCACGACTTATCACGACTTACATGATGTTTTTGGCTCTGGAGAGTTTCTTTTGGGGATATATGAAGAAAAAAAATTATTTGGAATGAAAAAAGGACAGCGAAATCGACCAGTCCCATACAATTTTTTGCCCCCCCTCCAATTTTTTTAAATTTCAAGATGTTTAGTTTTCAAGTTTTCTTTAATTTTCCTTTTCCAATGTGTAGAGCAGACCGAGGAACGTTGGAAGTCAACTTGCCCTCATAAAAAATGCTTACTTTAGCCAGAATCTTCTATTTGAACTGCAATTGGCAAATATGCAAAATTTGTATGCAGTCAAAAACAAAGCAAACAAAAAATTGGACTCGTACGTTGTCCCTAAAGATAATCAAACGCTAAGTTTTTAAAATATGTCCTTAAGTTAATGGATTTTTTGGGGGACCCCCCCCACCCCCACAAACACCTTCCCCCCAAAAAAAACAAATTTTTAAAAAAAAACACAAAATAATGGGAAAAAAAAAAAAAAAAAAAATGGGCCCCCCCCCCCCCCCAGACCCTCCCTCGAGACGGGACGGGTTAGCATCACATTTCGCAGCACCAGAAGAAGAACGCTCCCTAGTGCGATTTTTATACATATACGTTTAGTGGTGCATTTGTCGGCAACTGCAAAGTAACTTATCACTATCTGATGGGATCACTACAAGGGGACATGGTCGATAGAATAGTACATGAGGCGAGAGACCTCCCCCAACTAGTGGGATGAGGTCGTCACAAAGTAGCGAGAGATGAAACTAGTGGGATTGGGTCATCATCTATTGGGATGGAGTCATCACAATGGTATATGTGGCGTGACCATCTCTAGTGGGTCATAGCGACAGCCATCGCAACTGCCAGCAGCACTTTTCCGACTAATGCATTGAGATATCGTTTTGCTTTTGGTCCCCACAAACAGCGCCATTGGTCCAGCATCAGCGCCGTCTGTATAGCATTGCCCTACCTCCAGCGTGACCATTTCGGCCAGTGTTCAACACACGGGGGACGAGTGGTCTAGGGGTAAGTTGCTGGTCTCACAATCAACATGTTGTGGGTTCGAGTCTCACCTGTCGCTACTCTTCGCCCGCGACCAATCGGCGTGAGAGATTGGCGACGCTAAATGACTCAATGATCGATGTGTCGTAAAAAAACAATAACCAACCAACCAGTGTTCAACACGACATGGTGCCGGGGTGGTCTGGGCGACCATGACCCTCAGTCGACCTCTGTGACCCGGTGCCGAGGTGGTCTGGCCGACCATGACCCTCAGTCGACCTCTGTGACCCGGTGCCGGGGTGGTCTGGCCGACCATGACCCTCAGTCGACCTCTGTGACCCGGTGCCGAGGTGGTCTGGCCGACCATGACCCTCAGTCGACCTCTGTGACCCGGTGCCGAGGTGGTCTGGCCGACCATGACCCTCAGTCGACCTCTGTGACCCGGTGCCGGGGTGGTCTGGCCGACCATGGCCCTCAGTCGACCTCTGTGACCCGGTGCCGGGGTGGTCTGGCCGACCATGGCTCTCAGTCGACCTCTGTGACCCGGTGCCGGGGTGGTCTGACCGACCATGGCTCTCAGTCGACCTTTGTGACCCGGTGCCGGGGTGGTCTGGCCGACCATGACCCTCAGTCGACCTTTGTGACCCGGTGCCGGGGTGGTCTGACCGACCATGACCCTCAGTCGACCTTTGTGACCCGGTGCCGGGGTGGTCTGGCCGACCATGACCTTCAGTCGACCTTTGTGACCCGGTGCCGGGGTGGTCTGGCCGACCATGACCTTCAGTCGACCTTTGTGACCCGGTGCCGGGGTGGTCTGGTCTACCATGGCTCTCAGTCGACCTCTGTGACATGGTGCCAGGGTGGTCTGGCCGACCATGACCCTCAGTCGACCTCTGTGACATGGCGCCGGGGTGGTCTGACCGACCATGACCCTCAGTCGACCTCTTCTGTACACATCGTGACCGAGGTCTCAGAACCAGTGCTCCCATTCAGCCGACTTCAGTGCTCGAGCTGTTTTGGCCTCACGCATAAGGAGGCCGCAGACATCGCTTCGCGTCAGTGGCGGAAACACGGCGACGTTATTTAAGTTCCCACGAGTCACGACACCCGCCGACAATGTCGTGAAGCAGCCGGCCTCCTCAGCAAAATCACGCCGATTACCTGTGCACCTCCCGCTCGGCATGGCCATGGCCATGCTGGACGTCGCGCAAATAGGCGCTACCTGCACGACGTCCAGTTTTCCTCCGGTCGCACCGCCGCCGCCGCGCTTCCGGCCGAAGCCAGCCGCTGAACGCCGCGTCGACGACCATTATTCAAAATCACCGTCGGCACGCGTCGTTAATCACCGGGCACACGTTGACATCGCTGTCAACAGCGGACTGCCGGCCCCCGGGGCGTCGTCCGGCCGCTGCCGCCAAGTCTGCACGTCAAAACAGACCAAGTCTGCAGGTCAGCGGGCGACGGCTGGTCGTTACCACACGACCGCCTCTAACTAGCTGTTCGGCCATGTCTGCACGCCAACAGGTGTCCACACGTCCGCAGACGACGTCCAGACGTCAACAGACGACGTCCGCACGTCAACAGACGACATCCGCACATCAGCAGACGACGTCGCACGTCAGAACAGAGACGTCCGCACGTCAACAGACGACGTCCGCACGTCAACAGACGACGTCCGCACTAAAGACGTCAACAGACGACGTCGCTAAAGAGCACGTCAACAGACACGCAGACGACATCCGCACGTCAACAGACGACATCCGCACATCAGCAGACGACGTCCGCACATCAGCAGACGACGTCCGCACGTCAACTGGCTGGCAATGGCGTCCGGAGGTGCCGGCCTGATTTGCCGTCGGATCGCCGCAGGTCCCGGGTCAGGTCAGGGTCAGCAGTTCCGGCTCACCGATAACTCTAGAGAAGTTCGCACCACGGTCATAATACATTATCGCGAGGCAACTGCTTGGGGCGCTGCCGCTGGTTTTGCGGGTGTAGAGCCACACAATGTGGCGGATGCCTCCGCTTCGGTGAACCCCTCGCGCTGCTTGTTAGCAGGAGACTGTCCCCCTTGACTGCCTTGTGCCGTCTGTAGCAGGCGCGGCATTGCCTTCAGCCGGAGACGTGGTGTCCACTCTATCGGCTGCTTAATCTCTTCGTGAGGGGAGGAGTAGCTTTAAGAGTACGTTGCCCGTATAACAATTGAAAGAGTGTGGGTTCGAGCCTCACCCGTCGCCGCTCTTCGCCCGCGACCAATCGGCGTGAGAGATTGGCGACGTTACACGACTCAACGGTCGACGTGTCGTAAAGCCAGTAGCAAATCTCCAATCTCTTCTGCCGATCTCTTCGTGAACGAGTGCCGTCCGTGGGAGAACGCTCCGAGTTCCCCGCGGCTGTTACAGGAGTTCCTCACGGCCGCTGCAGCGGTGTTGGTTGGTTGGCTATTTGGGCGTGCGGGCGCATCGACTGCGTTGGTCATACAGCGCCCGCGTGACGCCAAGTAAAGCACGTAGGATATTCTGCCATATTACAGAAAGACGTTGATATAGTGACGCGCTTGGAAAACGAATGGAGTGCCCCCGGAGCGCAGCAACAAGCAACACTTCGAAAGTTCCCCATAAGCGAAAACTATTCGATCTTCGTACAACATTAATGGGCTCTGACGGGCGCGGAGTTCCCGTTCACGATGTTAGCGTTCTTCCTGATTAAAAGTTATATTTTTCAGACCGCAGCACTTCCGTGGTGTCAAAGGCTAATAGGACACTTAGTCTTTTAATAAGAGCCTTTTGGTGAACTTCCTCCCTACGTGAGCCTAACAAGCTTTGAAGTATAAAACAAAATGGAGAGGTGCTACTTTTATCAGGTAAGTTGTATGGTGTTCAGTCCGTGCAAACGAAACATGCGACGTTCATTCATCTATTATGTTCCTCTTCAAGACTTGCCATAGAGTCCCGGCACAAGCTACAATGTTCTCAATACACATTGCACAAGACACCAGACCGTTGGGGTCGCTCCAGCGCGTGTTTCTTCTCGTGGCTGGCGGAATGGGTACGGCTTTTTGGAAATATCTCATTCTGGCTCCTCCCACCTTCAATGCGTGCTAAGCTTCCTTCCGAGGACAGGTATCTTTCACGATTTTATCAGTGCAATGGATGCACATTACAGCACCGACATAAAGCAACTTCAGACGCATTACTTAGACAACAAAGTGTCGGGCTGTCAAGTTCAACCGACGATGTCCCAGCCGCACTTTAAATAACCTTGCATTTTAAGCTGTTCATTATTATAGTGTAGACAGGGGTGACTACTGCGTGATGCTTTGCGGTGGAAACAACTTAGTAGTGGAAACAACTTAGTAAACACCAAACAATGGAGCACAACCTGCGCACCAGGTGTCCAGAAGACGGTGACACCGTGACCTGGCAAACCGACGACAGGCCAATCGGCGACAGCCGGACTGACCTGAGCCGGCAGCTGGCTCTGTGACCTCTATCTGTCAGCGGGGCAGCTGTCCCTCCGTGACTCCTCCAATCCGTCAGCGGGGCAGCTGTCCCTCCGTGACTCCTCCAATCTGTCAGCGGGGCAGCTGGCGCGCTCGTGCCACACCAGTTTTGTCGCAGGCGCTGCCTGCAGGGTCACCCTGGGGTCGGCGGCGCCGCCTGCCGGGTCAGTCTGGGGTCGGCGGCGCTGCCTGTCGGGTCAGTCTGGGGTCGGCGGCGCTGCCTGTCGGGTCAGTCTGGGGTCGCCGGGTCAGTATGTGGTCGGCGGCGCTGCCTGCAGGGTCACCCTGGGGTCGGCGGCGCCGCCTGCCGGGTCAGTCTGGGGTCGGCGGCGCCGCCTGCCGGGTCAGTCTGGGGTCGCCGGCGCTGCCTGCCGGGTCAGTCTGGGGTCGCCGGCGCTGCCTGCCGGGTCAGTCTGGGGTCGCCGGGTCAGTATGTGGTCGGCGGCGCCGCCTGCCGGGTCAGTCTGGTGTCGCCGGCGCTGCCTGCCGGGCCAGTCTGGGGCCGCCGGCGCTGCCTGCCGGGGTCAGTCTGGGGTCGGCGGCGGCGGCGGCGGCCCGGCCGGCTCGCTCCGAGGCTGGCCGGAGCAGATAAAGTGGTCGCTCGCTCGTGTCGGGGTTTACTGCCACTGACCGTCGCCGCGACATATTTCAGAGTCGTGATGCGCAGTGAGTGGCTGATACGTCCCGAAGAAGATCCGCGCGGCCGATTCTGAGCGGCGCGGTTCGGCAGGAATTGGTCGCCGGCTAGACACAAGGGGGGGGGGGCGGGGACGGCGTGCTCAGCAGTGGGTGGGAGGGGGACGGCTGCAGCGGAAGTGCGGCGCGACACTGCGACCGTGCCGCAGGCTCCGGCCTGCAGTGTCGGTCCTGGCAAAGTGAGTCGTGACTGACTGAGTATGGCGTTGCATTTGGAGTTATGGTTCATTTTGAGTAGTGTACCCATGGAAATTGAGTCTAAAGCGTCTACCCTCTTGTCCAATATTTTTTCCTCCATGCAAGGCTTATTGAATCCGTCATTGCCAGCAAAAGTGAATGGCTTAATCGGCTGATAACATGAAGGCTATGTTTGATGCATAGTTCCAATTGTGAACCGAATTAAATTTTAAGTCGTTTCTTTGTTATATTTTCCGTTGTCTAATCTGCTGGTTGGGACGCTTCCCGCCATTGTCCATATACATTGGATGGAAATTATGTGCATGGGTCGGGAGTAAAAATTTGACTCAGGAATAGTTTAAGGTAAAAAAAATTCGTAAAAAGCAAATAAACTAATTTGACGTTAGAAAGGTCCTCAACCTTTCGAAAATGGCCTCGGAGCACTCGGAACAGTGGGACTGGCTGAATACACCCATTTTGCACAGCCCGTAAAAATATATATTATATATATATTATATATATATATATATATATATATATATATATATATATATATATATATATATATATATATATATATATATATATATATATAAGCGCGGTTTTGGGAAAGCATAGCTCTGCATGCCTTCAAGGATGACAGCATAGCTTGGTGACATGAGTGATCTAAGTCAATATCTTTTTTGTTTTCAAACTACGTGCAAATGATGTATCATCAGGCATGCAACACTTTGAGTGCCCTGTCCCTGACCGCTTTCTCGTGATCCTAAGGCCATCTACAAAAGGGGTGAGAATCACCCCAGTCAACGGTATCGGTCACATTTTCCTCACTAGCCAGCCGATTGCGTTGGTAGCTTCGCAAAAAAAATGGTAGCGAGTCTCTTGCTGATCAGAGTATCTGCGGAATGTGCTGCTTCAGTTTACAGCTTTTGATTTGGCCGATATATGTCAAATTCTGCCCATAGATGACAGCACTTCCAACCCCCAGCCTGTATGTGCATCAATTAGCCATGAATCAATGTCGATTTGAGTGATGTTTTCCGCTGCTGTGTAACTGGCCGGACTTCGCCACCCAGAAACACTCGCCACTGCACCTGTCTCGTCGTTGTTTGTGCCACGACGACTCCAAAAAGAAGGAGAGGAAGTATACTGGGCGCTTGCATCCTCCTGCCAGGAGAATGACACCCTCCCGATCCATGGGCGCAAACTAACCAACGCAGCTGACGTGCCCTAAAGCACAAGTCCACGACCACTACCACCGTCCCCTCCTTATGCGAAACCTGGCCCATTGAAGGTCAGACCTCACCTCCCTCAGACCTTTCAGCCGCAGGTAGCCTCCGGGGGTTCGAGGGTGAGCCGCGGCAGAAGTTTGCAGCAAGAGACGTCTCTCTGAGAAACTAGCACCCCTTGGGGAGGTTGGAGTGCGCACAACCCCCCACACACCACGATACAAATATTGCCGACCTGCTGCACTCGTTCGAAGAAATGACGTCAACAAGCGAACCCCCTCCCCCTCTCTGATTACAAGGTGTGGATTTTCTAGTGACTTTGGCGCTATTTTGTGCGACGAACTACAGCTCGTGCACGTTGCACTACACTCTCCGGTGTCGTGCGACGCCAAATAAGTTAATTATATATAGCTGCTAGAGCAGTAGAAAGTTTCGAATGCAACAGTGCGCGATTCTCCAGAATATACATTTATTTATTTATTTATTTCACGATACATGCCCTCCACGTGCAGTGGCTAGTATGGATAGTCTGGGAACAACCGCCACATAGCCGAAACAGCCGGGAAAAAATACGCTCTGGGTAACAGACCAGACGTGATCACTCGAACTTCCAAGAAGTTTGCCGCATGCCAAGAAGTCTGCCGCATGCCAAGAAATCTGCCGCATGCCAAGAAATCTGCCGCATGCCAAGAAGTCTGCCGCATGCCAAGAAATCTGCCGCGTGCCAAGACTCACGGCCGTCCTCGGCGTCCAGGCGCTGCATGCTTCGTGCGCTCCTGGAGGAGACGCGACTTCATCTGTAGTCGAGTCAAACTGATGGATGGCATTTGATTTGCCGGAAATCCCACTCGGGCCGCCCAAGTGGCACCGGATAAGGCATATTGCTGCGATCCCTCCTCAGAGTCGACCGGCTGGAATTCACTTCGGCGGCCCTGCTTGGCGCTACTGCAGCCCTGCTTGGCGCTACTGCAGCCCTGCTTGGCGCTACTGCAGCCCTGTTTGGCGCTATTGCAGCCCTGCTTGGTGCTACTGCAGCCCTGCTTGGCGCTACTGCAGCCCTGCTTGGCGCTACTGCAGCCCTGTTTGGCGCTATTGCAGCCCTGCTTGGTGCTACTGCAGCCCTGCTCGACGCTATTGCAGCCCCGCTTGGTGCTATTACAGCCCTGCTTGGCGCTATTGCAGCCCTGCTTGGCGCTATTACAGCCCTGCTTGGCGCTATTGCAGCCCTGTTTGGCGCTATTACAGCCCTGCTTGGCGCTATTGCAGCCCTGTTTGGCGCTATTGCAGTCCTGCTTGACGTTACTGCAGCCGTGGTTGGCGCTACAGCGGCGGCCTGGCGCCGCTGCAACTGCAAAGTGACACTTCAGCCGACTGGCACAAACGCAGCCGCCAGGCACCGCTGCAGTCGAATGGTGCTCGTCTGCTGAAAGCCGCTGCAGCGCCGCTTGGTGCTACAGCGGCTGCCAAGTGCTGCTGTAGCACCACGTGCTGTCATTGCAGCTGTTTTGTACTACTGCAGTTGTGGTGCCGTCGACTTGCCTCACGCTGCCGCGCCCGAATGGCCTTGCACGGCGTCAGTGAGCTGCCCGGGGTCATTGTCAGTGCAGAGGATCGGATGCTGACGCAACCGGTATCTGACCGGTATCTGACCGGTATCTGACCGGTATCTGACCGGTATCTGACCGGTATCTGACCGGTATCTGACCGGTATCTGACCAAATACGTCACAGTCGGTCGGTTATTGGTTTTACGACACATCGACCGTTGAGTCATGCAGCGTCGCCAGGCTCTCGCGCCGATTTGCCGCGGGCGAAGAGTAGCGACAGGTGAGACTCGGACCCATAATATTTCGATTGTGAGACGGGCGACTTACCTCTAGACTACTCCTCACGTACCAAATACGTCACGGTGCGACGCGGTAAGGAGGTGAAGTGTCCCAATGACGGGCTGCTCTCTCATTGCCTCCTGATCTGCCTATGTATGGTCCTGGAAGTAGTCTGAGAAATAATTTAAGAAATATGCTCATAAATATTCTTTTCATTGAGATTTCCATGCGGACGATCTCGTTAAGCGTGTCAGGCGGCCCTAATAAAGCTTTGTTTTAGCGGCATTGAAGCCCACTTTCCAGGCAGAATAGTCGAACGAGCGCTTCAGCCGACCGATGAGCAATTGGCCAAGTTCCAAAGTGAAGCGCGCCATTAAACAGCAGCAGCAGGCATGTCGGTCTGGTGATTCTGTGACGGAGCGTTCTGTGGGAAGGCTGGTGTTCCATAAACACCAGCGACGAACGTTTCGACTGGTGGTATCCGCCCGTGGTGCCATCTAGAGGAGACACGCATCACCAGCGACATCAGCCATGTCAGTCTAGTGACCCTAGGTCGGAGCGTGCTGTGGCCGGGTGACAAGCTACTGGTGGTATTCGCCCGTGGTGCCATCTAGAGGAGACCCGCATCACCAGCGACATCAGACATCGTCAGTTTGGTGACCCTATGACGGAGGCGTTCTGCGACCGGGTAACAAGCGACTGGTGGTGGCCGCCCGTGGTGCCATCTACAGGAGACACGCGTCACCAGCGACATCAGCCATGCGTCAGTCTGGTGACCCTAGCAAGGACGGAACGTTCTGTGGCCGGGTAACAAGCGACTGGTGGTGTCTGCCCGTGGTGCCATCTAGAGGAGACACGCGTCACCAGCGACATCAGCCATGTCAGTCTGGTGACCCTAGGACGGAGCGTTCTGCGACCGGGTAACAAGCGACTGGTGGTGGCCGCCCGTGGTGCCATCTACAGGAGACACGCATCACCAGCGGCAGGCGGTGTTAATTGGCTGCGTCAAGTGAACGTGCGCCGTTGGCAGCCCAAACGGCATCTCTTTCAGCACTTTGACCGACGCCGACTCTCGATGCTGTCAGCAGCCGCTGTGCTGATGTTTGTGGTCGTTTGCCGTCGCCTAGCAACGACGAGTTGACGTCACACCTGCCGCCTAACGAGGCGCCCATCTGTCGCAGCACGGGTGTGCTGACATTTGGTGAACAGCAAGGTAAGGAGGGCGCCGCCGCCCGGGAAGATGACGTGCGGAGAAGTGGAGACCTGGAGATGTACTGCGGACAACTCGGACAGGGGGGGGGGGGCCGGGGGTTAAGGGGGGGGGGTGGGGGGAAAAAAAACCGCCCGGGCTCCTCTCCCCCCCCCCACAAAATCTTCCCCCCCCCCCCCCCCCCCGGAAAAAAAGGGGGGGGGGCCCAATTGGGAAAGAAAAAAAAAAGGACAATAAAAGCAAACAACGGACAAATCTAACTGTTTCACTTCTGATTATCTCGAAGTGTGTTGGTAGTTTCGTTAGGCCAAGGTTTCTCTCCATGACTGATTTATCTAACGTCTGACATCATTGATCACACAAATTTGGTTTAAAAATTAACGTCGTTTCAAATTCCTGGTTCAATCACCTCTGGCTTACCTGTTATCTAAATAAGCGCATTAAATGCATACGATTACACGTGCTATTGTCGGCAGGAATACTTATTCATCAAAATACTTCCTTACTAAATTACTTACGAAAACAGTTTTCGCTGGGAAGCTATCACTTGCGAAGTGCTTCAGAGCACTAAGACCGAACTCAATTGACCAAACATTTGAACTATGAATGCTTGTTTCAAGCCAGAAAAATATGTTTAGAATCATTTCATAATTGGAGCGACCAGCTGAACCCAGATTGTTGCAGGAACCCATATTAATAACATACAAATATACCCCAGTAGAACACACACTGCTTCTTTTTCTCGAACTGCACTGAAATTAAAATATAAGCGGTATCAACAATGAAAATAAATCGGCCTGTGTGTGTAGGTTCTTTGGCGTACACATTCGGTCAGACTTCCAGCGGAACATCCATGCTGCCTAGTGAACCCGGCGGGCGCTTAGCTGCAGTAATCTGCACATATGCGCAGGCTGAGCTCCTCATGGTATTCCACACGCACGTCCCCCTCACAAAAACAGCGCAGCACATAGTTGGAGGAATCACATGTTTTTCCTGCATTTTTTACTCTAAGTACTCCATGACCAGAAGAAAGCTTAGCTCGTATGTCATAATATTTAACGCGTGTACTGAACAAGTTATCGCCCTACATCTTTCAGTTGAGACACTTCATTCCGAATTCATAATTCCTTTTTCCGTGTTCTCGGTGTGGTTTCTAGGCATGGCTGCCTTTAATCCTTCTAGTCTATACAACGCAGGAGTTATTCAGCCGTGCATGCTCACAACGTTTTGGTTGCTACTGCTCCCGTTTCAGTACAATGTGTGCAGCTGAGTAGTTCCTGAGACGCCCGGACCTGAACCCGCCTCTGCGACGCGGCTGCTGCTGCAGAGCATGGCTGCCCATTGACGGGTCCTCCCCAATCACTACCAGCAATGCACACCAAAATTACTCTAAACATAGCAAAAGTTTTCTACACACAGAAATTTACTCTAAACACAACAGAATTGCTCTAAGCACAGCAAAATTGCTCTAAACACAGCAAAATTGCTCTAAACACATAGTGGCAGAGCGAGTCTGCACTATCGCCATCTTATCGACGCCCTTGTGTCGCAGACTGTACATCACTGCAAAGATACTTGCGGGTGATGTACGAGGTGTATGTTGTGCTTACGGATGCTAGTGTATGGTGACTTCCAGAAACACGCGACATGTAGCAAATCTGGCTAGAGTTGCACATGTCTAACTATCACAAAACCGTACCTGCGTGCTACCTCGAAACTAAAAGTATTGATACTCGCGTGCTGTCGGGGTATGATGTCATTGGCAGTTCGCTGTTTTAAACAGTCATCAACGCGGATATGAATGTCTGCTACCGGTGATTTCCACACGATTCTCTTGCATGGAATGGCCGGTTTCACCATCTGACAAAGTCGGCTGCACATCTAGGCTGAGTGGCTAAGCTGAGCGTCCGGGGAACCAGAGGCACACGGGTCTCGACTTCACGCGACGCACGCCTCTTGCCGAAGTGAGAGGCAGGCGACGCCGTGTAGCCTCAGCTTGTGGGTCGTGAAGCCACACAGCACAGCGCGACACACATACGCTTCACGTACTGTCCAGTAGCGGTCCCTAATGAGCTGCACGTGGAGCGAGGTCTGTGATACCCTGGGCCGTAATTAACAGCCGGGAAAAGGACAATAGCTTGCTGGTCGCATGGAAGAACCTCTGTTGGAAGCATACAACAGAATGTGTGGGCATTTGTGTTCTCGAAGTGCCTACTTGGGTAAAACTCAAACAGTGCCTTGACGAAAGGAGGTACGTTTTCTTTTGTCACACGGTCAATCATCAATGTAGTCAATCCCGAGCCAGGGGAGTTGTAAAAGAACAAAACGGGATGTGTGCGTTTTGATGACAGGTGTAATGCTTTTGTCCATTGGCAGATCTAGCCCACCGCTTTTTTTTTTGGGGGGGGGGACTTTCGGATTTCGGTATCAGCCCAACCCCTCCCCCAGTGGCGTACCTAGGAATTGCATCAGGGGAATGGTCGAACGGATTCGGAGGGTGCCCATTCTCCCACTATGTTTGGTTAAGAAGCATTGGATTTTGACCACTATTTGGCAAAGGGACCCACTAAAAAAAAATGACAACATAATTTGCTGTGTAGGGGCCCCAGCATACCTCCACCGTTCATAGGTTACCGGGTTTTTGTTCTTGTTTACCATAACGTTCACGTTCACGTTCAGCGTCTTGTACCAGGCCAACGTTCGTACACGTGTACACACTGGCGGATCCGATTTTGCCAACTCTTGCTGTAAGCAGAACTTGAGCAGCGTGGAACCCTCGATGTGTGTTAGAATATGCTACCATGCCAATGCAGTACCATCTACTATGCTACCATATTGACTTCCAAACAATTACAAAAAAAAATGTCTTCACAATTGGAGATTCCTTAATTTGCACATCTCAGCAAAGGTTACTGCATCTTAATTTCGTTTACTTCTTTTGGTTTCCTCCGGGGGGGGGGGGGGGCAAAAAGACACTATGACCCCATCATTTAAGCGGTTCGGGGGGATGGCCGGAATGTCCCCTCCCTGGATCCGCCAGTGCCTTTGTCACACAGCTATTCATCCATATAACCAATGCTGGGACATGGGCATAGTGCAGCATACACTTCACCTAATTTGCCGATGTGCTCTTCCACTACGGCTATAGCATGTGAACGGTAAAATAGGACTCCACTCGTTTTCCTTGCTTCAGGTGTAACAAATGTGTCGGGTCCTCGTGATTCTTGATTACCTAAAATAACGTGCAACCGCTGTCTTGGAATATTTTATGTCGGAGAAACCAAGCGTAGCATCAGGGATAGGTACAATGAGCACTTGGGAGATGCCAGACTTCGGAGAGAATACACACCTTTAGGCGAACACATGATCGACAAACATTCTAACATGGAACACAGCGACACTAACGCAAACTTCAAAGTAGAAATTCTAGCAACAGCCAGGGACAACGCTGATCTGAAGGTCCTCGAATCTCTACACATACGTAATCTACGGCCGCAACTAAGCACGCAAACGACGTCTTGGTATATCACATAAAATTACACAAACATAAGTTGTACTTTTATGTATTACGCGTTATATTGGATATATGTCTATATATGTGCGTGCATGTATGTGTCGATATGTATATGGACCATCGGCTCGGGCTTCCTCAGAGGATTCTATCTTGGCCTAGTTGATTTCTGGTTTGGAATTTCTTGAAGTGTCTGCACCAATGAGGATGCTTTTCTGTGATTCACGTGTATTTTTGCACGTTTTTTCCCCGTTTTTTTCTTCTTCAATTGTTAACCCTGCCATTTTTATATCACTCCTGACGATGGTCCCTGGCCGAAACGTTGAGAAATATAGCATAATCCCTAACGTTACTTTTAATGTAAATTCAGCACCTCCTGGTATATTCAGGGTCGTACATTTCGTCTCACGCAATGAAGTATATGAATCACCATTGCGCATTAAGTATTATCAGCGAGACCAGCAGGAGCGCTGAAGCCAAAGCTGCATGCCAATACAATGCTATCACAGGGCATTCTCTCAGACCCGGTTGGAAACAATTGGCTATATTATGTAAATCACAAAATGTACACCCCGTATTTGTAGTGACAATTGCACACATACTGACAATTGCACACATGCCAATACTCAGACAGTAACTCATGCTGGCCAATGCTCCAGTCCGTCCACACGTAGGTCGTGTCCTAACATTCAGTGGACTCTCCGAGAACTTAGAATAAGTAATCGAGCTTGAAAATTGCATGGACAATTGGGCTACACCGCAGGGGACGAGTAGTCTAGGGGTAAGTTGCTCGTCTCACAATCGAAAGGTTGTGGGTTCGAGTCTCACCTGTCGCTACTCTTCGTACGCGGCCAATCGGCGTGAGAGATTGGCCACGCTACATGACTCAACAGTCGATGTGTCGTAAAGCCAATAACCAGCCGGCCAGCTCAGAGTCGCCGGACCCCTGCAGACGCCGATATCGATTCCAGAGTCGACGGATCTGAATCTGAGATACTCGCTGATCAAAATGAACTGCATTAGGCCATCTCGAGCATACACGTCGCGTATCCACACGTACCAACATGGAAATGCTCGAGACAAAATCGCAATTCCCGGCCTGCCGGTCCGCTTCGGCGAATTTTCGCCAAGCTCGAGCTGCTGCTGCACATTATTGTCAGCCTCGGTTGTCCATGGGACGTGCAGATAATAAAGTAGCCTGTGATAATGTCGTCCGTTATTGGGAAAGTTTGGCGGCTGCACAGGCGTCTGGCGGCCCGTTAGCTCAATCATCATTAGCAAACTTCCCTTCCGCAGGACTGCCCGCGGACTTGGGTACTGCCAGAACAGAGCAGAACTAATGATTGGATGGGATGAAAATGCCCCTAACAACTTGACTCGACCGCTTCCAGAACAGCCAAACTATTGTCCCCAGATCGCCAGGTTGAGACGAAAATTATCTCCAGGTCGAGATGAGCTATTGTCCCCAGGTGGAAACGAGGCATTGTCTCCAGGCAATACTTCGTCCTGTCGAAATGTCTCCAGACCATTCTCCCCAGATCGCAATGAAGTATTGTCTCCAGGTCAGCATTCTTCCCGTGTCGATATTAAAACATCTCAATCAGCTTCCTGGTAACGGTTTCGACAGTTCGCTATGTATGGTCGAAGATGCATGTGCTTGTACGGCAACACCTTGGAATCGACACGCGCAGTGAAGTTGGAGAAGAGCAGGTCAACGGCCTACGCCTTGCGTGAGAGGCAAGGCTCTACCCACTCTACGCATCCCCAGCTGATGCATTTATTGCTTCGGAGATTCACAAGCCGCCGATCTGCCTGCCACTGCCAGATGCAAACAAGCTTGTAATTGAATAAAATACTGCCAAGCTTCATTGTCTTGCTTCGCCCAGACGGCAAGCAAGACAACGAAGCTGCGTGCAAACATCCGGAAAGCGATGTCTCTTCAGAACTCTCTTTTAGGAAAACTTTTGATTCCACAGGTAGAAGGCCAATTTCCGACCGTTTTCAACACTGACCCTATGAGGCTGCGTGTGGAAATATGTTCGCAGCGTTGGCACCACTAGTCTTAAAATAGCTCCTGCACTATCCATCAGTCTTACGCATTGTCCGATTTCGTAGACGTTATGAATCATTCCAGGGCTGAGCTGTTTGAAATAAAACTGTGACAATTCTGAGCGTTTTCATTTTCGATGACCTTATGACAAGCTGCAGTGCATAGAACGCGATGTAGCAGCCAACTAACAGCACGACAGACAACTGATGGCACGATGACTGGCATGCCAAATGCGACGGTGACGACAGACACGACAGAAACGCAACCACGACAGACACAATAGACACGCAAACACGACAGACCCGACACACACGGCAGACACGATAAACACGACAGACACGACACACACGACACACACGACAGCCATGACACACACGGCAGGTACGACGCACACGACAGTCACGACGGACACGACACATACGCCAGGCACACAAACACAGCGGACACCTGAACTGGACGACAGCGGATGGGCATCGCGGCACCGACGCGCGCTGATGCGACCGGAGAATTGCGGTGGCCGCACTCGCTCCCGACGGAGACGCGGGCGGCTCTGTGCAATTTGCGCCGACCCGCCCGCCTCGTCGGGGCGCAGCGGGCGAGACACGGAACCACCTGTGGCGGGTCGACGCGCGGCGGCGCGGCGGCCGCCGTCGCCGCCCGCGGCCGCCGCGCCAGTCTCGACCCCGCCTCGTCGGCGTCGACACGGGGAAGCCACGCTTACTCGGTGGTGCGGCGGCGCCGCGCGCCCGCGTCCTGCCCGTCCGCCACGTGTCGCGGCGCGCCGCTCGTGCTCGCCGCCTCGCCGCCTCGCCGCGAGTCGTCTCGCCGCGAGTCGTTGCGCCGCGAGTCGTTGCGCCGCGAGTCGCCTCGCCCCTGCGGCGCCCGGCAGCCGGGAGCACAGCGCACCGGAGAGGTGAGCGTCCCACCGCCCGCCCTCTCGCCTCCAGAGTGAACTCCTCGACGGTCGGCGGACGGCCGGCGGCGACTGTCCGTCACCGTGTCGAGAACGGGGCGGCCGCTCAGAGCAGGTCGGCGTGCTGACAGTGCGCGCGTTTTCTTAGCTCCGCACGGACTATGCTGATACGTTCTGCCACCGCGGCAGAGTGATCCCACGCACGCCTCGCGCGGCCGGGCGTAGGTATCGGCCCGCACGGCCACGGCTTCCGCTCAGCGGCGGTGATCGGCTGCAACGGGCGTGTGTCATCCGAGTAAGCAGACCAGCCGGCGGTCTAGTCCGTGGACCAGTGGGCGGACTAGCCGGCGGACCAGTGAGAGAACTAGTTGGCAGACCAGTGAGCGGACCAGCCGGAGGATCAGCCGGCGGACTAGCCGGCCGTTGTCACGCCGGAGCCGCCGCCTCCGCCAGCCGCCGCGGCACGACCGCGTCCGTGCCGGCCGGCGATGGAGTGGAGCCAGTGCAACGGCCAGGTGACGCTGGCGCGCGACGCGCCACGCCAGCTGGCGCACGACATGTCCGAGCGCCAGGTGCCGGCGCACCTGCGCCACCTCACCGGGCGCGACTCGCCGCTGTACGAGATCCACCAGGTGCGGGCGCGACCGCCGCCGCCTCCGCCTCCTCCTCCTCCTCCTCCGCCGCCGCCGCCGCCGCTGACGGCCGCGCCCGAGTGCCACGGCGTCGACCTGCTGCCCGTGCTGGAGCAGCAGGCGCGCCACGAGTGCCGCGCGGACGTGCGGCCGGCGCACGAGTGCGCGCACATGGCGCTGGACACGGAGCCGCGCCGCGACTGTGCCCACGTGACGGAACTGCGTCACGATCGTCCCCACCTGGACGTGGAGCTGCGCCATGACTGCGCGCACCCGGGCACTCTCCCGCGCGAGCGGTGCGCCCGCCTGGACATGTTCCGGCGCGGCGATCACCGCGTGGACATGCCGCCGCCGCCGCGGGAGATCCCGCTGGACGTGCGGCGGCAGCACGAGTGCCGCCGCGAGCTGCTGCCCGTGCAGGAGATCCAGCTGAGCATGCCGCCGCAGCGCGAGATCCAGCTGGACATGCCGCCGCAGCGCGAGATCCAGCTGGACATGCCGCCGCAGCACGAGTGCCGCCGCGAGCTGCTGCCCGTGCAGGAGATCCAGCTGAGCATGCTGCCGCAGCACGACTGCCGGCTGACCGTGCCGCCGGAGTGCGTCGCCGACATGCCGGTGGACCTGGAGGAGCACCTGCAGAGCTGTCGGTGTCACTGTGACCACATGGGCTACGGCAACTATCAGGTGAGTCGCCTGTTTATCGTTAATCAGCGCACAGTTGGAATATGATGAAATTATTGAAGCGACGGGTCAGTGTTCGCTGTCCAAAGCACGCAGATAGGCACACAGCAAGTCATTGCAGGCTTGCGTATTTCCGGCGCGTATTCCGTACGGCCGTGTCAGCCGATTGACACATACGAAAGCTTCCTACCACTGCATTCAGAATTGTTCGCCGGCTTAGCAATCTACAACAAGCGGAATGATCTGCGGAACACGCCGCCACTAACTGGACCGCAATTCCAGCGTGGCAATTAATTTGGTGGGGGCAGAGCTGAATGTGCCATCAGCGGCCATAACGGCGCCGCCTGCTGGCCATCTCCCTCTCGGGCCTGGTGCCAGACGACCTTTGCCAGATGACCTTTGTCAGCTGACACGCCGTCGGCGGCCGCACGGCTGGGCGAGGCCGTCGAGACGGCAGGCGGGCTGTGCTCCCGTCCAGCGCCAGATCTGTCCCGCGGACAGATCTGCGGTCCTGCGGAAAGCGGTCGGCCCGGGCACCACGGGCGGTGGTGGGGCGCCTGTGGGGAGGTCACCGGGTGAGCTCGTGCTGACTGCGGGTCGTGTTGACGGCGGACCTCGGCGGGAGGTGCGTGGAGCCGTCGGCACGCCGTGCTCGCCTCGGCCGCCCGGTCTCGAACGGCGTCGATGCTCAACGGGCTGGCAGCGCGCTCACGTCCTGCCGCACCGCCGGCGGCCTGGTCCAGCTGGCACTGGGCGCCGGTACTGGGCGCCAGCACTGGGCGCCAGCACTGGGCGCCGACACTGGGCGCCGGCACTGGGCGCCGGCACTGGGCGCCGGCACTGGGCGCCGGCACTGGGCGCCGGCACTGGGCGCCGGCACTGGGCGCCGGCACTGGGCGCCGGCACTGGGCGCCGGTGCTGGGCGCCGGTACTGGGCGCCGGCACTGGGCGCCAGCACCTGGTCGTGACCACCAGTCGGAAACGATCAGACTGTCGAGGCGGCATCTGGCCGGAAAGAGTCCACTTCCGGCGCGGGTGTTGGGGGGGAGGTCAGCCGCCGCTACGGGCGAGCGCTGTCGTCGGGGATCGGGTTACGCCGGCGGCTCAAACATCGGGCATGCACACCCGCAGCGGGTAAGCCGACGACGCGGCGAGGGGACTGCTCTTGATTTGCAGCGGGTAACCCGACCACGTGGGGAGGACACTGCTCTTTGGTTCACGACGGGCATTCATGGAAACTTGCCGTCGTAGAAGCAGAATATTGACAGACCGCCAGCCATGTAAAAGGGTGTTTTGCCAACTAACTTGGGTATAAGTAGCTGAAGTAGATGCCAGTTTCTGAATTTATGCATCCGATGTTTGCGAATAATGTTACTGTCCATAAGCACAAGCAAAAAACACCGGACAATTTGATCACGAGCATGCACCGAGTAAAATTAGTGTCATGCTCGTGCTGGTGTTCCCCCGTGCAATTTCGATCGGACCGCAAAGACCGTAATGCACCAACATCGTCCCCAACATGACGAGCGTGCCGATTCCGCCACCTGCCGAACAAATGACCCGCTTAGTCCGCAATCTGCCCAACAACAATACACGCCGTCCCGCGGGAAACAACCGCAAGATCGTGGGTTCGAATCTTACAACCGCCCGGAATTTACCGAGTCCACCCGCGACCAATCGGCGTGAGGGGTTGGCGACGCTATACAACCTAGCGGTTGAACGCGTCGTAAAAGAACCCGACCCCAACCCCGGCGTGAAACAACTTCCCGCGTCTGCCTCTGACGCCGTCAAAGTAAAACCCGCACCATCATCGCTGCAGCGGCGGGCCGCGTCGCCGCGCGCCCAGCTGCGACGGACGGCACCAGTCGGCGGCAGCGTCCCGAGTCGTCGGCGCGGCGACACCGACAGCCGCTTCGCGGAACACGCCGGTCTGGTGAGCCTCCGGCCGGCACGGACGCCGGCCAACAGGCCGCAGGGGACCCGGCGCCGACACGGAACGGCAGCGCCGCCGGCCCACTCGGCGGACGAGTCCCGAACTACAAGTATGCCGTTTACGGACGGAATCGCCCGGCAACACGCGGGCCAGGTTTGCTAATTGCGTCGTAACTTCAGAACTGGCCGGCGTTGGTTTGCGACGGATGCATTTTCCGAGCGCTGGGAATATTCTGCGGCCAGCTGGCAGCCCGGTTTCATGCTTTTCCGACCAAACTGGAAGTGGATGGAAAGATATGAATTGCTGACGACAATGGCTGGCAACGGAAACGTCACTTTTCATCATGATTAATGTGATTTTTCATCTGGTGCGCTCCGCACTGGATAACAAACAAATACATTGAGTTGCTGTCAGTCAGACATGATGAGGAACTTCATACCACCGAGATGATCCTGGAGGGCGTGACTTAGACATAAAGACATAAAAAGATCGGTGCAACTCTTATACCATTAACCAACCATTTTTGCTGCCCTCTTTTGTACTCTCTCTAAAAGCCAACAATCTTTTTCATAAGTAGGAGACCAAGATTGGACGCAGTATTCCAAATGTGGCCTGGCATATGCACCATAATGATTCCTGATGACTTCCTCACTTTTGTATGATACATTCCTATTTATTTCACCAAGCATTCTTAGTGCCTTCTTCTTGGCTTCTTTGGTCTGTTCTGATGCCCCCAATATTTTGTGTTCAGAATAACACATAAGTGCTTCTCCTGGTGAGTCACAGATAGTACTTAGCCACGCATCAAGTATGGAGCCTTCACATGCTGCCTACCTACATGCATTATTTTGCACTTATCAAAATTAAATTTCATTCGCCATATTTCGGACCACTTCACAAGTTCGTCTAAGCCGTTCTGCACTGAGATACGCTCATTGTGTCCTGTTATGGCCCTAAAGACCTTCAATTCATCCGCAAGTTTCAAAACCTTACTGCTTGGCCACGTACTGTTCCACACCACACCGACACGTACTGTTCCACACCACACTGACACGTACTGTTCCACACCACACTGACACGTACTGTTCCACACCACACTGACACGTACTGTTCCACACCACACTGACACGTACTGTTCCACACCACACTGACACGTACTGTTCCACACCACACTGACACTGTTCCACACCACACTGACACTGTTCCACACCACACTGACACATACTGTTCCACACCACACTGACACGTACTGTTCCACACCACACTGACCTACTGTCACACACTGACATGTTCACCACACTGACACGTACTGTTCACCACACTGCGTACCCCCTGACACGTACTGTTCCACCACTGCACTGTTACCACACGCACTGCACTGTCCCACCACTGACACGTCTGTCCACCACTGACACTGTCCCCACACTGACACGTACTGTTCCACCACTGACACGTCTGTTCCACACCACACTGACACGTGCTGTTCCACACCACACTGACACGACTGTTCCACACCACACTGACACGTGCTGTTCCACCACACTGACCGTCTGTTCCCCACACTGACACGTGCTGTTACTGACTGTTCCACACCACACTGAACGTTCCTGCGTCTGCCTCGTCTTTTGTGTTTCCTCTCCACTGCCGTCTGTTCCCACCACACTGACACGTGCTGTTCCACCACACTGACACGTGCTGTTCCACACCACACTGACACGTGCTGTTCCACACCACACTGACACGTACTGTTCCACCCACACTGACACTGTTCCACACCACACTGACACGTACTGTTCCACACCACACTGCCGACTGTTCCCCCGCTGGCGTGCTGTTCCCACCACCTGCACGTGCTGTTCCACCACACTGACACGTACTGTTCCACACCACACTGACGCGTGCTGTTCCACACCACACTGACACGTACTGTTCCACACCACACTGACACGTACTGTTCCACACCACACTGACACGTACTGTTCCACACCACACTGACACGTACTGTTCCCACCACACTGACGTACTGTTCACCACACTGACACGTACTGTTCCACACCACACTGACACGTACTGTTCACACCACACTGACACGTGCTGTTCACACCAACTGCCGTACTGTTCCACACCACACTGACACGTACTGTTCCACACCACACTGACACGTACTGTTCCACACCACACTGACACGTACTGTTCCACACCACACTGACGTACTGTTCCACACCACACTGACACGTACTGTTCCACACCACACTGACACGTACTGTTCCACACCACACTGACACGTACTGTTCCCCCACACTGACACTACTGTTCCACCACACTGACACGTGCTGTCCCCCCGCTGACCGTCTGTTCCACACTGACACGTACTGTTCCACACCCACTGCCGGCGCTGTCCACCACACTGACACGTACTGCTTACCACTGACGTACTGTTCACCACACTGACACGTACTGTTCCACACCACACTGACACGTACTGTTCCACACCACACTGACTACTGTTCCACACCACACTGACACTGTTCCACACCACACTGACACGTACTGTTCCCACCACACTGACACGTCTGTTCCACACCACACTGACACGTACTGTTCCACACCACACTGACACGTACTGTTCCACACCACACTGACACGTACTGTTCCACACCACACTGACACTGTTCCACACCACACTGACACGTACTGTTCCACACCACACTGACACGTACTGTTCCACACCACACTGACACGTACTGTTCCACACCACACCACACTGACACGTACTGTTCCACACCACACTGACACGTACTGTTCCACACTACACTGACACGTACTGCTCCACACAACACTGACACTGTTTCACATCACACTGACACGTACTGTTCCACACCACACTGACATGTACTGTTCTACACCACACTGGCACGTACTGTTCCACACCACACTGACACGTACTGTTCCACACCACACCGACACGTTGGAGTCGACAAGAGTGCACCACGTGCCTCTTTCGTCTCGACTGGAACGACTTCTCATCAGTGAAGCGCAGTCATCAGTCTCGTCCCGTTAACCGCACGTCCCGTCGTAACGTCGTCGTCGACGTCGTCGACGTCGTCGTCGTCGTCGTCGTCGTCGTCGTCGTCGGCGGCGGCGGCGGCGGCGGCGGTGGCGGCACATAGAGGGTTGCCGACTGGGAGGTCAGCACGTCTGCCTCGGTCGACGCTCCGCAGATGCCAGCCGAACGCAGCTGTCGATAATTCGCATGCTAAAAGCGTCGTGCCGGTCGGACCGGGTACCGCGACGTTTTCCTTCTGATTGGACAAGGCAAGTTCTCTATTTCGAACGATATTGTCTTCACGTAAGCTTAACTAATTCAACGTCTGGCGGCGATCAAAGAACACAGCGTTTGCTACTCGATGTTGTCATGCTGGTTTCCACATTCTGCGCTATCAGGACAGACGCTCAGTTTATCCATAATAAAAACAGCAAAAAATCACCGGCATTCAACTCACTCTCAAATAAAATTCACCGATCAGTCATGCTACTCAATGAACACAAATGCAGCATGCACGGGTTCAGAAACACCAAAAGCAACTCCACTGTCTTCAGTTGTGAATTTCCGTCATCCAGCGATCGTGTAGTCCCAGCACGGCATTGTGCAGCGGCTTCTCTGTGTGCTGGAGAGATTCTGCAGTAGAAGACTCAGTATGGCCATGTTTGAAGCTATTCCCGTACATTGTGGAAACTCGTGAGGTGACGTGACCCATGAGACACCCTGTAAGCATCAGCAACACAAAAAACAGGACACGTGGTTCATGAAGAACACTGTAAACACCAGAGGAAAACAGCATGTTCGAGTATTCTAGCTAACTATATATTTCTTACATATTTCTGATATACCTATGTATGCTAGCTATATCAGACATAAGGATGCAATCAAATCCTGGCTTCTTCCCAGTTCTTGTAGTGCCCCTTCCTTCCAAATGGGACATAAACTAACGATGTGACATCCAGGTTTCCTCCTCAGACCATCATAATGGATCGTCTATGCTAATCTGGCACCCCTTGTACCCAGCTCACGACCTCCAAGTGGTCGGAGCGAGCTGGGGAGCACTTGGCCAAATTCTTATGAGCAAATTCGCGGGTAGCTGGGAGCATGGCTCGAGCCTACTTCATTTTCTGAAGGCTGCAGGCCATAGCAGTGCACGTTGTCGTTACAGCACCATCCAAGAACGCCAAAGCCATAGACGGCTGTCTCCATTCGGCGGCCAACGTCTTTCCCGCGCGAGGGCAGCGCCGCGCGCGATTACAAAAGCTTACTTCCGGTAAGAATAATTTGGCGAAAGATTGCACGAGCCAAACATTTCCAGGTTTGCGTGTGGATGTGGGGACATTCTGCAGAGTCTACATCAGGAGGTAGGCAATGCAAGGCATCAGACATACTCTGCATGTAATACCCAACATAACTATACAAATGAATCGCTAATGATGCATGCATGCTGTATGCATGCATACATACATACATACATACCTACATACATGTGTACATATATGTATACATATATATATATGTATATGGACAGAACGGTAACATATTATTCCATCCACAGCCCACCGAAGGAATTTCAACCATTTCGGTTTGGCTCTACTACAGCGTGCGCGAAATGTAAAATAAAGCTACGTGCACCTTACCTGGAAAATCATTCCACTCGCCAATCGAGAAAATATTGTATATCATGCCGGCAAGCATAGCAAAGTATGTCGATGTCCAGCATGAATTATGTGTGTGACGACATAATGCACTTTTAATGTCTTCCCTAATTTATATACAATTGTTTTCGAACTAACACTGATGTGGCTCCATTCCTCCCACTCAGCCGTCGATAGGGCTGATCTTGTTCCGCGCAATACTAGTTCCTAGATGGGCGTGTTCGATGTATTCGCCTCAAGGGAACAGGGATCCAATTGAATTCTAACTGCACCGGCGCTACCAAGTGTTATCTCGTTCAGTGAGCTCGAAACTCGCTCAGTGAGCTCTGAACGATGGCGGAAAAATTGCTTGCGTTCCTGTATTACTGGATTGCCTACGTTACGGTATTGCTGGATTGGTTACGATACTGAATTACTGGATTGTTGTCAGGTGCAAACTGGCGTTCGGTTTCTTTGTCATATGCTACTAAGCATGTTACAAAGCAGGAAGTACTTAAGAATGAAACCAACAGCCACCTATCACAGACCAACTTTCCAGATGATCGTTTTTCTTCATGGAATTCACGCTTTGTCTTCCATAGTCAAGGAACATTATGGGTCCTTTCTTCCCCTTTAAATCCCTGAATCTAGAACCATGACCATTCAACTTGATGGCATGGTCTTACTGCTTTACAGGCTGGTAGGCTGTCCCGCAATATACGGCTGTATGTGCGGTACAGTATACCACCTGGTGTGGTGAAGTTATAGGCTGCTCCGCAAGACGGCAGTGCATGCGGCACAGTATACCACCTGGTGTGGTGAAGTAGTAGGCTGTTCCGCAATACGGCTGTATATGCGGTACAGTATACCACCTGGTGTGGTGAAGCTGTAGGCTGCTCCGCAAGACGGCAGTGCATGCGGTACAGTATACCATCCGGCATGGTAAAGTTGTAGATTGTTTCGCAAGGCACGCAGTAACATGATGATGCACGATACAATAATACGAACACAAACCGCCACTGAGACCTGTCGTCAGAGCTAGTGCATGTTAATGGTGATGTTTAGTGGCGAGGACAGGCGCGGAGGTATTCTTCCGGGCGTAAGTACGACGCTATTAAGCGTGACACGAGCAGAAGGTAGCCAACTCGCTCACTCACTTTTGTCTGCGGCCTCACAACTTCGTTTGTGTGCAAGTTTGTTGTAGTGTGTTTTCAGGACGTCTTTAGTTGCATATCACATAAACAATTTGATTCAATTGCTCGAGTATGACATACACATAAAATGCACTGTGCAACGTTACCGGAAATAATTAAAACCACTTACTAGCAGCCTGTCACAATTGATATGACCTGCGGTGCTGCTTAAACTTTAATTAAGCCAGCTAGTTACCACAAGCGTCGAGGGACCTTGAGCGGTGCCCTGCCCTTTGTGGGACGGCGCCCGCCCGCCTCAGGCGTGGCACAGCGGTGGCCGACGGACAACTGGCCCGAGTCACACCCGGCTCTATTGGCGGCAAGTGTTGGAGGCCAGGTGACGGCCACGGCCAGACATTTTGGGGCTTTGGGAGGACGTTCACAGCGTTTAAGCACATGTAAATTTCAGGGAGCTGCGAGTTGTCAGGCAGTCGTGGGAAAGCGGGCCGTAGAATAAACTCGATGAAGTCGGAAACGAGATGCTTCCCGAAAGTCGTCATAAGTGTTGTGCCTCTCGGGAGACAGGATAGACCATGGAAGTCATAACCTGTAATTTAATTCCGTGTAAGTTTTATTGCAATTTAGGTGGTTCTGGGTCACTCACCTCTTCCCCCAAGCCACTTCATGTCGAGATGTGTTATCATTTTCTGGCACTTCAATCCGAGAGTTTTTCAACATCACAACGATTGCAGGAACGTCGTGCGAGGTGGTCGCCTGTCAAAATAAGATGGGGTCGGTCAAATGCACTTTGTTTTTGGTCTTCTAAAGCCTGAACTGAGTTGCGTCACCAATCACTTCAGTTCAATGACTGGATCATTGGAGTTATTGCATTGAATTGCGACTTGTTGCAAATTAAACTAAAAGTACCACGACAAGAACGATTTAGAATATTTATTTTAAGTTAGGGATGTGCGACTTGCTAGGTGTGCTTGTGATTGGTCAGGCAATGCGTCTTAGTAATCTTTGTTGCGGTTGTGAGATTGCACTAACGATATCGGAGACAGAAATACATACAATTCGTGTATCCCGAGGAGACAGGAACTGACTCGCTTCTGACTTTTACCGACAAGCATCTCGTCTCCGACTTTACCCACTTCCTACGGCCCGCTTTCCTACGACTGCCCGACAGCTCGCAGTTCCCGGAAATTTACATGTGCTTAAACGCTGTGAACGTCCTGCCAAAGCCCGATATGTCTGGCTGTGGCCGTTACCTCGCCTCCAACAATTGCCGCGAACAGGGCCAGTTGTCGTCCGTCGGCCGCCGCAGTGGCACACCTGGGGCGGGCGAGCGCCGTCCCACAAAGGTCACGGCGCCGCTTCAGGATCGCGCCGGCCATTGGAGCCGGCCTAGCGACCTCGGCGATGGCATTAGCAACATGGGGGTAGCGACGTGCCGGGGTGACCGCATCGGCCGGTCGAGTTTGTGCCGAGTTCGTGCCGAGTTTGTGCCGAGTTTGTGCCGAGGTTGTGGCGAGTTTGTGGCGAGTTTGAGCCTAGTTTTTACCGAGGTCGTGGCGAGTTTAAGCCGAGTTTGTGCCGAGTTTGTGGCAAGTTTGTGCCGAGTTTGAGCCGAGTTTGTGCCGAGTTTCGTGGCTGTTCGGCCGGTGACGTCATCAGCCCGGACGGGCCGCTTCGGCCGTCTCCCGCCAGCTGTTCCAGGCGTAAATCGCGCGCGGAATTCGCCACGCATTGTGCGGCGGCCGACCAGGCATTAGCGGTGCTGCATTAGGCATTAGGCATTAGGCATTAGGCGTAGCGGCATTAGACATTAGCTACAGTGTTGACATCCTGCCGCTTTGCGACATTAGTGCTGGGTGTCGTCAGCCGCTGACCGGTGTAAACAGGTTCTGGATGATCGATAGCGAAACAACCGTACCTCACGTGGCACGCTGCAGACGATGCGATTGACAAGGCAAAAGCACGTTCCTGCCGACTATCGGTTCCCAAACCATTATGCCAATTGATAAGCATCGAAAGGAGTAGGCGGACGTAGGTCACCGTGTTGACCCGTGTGAACTAGCTATGTGAAATTTGCTGGGGATGGGAGAACCGTCAAGGCTAAAGCATTTCTTGTACTTGGCTGTTGCCACTTGTTATCAATATTCCGTAGCAACTCGCTACTAAAACCAGTTTGTCACCAATCGTGCACTTCATTTCCCAAGTTTTCCTATCGCCTTAATCTCAGTACGTATGTAGGAATCTGTAGTATGTCTCAAAGGTACTGTCAGCTTGTGTCACGGTCTATGTTGTTAGACGATAGAGTGGGAGGAGTCGAAAGATTCCGTTGTCATGCGGTATGTGTCCATGATAATGAAGGAGGATTCTCAGAATACCGTTCCTCTGGGCTCGCGTCCAAAAAAAGATCAACGGCGCAAAAGAAGGCGGTGTAATAATAATTTTGTAGTTCATGTATTTGCTATCTAAAAAGCAAGAATGGAAAACTCAAAGAATGAAAAGTGGATGGGAAGCCAAAAATTGAGATAGTAGTTATTTGCGGCTAATTAGGCACTACATCACTGAAAATAACTACTGAATGTCAAGAGAAACATTTCTATTAATGCAGGCTAAAGCAGTTCCTTCTATTTCTTCCGCACCCTGTGTGACGGTCCCACAATTCGAGCGTCAGAACAGAACTTTTTTTTGGTTTGAACTCGTTTTTCTTTTCTGTGAAGTTGAAAACGGCACATGTGGCTATCCTGCCTTTCAAGGCAAACACAGAAATCAACAAATAAAACAACCAACGGACCAGCACAAACATGTCAAACAAACGTTTCCTGTGCGTGACTATAACCACGCTGGCCGGATGAGGGCTCTCCACGCTGGCCGGATAAGGACTGGCCGAGCTGGTCGGATGAGAGTTGCCCGCGCTGGTCGGATGAGGGTTGCCCGCGCTGGTCGGATGAGGGTTGCCCGCGCTGGTCGGATGAGAGTTGCCCGCGCTGGTCGGATGAGGGTTGCCCGCGCTGGTCGGATGAGGGTTGCCCGCGCTGGTCGGATGAGAGTTGCCCGCGCTGGTCGGATGAGGGTTGCCCGCGCTGGCCGGATGAGAGTTGCCCGCGCTGGTCGGATGAGAGTTGCCCGCGCTAGCCGGATGAGGGTTGCCCGCGCTGACTCACCATCACGTTATAAATGAATGGCCGTTCTAGCTGTGGTGGTGGTTCCAACCACCAGCACGGCTTAGCACCTCGAATTGATCCTCTGGGCCCAAAGGATGCTCCCCTGTAAATAATTATTGCCGTTCTGTCATCGTGTTTGCAGTTATATCAATCTCAATTCTGCAGGCAGTTGTTGTTGTGCCTTGGGGAGTGCATAGTACAGGCTGAATTATTCTTAATTAATCCAATTCAAGGAAGTCCAAAGCTCCAGAACAAGGTCTCATTTGGAATGCTGGGCCCAGCCCACTCTGAATGGCTGCAACATACGATACGTCAGATATGTAAATATAAGATGCCCGCTTCCCTCTGGACAACATCCCCAGCGCCCACCTATCTTGAGAAGGTCGCATCGTTCGGCATCTCAACGTACCGTTCTTAGGGAGGGACCCGCCTCACCAGCCTCACCTCTTCCTTCTCTGTAGTAAGTGTGTTGAGCAGAGCTTCTACACCGTGCGTGGTGGCAATTGCGCATCAATTCTTAGTTTCCTACCTTTCTGGGGTCAGCCGAAACAGGCCGCCAATCGCTGATTCCAGTCCCACAGCGAAAACAAATGTCGGCAATCTAGTCATACCCAAGTTTCTCACAAAAATGCCGCCATATCGCTCACAACTTCAACAGACATACTTTAGAATACCGGTGAGCTCTTTTTATGATACTCTGGCCAACTTCGAACTACCAAGCCAACAAAGCGAACACTAAACAAGGTAGAACTAATCTTACGAAAGCCGCTCCTCGGGGACGCGGCGAGACGACACAATTCGTCCTGCTGCTTTTGTTGGGATGTGTATGAAGAACTTGCGGAATAACAAGCGAATGTGGATGCTTGACAAGCATGCAGATTGCAGACACACCTCTTTCACTCACTGCGTAGAGACGTCGAAGGGAAGGAAAGGAAGCTGCGAGCTGCTCTAAAGCTGGGAAGATAAGCCGCCCGACTTCGCTGTCCATTGATTTTAGACTTGATGGTTTCAGATGCGCCTTGCGATCATAAGTGACAGAACATGACCATATAAATATTTTAATGGGGACATGAAATATGTAGCATAGGTCGCGCGCGACTATTTTTCCTGACCGTATTTTGTTGAATTCATGAATGTTTTCCTGCATCTGCCCCTTGATACCTCGGCTGAAATATGAGGATTGTCAGCGGAATGTTTTGTGTGTGGCCCAAGTCGAACGAGCGGATAATTATGTTGGATCTCCAGGCCAGCACCATGGCCACGAAGGGAGTCGAATCGCACTAAAGTCGCACGAATGACTGCACGTTCTCCGGGACCAGTATGCTACGCGATGCACTCATGCCTACTCATGCGCCGCCGGACTTGTGATTAATCATTGGCAAGCTCAGTCCGACATATTTCTGGCAGATGAGAAATGCCGAGTTGATGGATGGCGGATGCAGTGGCCAGCTACAATGTACTCTCGACTAACGCAATCCTTTCAGATTGGCAGAATTGCTGTAATTTGCTGGGCTGTTGGCCGTGATTAATGCTCAGGATTGCCGAGTGAATGTGCCCATTGTTACTTGGGTGATTGCCTCTGATTCAAAATCTGCCAGTGGTCTTTCATCAGAGCTTACTTCCGCTAAAGTTCCACAGAAGGAGCTGACGTCGGCATCCGCCCCGTAGCCGAACAACATATCACCATCACCATTATTGTCGACGACGAGGCTAGACATCTGGAGCTTTGCGAACAGAGCCTGAACACAAATGAAACACCTGCATCAGAAAGGATCTAGAATTACATTCCGCAGCAATACAATGTACTCTCAAATCGATTGACATGCACGACATTTAATCCCATCGTAGCGTAAAGGAATCTGGTCGGAAGTGAACGACAGGTCATGTGTGGTTTGGTTCCGGCGAACGATTCACACGCGGGAAAGATATCACGTGCGGTGCATAATACAATCCACCCATGTTTCTTCTGGAAAATCTCCTCTGGGGAAGAAGCACGGGTACCATTCATGTTTCTTCTAGCTAATCTAATGTGAAGAAGAAGCACGGGACCACTCCGATGTCCTTTGCACAAGTGTTTGCGTTACTTGCGTATGGTGAAGCCTACGCTTTTATTCCCATTGGTAAGAATAAGGTTCGGCATGCACTGCAGCTACCACGCCAATTCTTTTGCGCTTACAGCGTCAGTCCCTTTTTATTATACGTTGTGCTTACATGCCTGACAACGCCAACGTTGTCCACGTTTACGTCTCATGACGTGATGTGGAGCACTCATCTTGTTCGGTAACGGGACAAATGTGCGTAAAGCAAATGTGCGTATGACGTATGTACGTACGCAAATGTACGTGCAGCACAGATGTACGTATGACAGATATGTAAGCGCAAATATAAGCAGGCGCAAATGTACGTATGCGTACGTATGAGCAAGAGTACGTAAGCGCAAAACTACGTAAGCGCAAATATACGTAAGCGCAGATGCAGGTATGCGTAAATGTGCGTAAGAGCAAATGTACGTTAGTGCAAAAGTACGCAAGCACAAAGGTACGTATGCGCAAATGTGCGTAAGCGCAAATGTACGTATGAACAAAAGTACGTAAACGCAAATGTGCGTATGCGCAAACGTACGTATGCGCAAATTTGAGTAAGCGAAAATGTACAAATGTGCAAAATTACTTAAGCGCAAATGTACGTAAGTGAAAATATACGCAAGCACAAGCGTACGTAAGCGCAAATGTACGTAAGCGCAACTGTACGTAAGCGCAAGTGTACGTATGCACAAAAGCACGTAAGTGCAAATGTGCGTATGGCATATGTATCTAACCAAATGTGCGTACACGCAAAGGTAAGCATGCGTAAATATACGTACATGTATGCATACGTACAATTGCACATACGTGCATTTGCCCTTACGCAGTTTTGTGCTTACGTACATTTAGGCATACGTACATTTGTCATGCGTATATTTGCGCTTGCGTACATTAGTCATACGTATATCACTTCCACGAAATAATGTGCAAACCTGTACTGAAAATTCATATATTTGTGCGTTTTCTCCGCGGAGATTCTGCCTCCCCTCCCAGTATGGTAAGGGTTAATAGCGGTTCGGTTTATGCAGCTGAAACTCAGATCTTTCCAAGTAACTGCACTCTGTTGATATGCGAAGAAACGCTTAATGAGACTTCAAAGCTGGTGCAATAGAACGGTTCGCTTTGGCTTCGTGTGGCTATTTTCTAGTCGTTCCGAGCTACTTCTTTGAACAGATTCAGCCACGCGGAAAAGCGAAGAATGACAGACCACGTAAACGGAAGGAGCCGACTTTCGAGAAATTTCAACGTCTATTGGCATTTTGGTTCGCATGTTCGGGTTGATGGACTGTCTGTGTAATGATTGCTTCCGGACAAAAAATTGGTCAGAATATAGCATCTTCATTGGAATTCAACAAAACGGCTATCTTGCCAAAACGCATCAAAGCATTGACTACTTCTGGTTGTTTGTGGATTAAATATTAGTTCATCCAGCGATAGGATAATTATCGACAGTCATTACAGCGATATCTGGTATATTAGCTGGCAGTGAAGCTCCTATACGCTTTTGATCAATTTCTGTACGGAGGGTAAGTTCAACCTCATACACTTATTGGCATCGAAAACTAACCATCAAATTACATCCCATGATTGATTCAGTATGCCTAGTTGCGTAACCAATGGTGAAGGGGGAGACAAAGGGGCTGACTTCCATGAAGGAGTATGGGCATTTTGAGGTCGAATCCCTAAAAGGGCTGAGCTTTATAGGCGTCCCATGGGGGCCTATATGGATATCCACAACATATTTTATGCTTGTAGACCGAGAGGATTTTTCCCCAGATGAAATGACAGCTTGTCAGGGCCCTTGGAGGACTCAACGAATCCATCTGAGGGCTGCGATTACCACTTCAAGGGATTTTTGAGGTCTGGGAATGCTATTTAGATGTCTAGTAACGCCATAAAATTACGCGAATAACTATTTCGGGGCCTATCAGGGCCTACTGAGGCCTATGCGGGCCCATCTGATATCTGTTGAGGCCCCTTTAAGGGTTGCCTGGCCCTCTTAAGGAACCTTGTCATCATTCCAGATTTCTAGTTGAGAAGCGCCTCACCCCCACATCCAATGTCATTTGTCCGTGCTTGACGGAATCCTGACCATAAATATGCATCTCGCTCGTAATTTCATCCCAAAATGACACTGAGCGCAAATTGTGTCTGATCTATGACGGGCGGCCATGGTGCTTGGAGTGGTCTCAATTGGCACGTCCTGCCGCTGTGACCTGTACGGGCTGATGTTTTCCTACCAGCCAACGCTGACATCTCCAACTCAGCAGCAAAGCGGGGAAGATGGAGTCACCCATGACGAGCACCTGCACTGACCGTGGACGTTGTTGCCACGCAGTGCAATATTGGTGGCTGGAGAGACGATGGCAGTTCAGGGACACTACGGGGCCCGGTTCGTCATTGGCCTTGAAATGCGACAGCGAGAGGAGCTGGATGCGTCATGGGCGGTCAGGCTTGTTCCCCAATTTTGATTCATGCATGCAAACGAAGCCTCTACGGGCGGAGGTTTGCTGCACCTCCCACAGTTCCGTGATACCTGGTATTAACGACAGCGTGGGGAGGGAGTAGGAATTAAATATAGCTTGGGAGGAATCTTTTAGCCACCTGGTTTTGGGGGGATTTCCAGTCGGTCCTAAAATCGACCACTTTCAGCCAGATTAATCGATGGATATCGCCACCGAAGGTCAAGCATAACTCCGCTTCCATGCAGTTGAGAACTACACCTATGGGGGTTGGATGGCAAAACTCAACTTGGCAGGAATCTCATGCCCTCCGCATTTTGCATGCGATGACAGAGATGATCATGCTCGCTGAAGACTTGAGCATATGGCGACACCCTCAAGCCGCGCCATTTTAGGAGCAGTGTTAACCTTCAAGGATTGAACGCATTTTCGTTCAGAACCGATCACCTAGAATCCAGGGCATATATATATGCTGATTGGCACAACCGACCACCGGGAATCCAGGGCATACAAATGTTTGGCACGAATTGATTTGACCTGTACTTGAATTGAGGAGCAACAATTTTACAACAGAAGTATAAATAGAGGCACAATTGCACACGCAATTTCTTATGTCACGATTGCTGTCCAAAGAATTGCTTTCAAACACTCTGGTGGTAAAGGTGGTTATTGATTTTCGCGACACGTCGAACGTGGAGTCATGTAGCGTAGCCATTCTCTCACGCCGATTGGTTGTGGGCGAAGAGTAGCGACAGGTGAGACTCGAACCCACAATCTTTCGATTGTGAGATGGGCAGCTTACCCCTAGATTACTCGTCCCACTCTGACACTCTGGCCCGGAAGCCAGGAGAGGCACCTGGCCCAATCGTGCCCGCACGGAGACCAAGCTTAAAGGTTGATACGATGGTGGTTTGGCTTGACATTAGATATGCTTGTTTCCTAAAGATGTCGGTGAAGGCCAAAGCAAAGAAATGGAATTCCCTCTCTATTATTTTTATACTTCATAACCGTGAGCTTTCGCCTGCACAGCTTTGATTAATTACCTCCATAAATTAAACTGGAGACATTGACGACGTTTTCTGTCTCAAAATGAGGAATTATGAGGGCAGTGCTCAATAAAAAGCCGCAGCATCTCGAAAACAATACAATCAACATTTCATTGGAACTGAGCACGGCGTAAACAACTGGAGAAGAGGAGCATCACTTGGAGGCCGAACCACATGAAGAGTTCAAAGAAAAGAATCGACACCACTCATACAATCGTAATCCAGCACACGTTTCGCCCGTCAGATGCTTAGCCTGTTGCTCGCGAGGATAAATACCTAGAGACTAATGTTGAAGAAACTCACTCGGAGTATCGGAGCAAAAACATATCTTTTACCTTCGTCTGTCCATAGACGAATGTGACATCCCATAGACAATCAGAGGCCCTCCAAACATTTTTTGTATGTTGTTCGGGGAAGAATATCTGCATTTCGGTTTGCAAAACATTTAGGTATCTTTGAAAGCCTATTTTTTTTACAACTTATGAAAAACACCCTAAACAACACTTTTCGAAACCAGTGATCTGATCGTCACCTCATCCAACCAGGTGAGAGTGGGGCCCTGGACAAAAATGTGGACATTGAAGGATCCACTATTCAATTGCTATAATGTTTGCCAAGTTTGCGAGCGATCACCCTACGCGTTTTGGGACTATCCTGGACAAAGCGTGAAGGATACGGAGAGGTTGCTTCCCAGTAATTCTTTGATCTCACACAAAATGAGATCACGCTGGCAAATAGACATGAAATTAGGAGATGAAATGCAGCCACGCAACAAAAATGTTCGAACGTCTCTGAAATAAATCGTGGCGCTACAAGTATGAAAGTGAGGATACAATGGCCTAGAACCACGAAGAGCAAATGACACCCACCACCTTCTTACAATCCTGGCAACGTCATTTACTGTTATATTTATGCATGTATGAACATCAACTGGTGCTTTGGACCACTAAGGATGATGTATACCCATCTATGCACAATCTTATCGGTGGAGAATATAAGTGCAGTCTCAAATGACTGCGACCAATTTTCTCCAGGTTCTTGTCTGCTGACTTTCCCATTGGGAAAATTGACGTTTTGATCTTCCAAAAGTGTAATTAGGCCAATAGAATTCGTTGAGCTACTTAGCTTTGAAATCGGCTCCATAGATTGAGATTTCAGGGGGAATTCGCCATCTACAGATTTAGAACTAACAGAGCATTATCGCAACATGGTTTTAGCATTCGCCGGCCGGGAGACCCTCCCCGCTGAAGTGGCTCCGGGGGATGGCGACCGAATGAGTAGACACATGTACTTTCAGCATTTTCAGGATATATACATATATATGTGCATTCATAGGTTCCTAGTGAATTCCACAGATCAATGCCATTTCACTGGGTCGGTCTCGTATGGACTAAGGATCGCAGTATGGCGACGCACTACGAATTATTATGTGATATTAACTCTAAGCTGTGTTGGCTTCTCAATGGCATCCTTTCTCGGTCTCGAACACGTAGAGTTCGGAAGCTAGTTTTCGAGCCCGATTCTGACCAGACCTCGTTATAACGCGGTCTGGTCCTGAGGATTACTCAAGTCATCTAAGCATGCGCAGCCACCACACATCTGGCCCTGATAAACAGCGTAGAACAAAAATGTTTTAATGAGGCTATCTGAACACTGCAGTAACGCACCCAGGCCGGAGTCTCCGCAATATCAGGACCTTGTTCGCTTTCATAACGTGACGTTTGTATCCACCCGTCGCGTACAGGCCAACATCATTCTTTTGCGGAATGTTATGTGCCTGACGGACGAACTCATCAGTTTTATTCTAGAACTTCGCATTATACGTCGCAGTCAGGAGAAAGGAATCCTGTTACATTTCATGTAGCAAATATAAGAAACTTTCTAGAAATGTACTAGTTTGACCGTAAAATATGCATACTGGCATAGTACCACAATGATGGTCTGTAACTGTGGGTGCTGTGACCCTGTAAGCCAGCCGACCTACCGTGCCCCGTAAATGTCGCGTCCAGTACTTTTCCGTCCGGCGCGGGTCGTGCGGTCACCGGCCGCCGCCAGAATCGAATCATCGTTTTACGGGCCGATGCCCGGCAACCGTGACGTGTGCTTTGGTCACCCGGTCGCGGCGGTACCTAACGAACCACCTCCGCTGGGGAGAGCTCTCTAGACTGTCGAGCGGTGCCGGCCTGTCGCGCGATCGGCAGCGTGGATAAGCTAATAACTGTATTTCGGCCTGAAAACTTAGAACTGGGATTAATTGTTGTCGGTTGTCGCCCTGAAACATCATTGCCTGCGTCTTTTTTTTGTGTGCGAGTGTTGTTATATATTGGCTCTACCTTCTACACAATATATCGTGCAGAGAACATTGCACTTTTACAGCCGGAGTGACGCGAACGCGTGGTAGAAAACATGGACTACTCACGCCTATATAGAGTCGCAAAATATGTTTCTACACATATGCACGTGTGTGAACTACTAGGTGTGCCGTATTGAGCGGGTTACCAAGAGCGACAAACATATTTTTAGCGAGGACTTCAAGTGCGGGCATATTCGCGAACTCGTTGAATGCATTTAGGACGCAGGTGGTGATATTGATGGGCTATTTATGTGTGCGTTTATCACACGCTCACATCTGAATCGTGTAGCCATCGAGCAGCGATGCAGTCTTACCAGCCTTCCACCTGTTCAAAACTATTGTTCTGCTTGTGCTCTTTAGTTCATGACTTCGGCAAGGGGATGAATATGCAGTTGGAGATTATGGACAACAAACAACAAGCAGCAACCAAGTAAATAAATACATAAATAAATCAACAAACAAACAAATCAAGAAACAAATAAACAACAACAAACAAAACAGACCGGACCTACCCTGCTTGATCATTTTTGCTATCATCAATATAACAGATATGGATGTGTTAATTCTCGAAAAAAACAATGCCGAAAGAAAACAAGCTCTGCTTTTCTTTTGAACCGTTCCTAGGATATACGACGAGGACCGAATAATGACATCATAAAACCTTCGCTGACATCAGGGTCGGTGCAAATGCAAACGTAAGGCATACTTCGAGCTCTCCATGACCAGAGGCATTTAACTGTATTTTGTATTTTATCATGGCTTACGTAAATCGAACGCCATTGGACGAGGGGCTCTAAGACCCCCCCCCCCCCACCCCCACCCCCACCCCGGCCCATCGAAGGTGGATTCACCGACTGGCTCGGCGGTGGTTTCAAAATGGCCGCATATTCGACATTGATCAGCTTTGTTTGATCTTTCTGTTGTTTTCGGACATTGTGGTTCACGTCGTTACTCCAGAAGATAACAAGTCCCCAACTGTCGTCATTCATTCCATATAATTTAAATCCAACATCTCCAGAATATTTAATATCGTCTGGTCAACAGTTTGAATGATAATGAATAATGTATAACAAATTCGGAAGCGCGTTATCAAGCTATATGTGTAAAGCGCTTTCACTTGAAGTTGGTTATTAGGGCTTTAGGACACTTTCATTTGAAAGTGTGCGTTGAAGAAGTATGTCGAAACAAGCCATGTGTGAGGATTTTTCTCAGGTGGTATTTGGAATTGAGAAGTGCTAGTTGCTGGGAAATAAGAAGGGCTAAAATGATTCGAAGTCGCTTCTCATTGGTAAATTGTGCCGGAGTGCTGGTGTTGTTCACGAGATTATGTTGTGTCAAGCTCTGTTCGTGCCTAAGAATTGTGCGGCCTCTGGTACACAAGAATTCAGTTGGCAGGACGATCGCTGCGAAAGCCAAGTGGTGGCAGCAAGTGGTGGTAGTCAGTGCCGTTAACGTCGTTCTGAAGTTTGTAATCTTCACATAACCACGGACATTTATCAACTGCATCGGTTGTTTTCAGAACGGCTTACATCGATCCGTTTTGCGCTACCAGTTCCGGTTCATTTTGTACTCTTATAGCATATAGTAATATTAATTCTTGCGCGTTTTTCCAATATATTACAGCGTTAGAACAAGTCGATTGCGTCACCGTTGGTGAAGATCGAGATCCTCAATTGCTTATAGAAGGGATCAAATAACGATGCTCTGAGAAAAGCAACGTGATAACACCATGCTTGAGAGCAGCAGCAAAATAAAACTGTCACAATGGCACAATTGTAATATATAAAGCGGACAAACACGCAGATAATTATCCATTCTCGTTCCAACTGTCACGCCGACGATGTGAATAAACCACGAGACGCTACATTAAGATACCATAGAATACATGACACATATGTGTGATTTAATATCTTCCTCGAGTGACGAGAGTGAAACTTGACAACCGTATGTAGGAGAAAATCCGAAGAAGCCGATCAGTGCCGCGTAAGTGGCCATTTGTAGAGTCAAGGACCGGCTGAAGGATCGCTTCTAGAGTCTTCATATATATATATATATATATATATATATATATATATATATGAAGCATACGTTCATAGTGCGTCGTTAATCGGCAGGTGGTCGCTGCCGTTCCCTTACTCCTTTTACTGCATCGTATGAGCAGTAATGGGCCATTCACTTCAGTCCATCCAAAGCCACCCTGGCTGTTGCCTTTTATCATACATTTGCTACTTCGCCGAATGCATAGATATTATCCGGGATGTGTCACTGCCAACGCAACGGCTGCGGGTTTTCCGGTGACTGGTGGTCTCGAGACGCGTGAGTGCGGGGACTGTACGAGAGTACGGGACATCGGCCACCTGGCAGTCCGGTGGGGGAGGGGTGCTGGTCGGATCATAGACATTGGACATTGCGGCCTTCTGATGGATGGTGGTGGATTGGAGTTTAGGGGCGCGACGACATCTGGGGTCATTTCGCGGCCTTCTGATGGAGTGCTAGACACTTGCCTGTTCGTGACGGTGAGCACCAGTCCTTACGAATCCAATCACTTCACTACAGAGTGTCGTGCTGTTACAACTCTGATACTTGTCTAACCCGTCGCGTCCCCTGTTTGTTCAGCCTCACTGAAATCAATCCAGAATCCGGCATCACCTTCTGTCTATTGGAGTGTTGCGAACACGTCCGCACCCTCAAGAGTCTGCCTTGCGGACTGAAGCATCTGTTCTTCACACGTATAACTTTGCCGGTGCAGCCGAGACTCGTCTGTGGCAAGTTGCCATCGGGGATGCAGTCAAAGCTGACGAGCTATACGGGAGGTAGATTACGTGGGCGAAAGTAGCCGCGTGGGACAAGTTAGCGAAACAACTTGCGTGGAACAATTTACGTGGACGAAAATGCCCGCGACATTTGATGCGATTTGAACCAGCGCCCGGGAGTAGACTTGCTGCTGTCGGACGCAGCCTTTGATGAAGACACCGTGGAAAGTACCCCAGCATCGAACACACGGATGGAAACGGGAAAAAATCGACGTCGCCTCACCGCACATGAGCAGCATGACATGGATGCCCTTGGCATGCGCCATGCAGATCTGAAGGTACCTTATTGGTTGTTGGTTATTGGTTTTCGCGACAAATCGACCATTGAGCCATGTAGCGTCGCCAATCTCTCACGCCGATTGGTCGCGGGCGAAGGGTAGCGACAGGTGAGACTCGAACCCACAACCTTTCGATTGTGAGACGAGCAACTTACCCCTAGGGTACTCGTCCCCTGAAGGCACTTTACTCCCCGCACAGTAACGGCAGCCGACCAGCCCTGAACAGGCTGTCCTCATCCCACGGCACATAGCCGGGGCTCTGCTGGCCGGGGCAGCTCCGGAGCCAGCTGGACACTGCTGACCTAGGGTCACCAGCACCGGGCCGTGCGGTCATCAGCACCGTTAGTGACACCTGGTGTTGTAGGCAGACGAGGGGCGGGGATGGCCGAGTGGTTAAGGTGTCGGGCTATGGGTACCAAAGGTCCCGGGTTCGACTCTAGCGCCACTCAGGACATTTCCCAATCCCGCGTCCCACCGGCGAAACAGTGTGGGCGGCGCCATTAGCCGTGAATGTGCATAAAAGTGTGTCGTAAACCAACCAATAAATAAATAAATAATAAATGTAGGCATACGAGTTGCACCGCCGCTGAAGCGGGAAATGAAGCCAGCTGCTGCGATCCTAGACTGTGGTTCTGCCTGGTTGTGTACGCATCAGCCATGTCCTGCAATCCATGAAGCACTTCCCGCTTAGAGGTCGGGATTCAGCGGAGTTCAAAATGACGGACTTGCACTCCGATCGGGCTGGTTCAGCATCCCATTGCATTTTACCTGATGTAGGTCGAGAATAGCATTGCCAGCATTGGCCATGAGTGAATTTTGGTTGGGCACGTGCTTTCAGCTTTTCAACTTCCAAAGTTGCATTATTCCCAATGTTAGCTTTGTGACGAAACCTCAAACTGCTTCTTTACGAATTTAGTATTTTCGAATTTGCTCACTGAAATTATTTTCGTCGGATAAGGAAGGCAACGTTGATCGTGCACCAATTGTTGCTCCATCTTTCTGCAGTTATTTAGTTTACACCCCTTCAGCTACTTTTCAGCGTTTTCTGCTCCAGCTCATCCACTGCATTATGTCGCGTCACTCGATAAACACAAATCCTGCAGTCCAGACATTGCCTGGAAACGCTAGTCCAGGCAACCTCAGCGAAATAGCATGGTGTGAGTGCTCGGAAGATTTAACAACCCCACCGAGCATCACAGTTAGCACGCTTTTGTCAGCCGATAGGCTTACAACAGGTTGTAAATACGCCAATGATTCGCAACGACTGGGCTGATGGTCAAGCCGAAAGCCAATATATTTCTTTCTTTATTTATTTCACAATACATGTCCTCCACGTACAGCGGCTTTTATGGACAGTCTGTGGACGGCGCCACCTCAGAGTTGTCTCGTATCCTGCATGGAGTTCCATGGCGGGTGAGTGAGGAGCAAATCTCGGAGCCTTATTAGCAGATTATTCATGATTTGTTGACGTCAAGTCACCAACTGGCATCAGCCCATTTGTAGGCGATGTCAAGATGTTGAAATACGACACAAAATTAACAGTATTTAAAAGGCTACCATATGTGCAATATTTGAACACTACACAAGAACTTGTGCAGTGTTCGAAGCAAAATATAAATTTTAAAAACAAGTAGATGATGCGACGAACGTCACAAAGCTACAAGACTCAGTTTTTGAACACAGTGATAATCGGCACATGCTTACTCACACCACTACGGCTATCATTGAGCACATCGTTTTATGGAGAAAACGCAATATGGTCATTACACTTTCTGGCGGGTCGTATCAAACGATCTATATTCAAATACAATGTCTGATCGCATATGTCGTGCTCGCACCAAATGCATGCCGCGCAACTTGATTAGGCTATTAGCTCCCGGTAACATGGAAGCTATTAGCTCCCGGTAATATGGAGATGGTGGTGTTTGATCCGTGTTGCAAGGCAATCACGTCAGTAGCTAGCGTTCACTCACTCACTCACTCTACTCCACTCCACTCTGCCCTACTCTTCCCTACTCTGACTCCGACTCTGACTCTAATCTAGTCTGACTAAATGACCTTGTGAACCTCCGCCTGACCAAACATCGGAACCGTATTCCAGCACAGATTAGACACGAACAATGCATCTTGTGAAGTGGTTTTTGTTCAGTTCAGGCCTAGTCCTTCGGGCGACGGACTGGAATATGTGAACCAAGAGGTCAAGAAGTCTGTTGCCTCCGGATACCACCGATCTAATACGATCTTTAAATAACATTACAACATAATATTATATTCAAATATAACAGTCTTTCGTCAACTATGACACCAAGAACGCGAATGCCTGTGAAGTGTTCCAAGATTGTTCCATGAATTCTGCAACGGGAGTGACTAGGTTTACGTTCAGAGGCTATGCACGAAATTTGACTCGAGACATCTAATCTCACTTGCCAATGATCCACCCAGCGGACGGCTGAGTCCCCATCACATCTGTCCGGAAAGCAATGGTGACCTAACAAACCGTCAGATAGTTTGTGAGGTCGTTTTCTGACACGAGGCAGCGGGAGCTTCTCACTTCTAACGGCAGATTCACTAGTGCTAACGGCAGAGCTTCTCACTGCTTATAGCATGAATCGCAAGAACATGCCGCCCCCTGGCTGGTGTCTCTGACCTGATATCTACCCGGTCTGATAATTTTCGTTGATCACTGATCTCTGTTTCACTCCGCCTAAATGCCTCCTCAAACAAGAGGATGCGTGGCCACTAATACCGTACATCATTTTTGAAAGCTTAAAAAATAGAGAAAATGATTTACACCTCGGTATGCGCTGGAAATATATCCTTGTGGACTGTGTCCCTCAAGGAATCTGCAGTGATGGCTCACGAAACAGAAGATGAAAAGAAGCAAGATTTATGGTACAGGACCAGTGAAGAACAAAGTCATGCTGGTTAGGATAAATACGTGCCGCACCACGATTACACATTTGCATACAAATGCCCTTTTCAAACTCGTGTCCATAGATGAACTAAATAAGCCGATTTGTAATCTTCAACCAGCTTTTTAGAGCCCCTTTTGAAAATTGTGATAACGTCCGCCCATCCCCACTTCTCAGGAAAATCGAAGTTAGAGAAGACACGACGGGCGAGATTGGACATTAGTACAGTCGGCTGACCAGTACACCACACTCCGTCCCGTACACTCGCATCCACTCTTGCTCCTGCATGTACGCATTCGATGTCAAAACATATCAAAAACTCTGCATAAAGGACAGGCTGCTTCGCTTCAGAGCTCAGTGCCATAGCGACGGGAGTTACGTCTTCAGGTTGGACTTGATATCGTGTCCCTACGCGAACACCATCGAATAGGGCATCTCGGCTCAGGGCATCTGCCATGTGCCCAAGGCGCATAACTCACTATGCTGTCTCCGGCTACGAGCGGTAGATAATCTATGGGCAGCAATCAAGTAGGAGACTTAGAAGAATGGATGGCAGGATACCTCCGTGGCGACGTTCAGATGTGAAGAGCCGCAGCGGCTCTGGATCCGCAAGCGCCGCTAACCCTCGAAGAACGTCTGTGCGTGCGCGCGGCTGGCTGGCCGTGTCGGGGTCAAATGTCCTGGAGGGGTGAGGCTGTCCTGGAGAGGGTCTTCCCTGCTGCAGGCCAGGAACAGGATCGGACAGAACACCGAGACAGGGAACGCGAGAGCAAGAGATGTGTTACGGGGCTTCCCTGCTACAGGCGCAAGAAGAGGATCAGACACAATGCCGCAACAGGGACATGTGGACCCGCTGCGAATGCACTCTCTTGGCAGCCGGTACAGACATTCACTTTGCGCCCAATTTTCGGGGGCGTGGAGGGACTTCGGAAATAAGCCATACCTATATCGATAACTCAGCCCAATGTATTCAAGCGTGGATGAGTGTGAGCGATGGTGTTCACGGGGCTGTGCCGGACCATAGAGAACACTTCCGCCGCCGTTGATGCTCGTGTGATTTCCGAGCAAAGCAAGTGCTCCTTTACGTTAGAGTGTGTGTGCACGAGTGTTGAGGTGCTAAAGCCGGGGTGGGGTGAGACCGTCTCTCATGTGTTCAGATGGCCGTCGTAAAAGTCCGTTTGTAAAACTTTATAATCTTCCTCCGCGAGATAATTTCGTGCTTACGTGCCTCGGCAAATGGGATTAATTTGCCAGAATGCCGGCACATGGTCTGCTCCTCTCGGGAGAACACCGAGCGATCATTATCTTGCGGGAAATGAGGAAATTTCCCACGCCGGCCGTCGTGTATTGGACGCACGCAACCCACGGGAGAGAGCGGGGGGGGGGAGGGGGGATGGAGAGGGGAGACAATCATGTGAGACTGCGAATGGTGTTGACACGGTGCTTGCTAAGTGCAGATCGGCCCATCTGCGTCTGATGGTACCGCCAGGCAGCCACGCATGCGATACGCCGCGTTAATGAGAAGTCGACTCCTGTGCTCCTGTGCTGTGCTCCTGTGCTCCTGTGCTCCTGTGCTCCTGTGCTCCTGTGCTCCTGTGCTCCTGTGCTCCTGTGCTCCTGTACTCCTGTGCTCCTGTGTTCCTGTGCTCCTTCCTTCTCTTTCTTGTCTTTTTGCTCCTTTTTCTCTTCCTTTCCTTGCTCCTGTGCTCCTGTGCTCCTGTGCTCCTGTGCTCCTTGCTCCTGTGCTCCTTGCTCTTGTCCTGTGCTCCTTGCCCTTGCTCCTTGCTCCTGTGCTTCCTTCTCTTGTCTGTGCTCTGTGTCTGTGTCCTGTGTCCTGTGCTCCTGTGCTCCTGTGTCCTGGCCCTTCTTGTCCTGTGCTCCTGTGCTCTGTGCTCCTGTGCTCCTGTGCTCCTGTGCTCCTGTGCTCCTGTGCTCCTGTGCTCCTTGTGCTCCTGTGCTCCTGTGCTCCTGTGCTCCTGTGCTCCTGTGCTCCTGTGCTCCTGTGCTCCTGTGCTCCTGTGCTCCTGTGCTCCTGTGCTCCTGTGCTCCTGTGCTCCTGTGCTCCTGTGCTCCTGTGCTCCTGTGCTCCTGTGCTCCTGTGCTCCTGTGCTCCTGGGGTCCGACAGTGCCGCTCGGTAACCGTCTATTTCAGATGGTGCGGCAAATTGGTTCGTGTACGCCCATTATCTCGGTGGATGTCTGTTTACCGTATTAGCATACGCGGCTGCTCGCGCATGCAGTGCACAACAGGTGAGTAACAGTTGAGTGTCAGTTGATTGCTAGCTGATGGCCAGCTTATTGTCAGCTGAGGCCAGTTGAGTGCCAGCTAAGTGTCATTTAAGTGTCGCCTACAATGCTCCTGCAGAGTTCGCTCAAGCAGCCTACAATGCTCCTGCGAACAAGTAAACGGAAAAAAATGGATGCCTGTAGCCCTACAGCAAGGAGGATGGTGTCTTGTTTTGGCATTGGTCGTTTTTGTGTGTCAAATCTACTGCAGCCAAGCAGGATGTTGCATATGCCTAATATGGTGCTGCAATTCCAGAAGTCCCATGTTGTAAACTGATAATTATCAAGCTTAGCCAGTGGCGCTCTTCAAGGGTAACCGGGGTAAAAGTAGCTTATTCAATTTCCGCAATTCCGGAACTTCATTTTTGGAACAATTTTGTCCTGCACCTTGATAATGATCGGAAGTGAATATGATTCAGACTGAATGTAAAATCAGATATAATTCAATATTGCGACGGATGGCCTTAAATGCACCTAAATGCCTTATCAAATCTTGTTAATTATTCCATGAAACAAATATATCACGCACACTACATTAGTTTTCTCAAATGCTCTATCAACTAACACCGTGTTATAAGCATCGTCCATAAAACCTGGAATATTACTATCTACGTCCCATATTTTGATGCTACCTCTTTAAGCAACTGAAATGACATTCATAAAAAAAATAGTTCAATCCGAGTTCTTGCTGGGATGGCGCTTTGAATCAGGGTCCTATTGCAAACCAGAGTTTGTTGTGTAAATACTTGCCCCGCTTCCCAATCCATGAATTCCGTTTCAATTGATGAATGTTTACCGAAAGATTAACGAGCCGTCAATGCGCCGATACTGTAGTGAGGTTTCTTCTTTGGCTGCGTGAATAGTCTTTGGACCTCGCGTTACGATAACGTCCGTTCAAAGATGGCGGTACGTTTTACTTCATATTGTATAGTTGCAATTGAGGGGCGAAAAGGTGACAAGTGTCGACAGACAATTTTAAGCTCCGTCTGTCGACACTACAAGCAACGGCAACAACAGCAGGTAAGACCTGTACGCGCCGGCCGCTCTCTCGGATCTCTCTGTCACACTACATTTCAACGCCGTCCAGCCGGGAGGTGGCTCCACCCTCGGTATCATGATTGGCGGCCAGACTAGTGACGGGGCATCATATGCCATATAACACATATACAGCCCGCTGGCGATTGGTGATACACCCCATTTTGACACACCTCCGGACAATATGGCCGCTAATAGTGATTCACAAGTACTCATGTGCCGGCCACGTGCTGAAGGCACATTCCGGCGTTTCTAACGTATCTACAACGGATGGAAGTCGGTACACATATCCGCAACATTTTGATTACAATCATCGGGTGAGTCAGACAGCATTCCTTTCAGCGCGGGCCAGAAGCATGATGAATCCTGAACTACGTTGCAATACGGCCGCCCGGTAGCCCGTCCCCGGGCTTATCGGGGCAGCTGCCAACTGACTCTCCCAGCCGGGGGCTAAGAACGAGCGCGTGGAGCGACTTGAACCCTGTGTTGCCAGGACATGGAAGACCAGCGCCGGCCCGTGCTCTTGCAAACTGAGCTACCTAATTTATATTATATATCATATATACATTTACTTATTTACTTATGTATATTTGTATATATATATCTATATGCATATATTTATATACTATATTATGCATATTATATTATGTGTAATACATATGCATATGCATCATGTAATGACCTTCAACCTCAAAGCGAATGCTTTTGTTCGAAAATTGCAATTATGGATAGTAATGCTGAGGAATAAATATTTTCGTCGAAGAGCTAGTCTGTACTATGATCACAAGGCAGCCTGGAATTGACCATCAACCGTATTCCCGTTCACTCAGCTACGAACGACTTGCTTACCCATGACATATTTAGCGCCGCAGCTGGCAGGAAAGCAGAACCAACATCAATTCGCCACTAGCCAATATCCACTTGTCGGCTGCAATCGCCTGGCCAGGCCCGGTAACGACCAAAGGCTATGAAAATGTAAAGAATTCCCGGGACACGTACCCACTTTGCGGCGGGACGGTTCGCTCAACCAGCTCGTTTACATTTGAGAGCTTTGGCACATCCGACGTGCAGACCACAAGACCAACACTAGCCCGTTTCACGACATCCAATAAGCACCGGGATGCAATGTTGATGACTTCGTCTAGTATGAAGGGCATATTATTGAAGTATGTGAACTTTATCTGTAGATATTAAATCTTGCGGAAGTTCTACATATCAAATAATAAATGAAGTAAAAAACTCAATCAAAGTATTCGAATAGCGGCACTACTTTGAAAATAAGCACTTCACTCACAGAAACGACCAGCCAATCTGGCAGCATCTGGCACCATGGCGCGCGATTTGAGAGTTGTCGGATATAACATAAATTTGCCATTGCATTACCAGCAAACATAGAATATTGGGGAGAAAGTGGTAGTTCATATCATGCTGATAAATATTTTTAAGTTAAGTTTCATTTCATGGATGTGAATTACCATACCAGTAGTATTATTGATAAACAGGAAAATACATCATTTGCAGACGGTACCATCCTGACGGTCCCGAAAATATTTTATTACCTCCATTTTACAAGCGGGCTGTTCACAGCTCAAATGCCGCCAGTGCAAATCGCCATCCCGGGCTCCGTTATTAGATATCGTTTTAACGTAGTACCTACATGCTTACCTCTAAGGTAGGTATGTAAGTTAAAAAAAAAAAAAAAGATTCAGTGAGTCTGTCGGCAACGGCGGACGTGTGCGTTTAAGATGTGGGTAGCGAGACTTGAGTGGATTCCTTTCAGTCAACCCCTTAATGCTGATGTAAAATGACTGTATTTAAGGGCGGTGTTGCATCCTGGCGCCCTTACGGCACTTCGACAAAATTACGTGTATTACCACCCCAAGCTAATGTCAGAATGGTCTTAATGCAATTCACCAGGTACCTCACGAGTGTGGGAGGGACAGCGACGGTCTCGGGCCTTCCTGGAACCCATCGGTAAAGCTACGTTAACCTGCGCCGTCTTGGGGGGGGGGGTGACGACCCCCTAAGATTTTCCACGGACAGTGGAAGAATGGCGCACGGCAGCTCGCCGAAATTTGACATAACTCTTCCCACATCAATTCGGCATGTTGTGTCAGAATTTTGAAGTCAGGTCGTCTAGGTCTAACGAGTTGGTCAAGGTCAAGTGAGGTCACCTCCCAAAAAGTTCAACCTGTCACGCCTTAGCGGATACAGATATTTTAAGGAACTTTTCCGCGTTTTCTCATCTTTAGGGAATCCAATCAATCACTATACATAACAGCAAAACAGACTTCTTGTTCAGGGGGAGCTGTTACAATTCAGAAAAACCAGTTCTATACAGTAGTTTAAATAATGCAAATACCAAAAAAAAAACGAAGGGGTGGAACGATACTCTACACCCACTAAAGCACTACACAATAATTTGTTTGGTTCAAATACTGGCACAAAAGTTACCTTTGTGCATTTGGGCATTATGGTGCACTATTTTGCCCCACATTCCCTAACTCGTGGGGCGGGGGTACCAATTGAACCCTGTCCTTGAACATCATATTCAAAAGAAAGAACAAATAATTAATTGTTCACAACAGCACCCCAAGGACCGAAACACGTCCAATATATGCGCATCTGAGACTAACTTATTTGTTAGATTACTTACCATATTTCAGCCGTAAATGATGCAATCGAACACAAATTGTGACGTCATTTTTTTAAACCTGGATTATAATTCGTCATGGCAATTATAAAGAGCCAATCATTTACCGCAGTTGGAGATGGCTGGCGATATAGATCAGAGCGGTCAACTGATCAGAAAACATGGCATTTGAAGACCGCTGAGTTCGACAGTCAGCTGTTGTCATGGAGTTTACTTCGAAGTCAGGCTCGCTCGGTCTGACTTCCAGATTTCCGACTAGATGACTTCCCAGGAGCGGAAGTAGGTGCATATTTTCAGGGTTCGTGCATAAGCAAGCTATTGCTAGTGGTTGTTTTTTTATAAGCTATAGCGGTTGTTGTTTGTTTTACGACACATCGACCGTCGAGTCCTGCAGCGTCGCCAATCTCTCACGCCGATCGGTCGCGGGCGAAGAGTAGCGACAGGCAAGACTCGAACCCACAATCTTTCGATGGTGAGACGGGCAACTCACCCCAAGACTACTCGTCCCATCCGGGCGCGGAAGGGAGTGTGTTTTGAAGAGCGCCGAACCACAGAGGTCCTTTGCACCGCCTTTAAAGCGAGTGGGGTTTGCATGCAAGCCGAAGGCGAGTGTGCATTTACGTTAAAGGAGTTGTACGTCATAGTGTATGTGACGTTAGGTGCTGAATGGGGATGGGGGGTCTCCCAGATTCCCAGCTGGTTGAGATGGTTTTGATACAGTTTGGCTTACTTTACCTACACTTCCACAAGACACTTGGGGTGGGTTGGGGGTTGGAAATGCAGTTGTTTCTTGCCAGGGTGCCGGCATTAGCCTACTTTTGTCGAAGAGCGCAGGGGAGCTCTACCGTGCGTGTCAGGAGATAATTGCCCACACCGCCTCTCACGCACGCGGACGCGTGTTAGTAGTAATTAGAAGCATCTGTTCTAGTGGGGAGGCCAGGCAAGATTAGCTCACCCACTCACGAAGGCTCAGAACTGTCCGCCAGTTTAGGCTGCGCCAATTTTGTGTGACCAGTTCTAAGTCCAGTGAAGATGACTGGCTCTTGGTGGCGCGATTGATTTGACATGTTCTATACGCCTAATGCCGGGTTGATGGTGTACGCGTTAGCTGAATGGTGAGGGGTGGAGATGCGTTGTGTCCAATAATGCCGGTGATGATGACGGAGGTGGCGTTATGGGATAATGCTATAGAATGCTATGGAATGCTACATAAATTTTTGTGGAGGAGCAAAGCAAAATTAAGGCCATTTTGACACCGGGGAGATGTCCAGAACCCAGCCCCCGCCTTCAGTCCCCGATCCGTAAGAATCGTGGCAATTTTGATATTAAATGGAATGAGCGTGCACCCAATTCGGCTCGTGTACAATACGCCAGGCTGAAAGTGGCGCCATCTCGAATGGTTTTGAATATTATGATGGTGATGTGTCAGCGGTGCAGCTGATGTGCTCACCTAAGTCGGAGGTACAAATGGTGTGCTCACCTAAGACGGAGGTGCGGCTAGTGGCTCACCTAAGTCGGAGGTACAAATGGTGTGCTCACCTAAGACGGAGGTGCGGCTGGTGTGCTCACCTAAGTCGGAGGTACGGCTGGTGTGCTCACCTAAGTCGGAGGTACAAATGGTGTGCTCACCTAAGTCGGAGGTACGGCTGGTGTGCTCACCTAAGTCGGAGGTACGGCTGGTGTGCTCACCTAAGTCGGAGGTACGGCTGGTGTGCTCACCTAAGTCGGAGGTACGGCTGGTGTGCTCACCTAAGTCGGAGGTAGGGCTGGTGTGCTCACCTAAGTCGGAGGTACGGCTGGTGTGCTCACCTAAGTCGGAGGTACGGCTGGTGTGCTCACCTAAGTCGGAGGTACGGCTGGTGTGCTCACCTAAGTCGGAGGTACGTCTCGTGTGCTCACCTAAGTCGGAGGTACGTCTGGTGTGCTCACCTAAGTCGGAACTGAGGGATGCCTGTTTCCACCAGCAGACTAGTCGTAGGCATCACGTTGTTGAGGGCCTCGGTAGCATTTTCGATGCGGCTCTTTTGAACGACTTCTGGGTTTTTGCGCAGTGCCGACGAAATGCTGTGAACGAGAATGCTGTTAAATATAGGATGGGTTGCTCTGTAGAGCCCTAATGCTGTTTGGCTGTCTACGCCCCATCCTGTATCGGCTAGTGCGAGGAGGAGGCTGAGACATTTCGCGCATCACTTTGTGATGCCAGTGACATGTGTGTCGAAGCCAGGTCTTTGATCCAATTGTACTCCTAGGAACTCGACACTGTTCACGTATTCGATGGCTGTGTCGTCGAAGTGAGATTGTGGGTGTCGGACGGATACTATCTATATGTGACTGTGGCTGGCTCCACCTTGTGCTCCATCTTGCAAACTGGTGTACACGGTACACCAGTTTGCAAAAGGATGGGGTGAACCCCACGCTGTATACCAGTCCGCAATAATACAGGATGAGGCCCCACACCGCATACCAGTCTGCAATGGATCAGGGTGAGCGCGCACTGTATGCCAGTCTGCGATGCGATCCTGCGCTTTTTGAATTGTGTGTTGGGCTTTTAGGTGGTATAGTGTGTTTCCCCAGATGACTATGACGCCAGATGACGCCAGAATCAAATCATGGGGTGTGGTGCCTGAAGCAACGCTGCCCGCATCTGACCTCGGGGAGTCCTGCCCGTAAGAAGGTTGGGGATGAGGCGCGCCTGGTATTCGCGTAATCCTAGCTTGAAGAGCATACGTGTGAGTACGAACTTGTGTACCCGGCTGAATGCGGGAGCTACGCCCGAGTACACAGCCATTGTTGAGGACTTGCGTCATAGACCAAGTTTAATGTCGGGCACTAGGTGAATGCCGGTGTTTGTTGGCGATTTGTCTTCCCACTAGAAGCCGCATTGGCAGTCGTCTAGCGAACTGTTGTAAAAAAAAACATGTACTGACTCAGTCGTGTACTCCAAATTTACCCGACCCGACCAGCCTTCCAGCACAACTAATAAGTGAGATTGACTTAGACCCTTTGGGAATGGAATGATCTTTGTGTGGCTCTGGCGATGGGATGACTACATTCTCCCGTCATGTGCCAGGATAGATGCCTTCAAGGTATAAACAACTAACGACCGTCGGTGGCGATTTCCACCTGCACCACAACTATCCTTTGTTCAGATGTGGACTTCGTACTCGATATTGGGCTGAAAAGCCAGATTGCATGAATATTACTTCTATTATCGTCATATGTGCGTTCGGCATACGAACAATCTGTGCCGGCTGAAATTGGCCGCAATTTTGCCGAAATCGGACCAATGTGGCCCAATATGGTGTACGTATATGGCGTGCAGGGCCAAGCCGGACAGGGCCGAGCGGTCAAGCGAACTTGTATTGTGCAAACTCGCAAACTCAGGTTCTGCATGGGCTCTGCTCGGTCTCTGCTCCGGCCTTCGGCTGGGCCTTCGGCTGGGCCTTCGGCTGGGCCTTCGGCTGGGCCTTCGGCTGGGCCTTCGGCTGGGCCTTCGGCTGGGCCTTCGGCTGGGCCTTCGGCTGGGCCTTCGGCTGGGCCTTCGGCTGGGCCTTCGGCTGGGCCTTCGGCTGGGCCTTCGGCTGGGCCTTCGGCTGGGCCTTCGGCTGGGCCTTCGGCTGGGCCTTCGGCTGGGCCTTCGGCTGGGCCTTCGGCTGGGCCTTCGGCTGGGCCTTCGGCTGGGCCTTCGGCTGGGCCTTCGGCTGGGCCTTCGGCTGGGCCTTCGGCTGGGCCTTCGGCTGGGCCTTCGGCCGGGCCTTCGGCTGGGCCTTCGGCTGGGCCTTCGGCTGGGCCTTCGGCTGGGCCTTCGGCTGGGCCTTCGGCTGGGCCTTCGGCTGGGCCTTCGGCTGGGTCTTCGGCTGGGCCTTCGGCTGGACCTTCGGCTGGACCTTCGACTGGGACTTCGCCTAGGTCTTCGCAGCGAAAGCCGCGGCGGTTGGGCCTTGCTCGAGCTTCGCTTGGGCTTCACTCATGCTTCGTTCCAGTTCATAATATAAGTCGCGATTGTGCGTAATTCGGGCTGACAAAAAAGTGCGAAGGCGCCTAATCCTTACTAGTTGCAAGTGCATTGCATCCCAATGATACATTAACGACGACAGCACAGCAACAGTTTGGACTTCGATTACAACATTGCGATCGCAGGTGAGTTCCCCTGGAGTAACAAGTGGCTGGCTGGACCAAGCAGAGCAGCCGGCCGTCAGGTCGCCAGGACTCGGATCGCTGAACCGATTATACTATCATAGACATAGATCGCAGACGTCAGTTCTTTGGTCGGCCGACGCCTCGGCTCAGCAGTCACTCACAAGGGCGATGCATCTTCTAATGGACCCCGGCAGGAATGGAACCCTGACGCCGGACAGGTTGAAGATTGATCGTCCTATTTTCGCGCATTCGGCGCCGAGGCAGCGGGCCGGCGGGCCCCAAATTAAATTCACGCCACAGCTCCATTTGGAATAGGTTCGCATATATCAGTGCGCCTGATCAGAATACGCTCGCGTGCTGCCAAATTGTTATCGTGTGTGTGCCAGTTGTGAAAGCGGTAGTTTCCCAGCAACTAACATGGTTGGTTTGTGTGTGTCGATATTGTGGATTGTGGGATGACATGGGTGGAGCTGTGGGATACTGCGTACCGACTGCCGCTTCGTCTGTCGTTCCTTAGGCCTTTCTGATAAGAGCGTGGAACTCGATGACTTTTCCTAGATTCGTCTTCCACTTCATACCAACATTTCATGTCCAAAACGCTATGTCAGGGGCGCTCCCAGGAGCAAATATTGTGAGGAACCTCAAACGGACTTTTTGTCTCGAAATGTAGCCGCAGCGCATGCATCTGAATACTTGCATTTATTTTGCGGTTCAGGCGGCTATAAATTGGAATTCAGCTCTCATTGTGCACTTTTGTACCTTAGAAACAAATTATTTTGAGCTTAATCATATCAGGAGTGGGTACAGGGGAGGAAAAATGTCAATATGTGACCAGTGTTCCCAAAGCGGATTGATTTACGTTGCCATTGCAACGTTGGGAGTGTGGGTTGAATTTCGGACAAGCGTTAATAATGCATCACAGGAGGTGGTGGGCGGATCCAGAAGTCATTCATAATGGTGGATCCAAGAAGGAACGAGATCTATTCAGAGCATACCCCATTCAAATCACCATGAGCAACGACGCGATGAGGGTGACAGCGAATGCTCGAAACTGGTCGAAACGCCCTAAAACCTCCTCCCCCTCTCTGATATGGGTGACCCTGCCAATGGCGGATCAAGGAGGGAGGGATATTCAGGACAAACGATTATAGTAAATTTCAAACAGTGGCAGAACCAGATTTTCACAATGGCCAGTTATTTTAACGTGGCTTGAAATTCCGGGTGGGCTGGGGGGGGGGAGGGATCCGCACCTCCTGATTTGGTACCCTGCTAATGCTAGGTCATCATTTTCCCAATTCAATCTGTAAGTATGTCCTGCAAATAAGCACTTGGATCTCCCTGATTCGGTGGGAGATATCCAGCCTAGAATTGTAGGATCCTTCCAACTCAGGCCTCCCGGGATCTTGCCTAGCATAATTCCCTGGCGACGCCTCTGATCAAAAATGCCATTGTAGGTATTGATGTTATTTCATAATGACAACATAATAGGTTCCTGCAGCAATGACTGCGAACAAAGACGAGCCACAAACAACAAACGCTTCACACACCTCCGTAGGCTCCTGGCTACGCCATTGGATGTTTTACATCTTCGCGTGGTGGCATGCGCAAATATCGGTCACGAGTCAATGGTAGGGATATTTTGCATTGTTGCACAACTATGATATCCTATGATATTGTACCAAAATATGCAACACTGCTTGTGGCAAGATGGGGTGGCAAGCTCAAGGCGGATACGCTGATTTCACAATGTGTTTTTCTTGGCTCGCAGGCGTCGGTGCTGAAAACAGCCATCCGGGGTCCTTGTTTGTTCGAAATTATAAGCAATCACACTTATTCTAAGTTATGCTCGGATGTGCCAACATAGTTAGCGGCCCATTTACTGGAAAGCTGGGAGAATGGATTCGCGCGGTGTTTGTGGTCGGCCTCCCAAACAAACGCTGCCATTGTGCGACCCGCGCCCGTTCACATATGATCCGGGGTAAGCGATCCGGGGTAAGCCGGCGCTCGTCACTTTCAGAGAGCATGCTTGGATAGGACGAGAGACAGGGGAATTTCTATGGGAAATTCTCGGGAGGAAGGAGATGAATGAAATGCTCCTTAGCAGAAAGCCGCATGAGCGCATCAATATAGATACGGATGAAAATGGAGAGCTTCACCACTCGTTAAATTCCGTATGCAAATGAAGACAATCCAGTCACCGATTGGCGAAGTCAAGCCAAGGAGGATCAGCCACTAAATCCTAATTATGACGTAACAGTATGTCCTGGGCAAAATGGTCTTCCATAATGGCCTTTCTGCGGGACGTCTTCGCATACTGATACGGGAGGGAAAATATATGTTGCAGTGTTCTTGCAAGGCGGAACTTTTTTTTGCAATTTTCAGGCGCGGATATCTATCTCATTGTTAACCGTGCCTCGCTAGATTATGAAGCTGAAGCCTCTGTAGCATAACCTGTGGATTTCGACCAGCTGAGGATGAATGTTAGTGGCCTTGCGGACCTTTATGGATTACTCCCATGATGCACCCGTTTCCCACGCCACATTTTCGGCATCCTTAAACACTGATACAAGGAATGCAAAATAAGTCTGGACAAAAACATTATTTCGGGCCTTGGTAGGCCACAACACCATGAAGCGTATCAACGCTCCATGAATATCTGTCGGAAATGTGCCACCGATGTTGAACTCGTCTCATTTACCGGTTTCCCGATAAGAACTCTATCGGCTGCAGCCTGATGACCACAATCGTCAACTGCGGATTGACCTCATTACCGCAACAGGCTTCTGACGATATAATCGAGATAAAACAACACTTATTGATATGTTGCACGCTATCCAATAGGACGATTTTGCAACTTCAGTAGCATTGAGAAGCTTGCACTTTGTGAGCTAGCTTCACCTCGCATGCTCCGTCTCTGAGGTTTCCTCCTTGCATTGTGAGCGTATCCCTCTGAGTTTCAAGAGCAAGAATAGCCAGTTGCTGCCTAGTTCAGGCTTCTTCAGTTTCCGATTAGGTTGGCTCAGGTGTATGCCCTTTGCGTTGACAAAGCTGACTGAGAACTCGCTTGCGTCATCATTGATGTGTCACGCCAGGTGCTGGTCGTCCAGGAGTGACTCGAATAAACAACAGAATCAGCGCAGTTTGCGCTTGTCCAGTGCATCGGTGACGTTCGGACGCATCTGGTAGGTTCGATCATCGCTACCAGGAGTGGTCGTCGTATCGTGACGTCTGAATATGTCTGAAAGGTCAGACCGGCGTCAATAGCGGCGGCCGCCATATCGGTCACTATCGGTCACTTCTGGATGCACGTCTGGACGCATTTCGTAGGTCTGGCTATCACTGTCAGGGGCGGTCACCATATCGGTCACGGCTGGACACATAAGGTAGGGCCGGTCACAGTCACAAGGAGCGGTCACCATATCGGTCACGTCTGGATACACCTGATAGGTTCGGTCACCATCACAAGGAGTGGTCACCGTCACAAGGAGCGGTCAACGATAGTAATATGCATCAGATAATTCCAGAATGCGTCCTCCCAGCCCCCTGCCCGCATGAGGCTCAATATAGCCTTGTACAGTGATATATAGCTAGTGCCAGTCAATAGCCGCACGTGATTGGCATGGTTTCAGCTCATGGCTCGCCCACACTCAGCGGATGGTTGTCTACACTGACTGATGAATGGTTCCTGTCGGACGCTGAGACACTTTAGTCCACGGGTTTCCATTCATGATTGAGTATTAGCATCCTATGTCCCCATTGATCATTAGGCGTGTTTCTGGATTGGATTGAATTGTGGCTTTACGCCGCACTCAGCAGCTGGGGCCACATAGCGTCGCCTGCCTCTCACCCTGACAGGAAGGGCGGACATCGCGGGGAATCGAACCCCGTACCTCTGGCTTGCCAGACGCACAGCTTAACCACTGAGCTACCGACGCCCGGGCATTCTTCTGACACGACTGGCTGCGAAGTCGTGAACTAGTCTTCGTTGCTTCCCGGTACATTGCGATGCTATCCTTCCCTGCAGCTTTATTGTGTTTGCTTAATCGATACAAAATTAGCCAAAGAGCATGTGTTGTTGCATGCCAAATCTTGGACGATTATCTCGGCCCGAAATATCCGCAAAAGGCGGTCAGCGGTAGCAAGGCCAGCAATGGACCGTCGCCTCCGCTCAACTGTCCTGTCCTGTCCTGCACCACCTGATGGTTGGCTGGTTGTTGGTTGGTTGGTTGGTTTTACGACACGTCGACCGTCTAGCCATGCAGCGTCGCCAATCTCTCACGCCGATTGGTCGCGAGCGAAGAAGTAGCCACAGGTGAGGTTCGAACCCACAGCCTCTCGATTGTAAGACGGGCAACTTACCCCTAGGCTACTCGTTCCCCCGCGCCTCCTGACGCGACCTCCCGGCCGACAGTAGGCGGGGCAACCCCTTCTCCGCCCTGCCCCTCCTGACGCGACCTCCCGGCCGACAGCAGACAGAGCCATGCATCAGTGATGACGCAATGCACTGGTGTTGCCGCTTGCGTCGCGCATGCATGAGCCGACACACGTCAGACACCGCCGGCGGGACGGCCACGCTGGGGGGGCGCTGTGTCGCCAGCAAATTGGCGCCGCGACCCGGGACAGTGCTTCGTCCGTCGCCGGGCGGCACTCGGGCCGAGACTGAGTGGGTACGGTGGGCAGGGGTGGAGTGTGGGGGGGGAGGGGAAGGTGGACGTGAGACGGCTGGCGCACCCACGAGAGAAATGAATGAATACGGCCAGATCCGTAGGAGCAAAAAGTAGAGCACCCTACAACTAATGGAAGTGACTTCCTGGAGACATGAATGATGTGACTGGTGTATTTTGTCTAATTTGTGTGTTTTTATTTCAAACAAACACTTCAAGCTGTATTCGCATCCATACTTTTTACCTGTTCTGAGTCAGGGAGGAGAGGAAAGGGTAGGCGGAATCAAGTGAATCAGAGGAGAAAAATGACCGGAAACAAGCCGACATGGAAACAAAGCAGCACGGAAATGGACGGGAAAAGAACAGAACGAGAGTCAGCCCATTCGGAGACGAAGCGGAAACATCCGGCTGGGAGGAGTAGCAGAAGAGGCCGCCGGCAAAACACGGGATAAACTGTGGATAGTTGGCCGTTGGCTTTACGACTCATCGACCGTTGAGTCATACGCCGTCGCCAATCTCTCGCGCCGATTGGTCGCGGGCGAAGAGTAGCGACAGGCGAGACTCGAACCCACGATCTTTAGACTGTGAGACGAGGGATAAACTGTGGGATGGGACACCAGTCGAGAACGCTGAAGGACCACAGAATAAACGCCGGGACATAGTGGGTTAGAATGGGTAGCAGAGAAGAGGATAGCCAGGAAAGTACCGGACAAACCAACAATGGCGTCACGCAGCAGACTGACGTGGCGGAAGAAGCTGGAGAAGAAGCGGAAGAGAGGAAGAAGCTGGATGGTGCACGACTGAATGGCGGTCGGGGCGGGTGGAACGGCCAGAGCGAGACTGGGCGGATGGGATGGGGCAGGGCGGATGAGGCGAGGCGGGAGAGGAGGCTAGATGGTGCGGGCTGTAAAGGGCGACTGGAGCGGGTGGGGCGGGCAGAGCGAGACTGGGCGGATGGGACGGGGCAGGGCGGATGGGACGGGACAGGGCGGATGAGGCGAGGCGGGACGGCAGAGCGAGAGAGGAGGTTGGACGGTGCAGACTGTGAAGAGAGGGAGAGAGGGAGAGGGAGAGAGCTATGACGGTGGACGTAGTTCTCAGCGTGACGACCATGCTGTGGCCAATGCTGCTTCTTGATGGTAAAATATACGTAAGTTACCGGTTGGTGAACTTCCAGCTCGTGAAGCACTTGTTGGTATGCCTGGACTTCGCGGGCTGATGGATTTACCACATTGATATTCAGGTCGCCGAAGAAGAAGAAGGATTTCCATGCGACTTAGCTTCTCTCAGATGCTCGTGAACGCCTCAGGGGCTGGAGCTAAGAGAACTTTCGGCATCCGATGGAGAGGCGGATGTGGTGGGACTGGCATGGTGTCGGCCTTTGAGTCGGGTGATGGAATTGTGGATTTGAGTGGGGCAATGGATCGTGAAGAATAATGTAAAACATAAAAACAGGATAACCGAACCAAACCCAGCCTCTGAATATTCTTTGATATAATACATTCAACAATGCTGCTCGAGTTAGGACAATGACCCTCACCATACCAAACATAACATCTAGTCTCTTTTCGGGAAAACTTGATGTTGCTTCTTTTTAGCCTCTGAATTCCAAAAATCTTTATATCCATATAAAGATTATAAAGATGCATATGAAGATTATAAAGATTAAGAAGCCCTAATGAAGACAATTTGGGAGACAAATGTGTGGACTGGACTTGTACAAACTTACCTAACGGCTTAATAAACACTCTGAATTTATTTTTAAGTTGTATGTACTGTACGACGCAACTTCATCACTTTAGTTTTCATTTTCCCATTTCGTCATCTTCATCGCAAAAAAAAATATCACGCACATACGATGTTTACCTTCTTCTCAATCTATGTCAAAGGTAGCCTCATCTGTGCTTGTTGTGCCATCTTCTAACAATGCTGCATTAATCAAGCTTCTATTTCAGAACCGAGCGTCATATGAGCTATCCCAGGAGTGATGACCATCCGCATATAGAGGCGGCTCTTTCCGGGCAGGTTGCCCTTGATTGCATCGCCTGAGATTAGCCCGGTGTAAACAAGCCATTTTGACTTCCCCAGCCTCCTTGTGTTTGGCTCAGAATTCCTGGCCGAATAGAGGCGGCCTGTAATAACACATGACGGGGCGCGAAAAAGACGACAGACCTGGGTCCAAAAACGATGACTTTGCACACTAATTGAGAACACCAAAAATGTGTCATGCCATTCTGTGAACGTACTTTATCAACTGTCTTGTAGAATTTCACACATCGAGTCGCTTCAAGCTCATAGCAATGCAGCGCGTTGCTCGTGATCACAACATATGCCAGTAAAACATGAACAGAGGAATATATGCACCAAGCGGTACAAACCAAACGTACTTTGAATTGAAGCCTTCCAATGCTGACACGCAATCGCGAACCGAAACCAAGTCACGCAATTCCACACAAAACATACAACTATGGAGCAATCGCAAGTGACAAATTCAGCAAATTAAAAACAGCAATGCTAATTACAAGCGTGACAGCAGGCTGAGAGCCCTATTTGAAGCAGCAAAATAGACAGAAGAGATCGTCTAGAGTGGCCTGTCCGAGTAATATCATTACTGAAAGGCTTATAAATCGGCGACCAGTTGCATTCGGATCGCGGAATATGCACGAACATGCAGCTTCATTATTTTTCTAAGGGTTTAATATTTTAACTTCCGAAGCTCTAGCCTGTCCACTTTTCTTCTGCATCATGTATGCGGCCTCATATTTTCCAGTTTAATATCCAGCGATGTTTTTGCACCCACGCAATATTGTCGACAGGGAATGCGACCATCAAGCGAGATGTATTACTGCCCATTCAATACTCTGGATTTAGACACGTTGTGGAGGGCTGTGAATGATCACTCAGTTTGTTTGAAGCGTGCAGTATGTCGTATCACAGACCGCCATAGTTGGATGCTTGACTGCGATTATTGCATTGGTTGCAAAATGTCATAAGGCGAACTCAATGCACGGATGAACTTTTAAAGCCGTGCCAAATATGTGGGATGCACTTGGGTGTCTTTGTGATCCGCCCAACAATATGCTTCTGCTGTTGACAAAACAGCGACACAAACAACAATAATAGTGATAGAAACAGAAACAACAGCGACACACACAACCATATCGGCACAAGCAACAACAACAGCGACACAAACAACAACATCGACACAAACAACAACAGCGACACAGACAACAGCAACGACACAAACAACAACAACAGCGATACAACCAACACCAGCGACGCAACCAACACCAGCAACGCAACCAACACCAGCGACACAAACAACAGCAGCGACACAAACAACAGCAGCGACACAAACAACAATACTATTGATACAAACAGCAACAACAGCGACACAAACAAACATATCGACACAAACAACAACAACGACACAAACAACAGCATCGATGCAAACAACACCAACAACAGCGATACAAACAACAACAACGATGCAAACAACAGCAACAACAGCGATACAAACAATAATAGGGACGACCAGAACGATAACAATGACAAATAATCGCAATAATAAAAAGATTGATAGTAATAGTCAGACTAATGACCATAGCAGCAAACACGCCAAGACCAATGGTACCAAATACTAAAACTACTACTACTACTAATAAGTACAATAACTTTCAGAAGAACGATAACAAAGATAGTACGAGCAATCCTTATCATAATTAATGTCAGCATAGCAATGCTAGTAATGGCTATTTCAATAATGACGATGACAATAAATAACAATGATTATGACTGAGGAGGTAAAATACGAAGATAAACCACAGACTTACTTGCAATTATTCGCCAAATCCAGTGGAACCCTAGCGTATCTGTCCTATGTTGAACACAAATCCCGTTCTGAAGAAATTATAAGAAGGTTCAGACCGCAAGCAAGAGCATTCTTTCAGTGTCAGCAACTGCAATGCCACTCCTGGCGGAGGTCCGCTGAAACTCTACTCCATGGTCGCTGTCGGAGGAGCATCCCCGACCAAGTCATTGCAGAAGAGCTAGCGCTTCTGCAATGTTTTTGTTCTATATGGACGGCACTTCGTCGAATAATTGCTTATATGCCTCACGGTGAACAGTGCAAATCATTGTGAGGGAGGGGCTCGGCCACTCCAAATGCATGTCACATTGCATATGTGATGAGCCCGATCCTGTTTGAAGTTTGCCGATCAATACGGTGACAGCAGACGGGACCCTCTGCGTCGTCCTAGCCACCGGCATGAGCAGTGCCGCCCAGTTCTGGTAACAGTGCTCACGTCCGGGGGCTATCAGCGTGGGGGTCACCTTTCGGAGCTGTCAGTCGCACCGGATGTGACGTGGCTCTGCTACCACCCGGAAGCTGTGGGGGTGGGGGGGGGGCACGGCGCCGCAGTCGGTTGCCAGGCGGCCGGCTGTAGATTGTCAGGCGGGGTTTAATCCGGTAACCGTTTGAGAGGTCGACCGGCCGCGACCAGGTCGTCGCCGCGGCGTCGTCACGAGGTGACGTCACGTAGGGGGTGAGGTGGGGGGGAGACCTGGCTGACCCAGGCGGGGTCGGCGTCGCCGGTCGGCAAGGTCTCGCTTGGCTGGCAGACCTTGTCGCAGGTCGAGGGTCTCGCTCGGCTGGCAGTGTCCGGCGGACGTTCTCGCAGCTCCGGCACCGGGGCGCATCTCTCACATGCGCAGCCCTTTTTCCCTTCATTTTCTCTCCTTTTCTCCTCGAAGGACGACCATGTCGCACTCGCCGGCGGAACGGCGGACGAGCGTCGGCTGTGGCCGCGTGTTGTCGATGCCGACACACCTGTCAAAGCTCAGCTGCTTTTTGTTTATTGTTGATTGGTTGGTTCACGACACACTTTATGCACATTGACGGCTAATGGCGGCGCCCACACGGTTTCGCCGGTGGGCCGCGGGATTGGGAAATGTCCTGTGTGGCGCTAGAGTCGAACCCGGGACCTTTGGTACCCTTAGCCCGACACCTTAACCACTCGGCCATCCCCGCCCCCAAAGCTCAGCTGCGGCGTCACTGACACACAGAGCGGGTGCCGACGTTACGCTACGCTACGTTACGCCCTCCGCCGGCTACGCAGGCACGCAGGCACAGATACCAGGCGCACAGCTGTTGGCTGCCGTCAGCCGCCACTTGAACATGAACTAAGTCAATTTGTAGCGTGTGGTATTGCTACCCTACTCATCGCCGAGTGTTATGTTAGATTGCTATAAGCCAGCAGGTAGCCCATTGAGGACATAGCCTACGCTAGTAGTCTATGTTCGGAAGGTGTACACAGGCTGTACACCTTCCGATGCCCAGCTTCAGCGTCAGTGACACGTAGAGAAGGTGCTGACGTGACGTTACGTTACGCTGTGCTCTCCGCCGGTTGCACAGGCACGCCAGCAATAATCCTCACAACATTTGGCTTTCTCGAAGGTCCTACAAAATCTGCTTCACGTGCAGGATGATACGTCAAATTTGGCCGCCACTCACCACAATTAGCTATTCTGTGTGCTTCTGAAGGTTGGGTGAAACGCGTCCTAGTAGGGTAATGTCACGACACATTGTCGTGAACTTGCCAAGAACGCATCTGAACATCGTGTTGTCCAGCTTCATGTCTAGCTTGACCAGTCTTTTTGCTGACGAAACGCGCTCCGATATTGCCAAGCAATTCCCCTCCCGGCACGAAGCTGGCGATGCTTGATCAAACATTAATACCGCACTCCGCCGGCCACCAGTGGCCAGAGTCGCCGGAGTTGAGGGGGCGGCGCCGACGGGAAGTCATGCCGACTGGGGATCCAACTGCAGGTCCATCTCGGCACTGACCGGGCGGCCGGGTGTGACGTCACCACGACCACTGACGTCACGTCACCAGTGACGCCACAACGGCCACTGACGTCACGTCACCAGTGACGTCACCACGACCACTGACGTCACGTCACCAGTGACGTCACCACGACCACCGACGTCACGTCACCAGTGACGTCACCACGACCACCGACGTCACGTCACCAGTAACGTCACCACGACAACGGACGTCACGTCACCAGTGACGTCACCACGACCACTGACGTCACGTCACAACTGACGTCACATCACCAGTGACGTCACCACGACCACCGACGTCACGTCACCAGTGACGTCACCACGACCACTGACGTGACGTCAGCAGTGACGTCACCAGCGGCGGCGCGGCGAGACGAGCGAGCCGGGTGGGACGGGCGCGATGCCGGACCAGCGTCGACACCGTCGGAGTTGGCGAGCGCTCGTGCCCGGAGAGCGGCCCCCGGGACAGACCCCGGGACAGACTCCGGGACAGACCCCGGGACGGCTCCGGGACGGCTCCGGGACGGCATCGGGACGGCTCCGGGAACTGAGGGGACGTTCCGGCTGGCTACAGGGTCGGCCATTGTCCACCGGGGCGGGGGACGTGCCGGCTGGCCACAGTTGCTCTGCTTTGGAATGCGGCTGGGAAGCGTGCCCCGATGTGGGGTAAATCGACGTGAAGTTAAGCATTGTATCAGTCGGTGCGGGCGAAGCCGCGAGTAGACCGTTTGGTCTAACTTCAGATACGGAGTGATTGCCTGTCACTGCGGACGGATGTTAAGCTGTGGTGACATGAAGCCGTACATGACACTCAAGAAGCCATGCTACGGACTCACTTCATCACTTCATTTTGACCACTACCTAGCCTGGCAGACACATACAAATCGATTGAACAGCCAATGCGACTCATCCCTGCTGCTTCCTCGGAATTCCGACATGCTAATGCGACGTGTTCTCCGCAGACGCTGTTCATGCGCGGCGCCCGCTGATTACCTCCGACATGGCCGTCTGCCACGTGCCTGAAACGAGAATCCAATTCAATGCTGCCGCGTGCCATGTCCGTCAAACACTGGTGAACGATATTTTCCGGCCGACTGGTGCATCACTCCGGTGTGTCTTTTCGTGTAACATGTGGCTCGGGTCTCTTGTGTCCTCTCGTGTTGCACGTGGCTCGGATCTCTTGTATCCTCTCGTGTTGCACGTGGCTCGGATCTCTTGTATCCTCTCGTGCTGCACGTGGCTCGGATCTCTCGTGTCCTCCCGTGAAATACGTGGCTCGGATCTCTTGTGTTCTCTCGTTTTACACGTGGCTCGGATGTCTTGGGTCCTCTCGTGTTGCAAGTGGTTCGGATCTCTTGGGTCCTCTCGTGTTGCAATTCGCTCGGATCTCTATGTCCTCTCGTGTTGCAAGTTGGTCGGGAATCTTGTGTCCTCTCGTGATGCAAGTGGCTCGGATCTCTTGTGTCCTCTCTGTTGCAAGTGGTCTGGATACATGACGTGTCCTCCCATGTTATAAGTGGCTGGGATCTCTGATGTACCCCGCAAAGTTATAGGTGCCTCGGATCTCTTGTGTCCTATTATATTAGCTATCCTATTATCGTATTACATATGGCTTGGATGATCGCGATCGCGATCGAACGCGAAGACACAGCCAGAAACTCATTTGTCCGCTGTACCTTAGTCACTGTAGTAGGCACTTACAATTTTGGTTGATGTTTTATTTGTTTTGCGAGAAAGCTGTGAACATGTTCAGCTGATGTACATCAATTTTTTCTCATCTCCGAAAAGCACCGAGTGAAGTCGGGTCTTATTTTATCAGATACACATTTTATCAATCGACAATATGTTATCCGACTATGGTTCACTGTACTTTGAGTTTGTCGGTCAATACCGTTGCATGTTTTATGTCAATTTGGTGAAGAATTATGTTCAGCATCAGCAACAATTCAGCAGCAATCCTGTTCGGACCTGACCGACGCTTTGTGTCCATTGGCCTGCCGTCAATGGACCGACCAGCTCGGCTGCCGGGACCGCGCCAACGCCGGCTTTGTCTCTGGAGCCGCCTCGTCTGTCTTCTCTGAACCAACAAACGATGGGGTGGCGATTGGCTGTCTGCCAGTCCATCTGTCTGTCGTTGTGCTCGTCTTTTGTGGGAAAATCGGCGCTGAATGCGCCAGCATTTTCCCAGCAGCCGGCGACGGCCCTCGAGTTCCTGTGGAACTACAGCACGTCCCCACGTCGGCTGGTGAAGGTCACAACTGGCGACGGCTCCCGAGGCCCTCCTGTGGACTACAGCACGTCCCCACGTCGGCTGGTGAAGGTCACAACTGGCGACGGCTCCCGAGGCCCTCCTGTGGAACAACAGCACGTCCCCACGTCGGCTGGTGAAGGTCACAACTGGCGACGAGTCCTCGAGGCCCTCCTGTGGAACTACAGCACGTCCCCACGTCGGCTGGTGAAGGTCACAACTGGCGACGGCTCCCGAGGCCCTCCTGTGGAACAACAGCACGTCCCCACGTCGGCTGGTGAAGGCCACACTGTCTCTCTGTCTTTGTCTCCACCTGCGTCCTGATATCACCCCGCTAGGCAGTAGAGGGAAGACTTCACCTTTGACCGCATGCGATTACAGAAGGCGTCATGCGACAGATACCATGGCAATGCGGACATTAGAATACACGCAAAATACCATGCCAAATTGGTGAACTTCAAGTATAGGTTTTATGTTTGGTATTTCTCTTTGGAATATCATTGTTATGAAGGTGACTAAGATGATGGATCACTTATTTTCTCTGCAAATGTTTACTTTTTAGGTTGTGGGCAAAATAATGCCAAGCAGGGAGGGGCATTGAGTAAGGCAACATTGAGAAATGTTACCTAAGTCAAGGAGCCTAATCCAACCTAACCTAACCTTACCTAACGTAAGCTGCTTTTGAAGATTTTTTCTATAAATTTTGTTTTGAAAATGGAAATATTTTGGTATTATTGTGCTTTGGTGGAAACAAGAAATGCTTTTACATCCATTTACCTTCATAAAGCAAACAAATTGGTTAAGTTTGGTTAAGTTGAGTTAGTTTAGGTGTTTTAAAGTGAAAATATTTATGTTATAAATTCTTGCAAAAAAAAGTAAAATAAACTTTTTCTCATTTGCACAGAAAATAAATGGTCTCGTTATCTTAGCTACCTTCATAAACATGGTATCACGAAGAAAAAATCCAATAAATCAAAAATGAAACACCTTCTACTGCAAATTTACCGCCAAATAAGATGTCCTATCTGCATATAGCATGGGTGTATCTAGCCATGCCCGTTTGCCGTGATTACCGTGCAGAAACTTGTCGGTTTGATGATAAATTGTCGCCGGGTGTTGCAGACAATCCCGAAGTGCCGAGACAAAATGTTGGAAAAGGACAGCAAAATGTGCATCAGCATGTATGTATCGAAATTGTCAATCTCCCCACAGCAAGGCTATTTTCAACAACCAGAGCAACGTGTAGCCTGTATTCTTAAAACCGTTAGATGTCTTCCATGTTGGTCTGAAGTAGTAAGGGTCTTCGGCTTCAGCGATTAATTTCCGCGCCAAAAATTTTCGCAGTCACCATGAAGCCAACCTGATAAAACGGGCAATGACATTTCCCATTATATTACTGAATTTGCTTCTGACAGTCAGCTTAAGATTTCACGTCTTTCTAAGGTATTTGCAGCATATCGCCTGGTTTTCCCACCGCCCGCCTGCCACAGCACTTTCACTTTCAGTCAAATGTCCGCGCTTGTCGCCTTACAGGCACCCAACTGCTGTAGTATTCACTACGGTGCTAGAGAGTTAGTGTTCCTCGTAATGCCTGTGAACTCGGAAGAGAGTCAGTACTCAGTTGACAGACTGAGTAGCCTGTCAACTTCGTCCTAGTTATTATTATTAGTATTATAGTTATTATAATAATTTAACATAATGAAATGGAAATGGAAATGGAAATGGAAATGACAGTGAAAGCGAGAATGAGAGTGACCGATCGCAACCTGACGTATCGATACTAAGATTTCCTCCCGCACGTACTGCCCGCTTTGGATACCTGTGGGCGCAACAGGAGCCGACCTGGTACACGTTTGCGCTGCGCCGAAACGCCAGCGGCGATCTCGGCCACTTCGGCCACTATCGCCGCATTAGGTGAACCGGACTGGTCTCGCAGAGCCGGCTTATTCCGCTCCGACTGGCGTCAGTCGATCCGGGCGAGCCGTTTCCGGCCGACACGCTCGCATCATCTCCCTAATCCCCCCCCCACTGCACTACCCGGGGTCCGTCACTCACGGCTGTCGGCGCGATGAAAGGCCGCGCCGGCTTTATGGCGGCAGTCCGCGACGCAATCTGGGTGCACGTTTTTCGCCCGTCGCACCGTCGTCGCGGCGGTGAATTCGCCGGCGGCCGGTCTCGGCGCGCCAGCTCGTCGCCGCCGACGCCGCTCGAGCGGCGGCGCCGCCGTCGGCGCCGTCTCGGGAGGTGACGCACGAAGCCTCCGGCCGGCAGACGCACGCGCGACGGGATTCCACGCAGGGATCGGATGGGGAGCGGGAGTCCGTGTCGGACTCAGGTGAGGAGCGGAGGTCAGTGTCGGGCTGTGATGAGGGGCGTGAGTCCGTGTCGGGCTCAGGTGAGGAGCGGGAGTCCGTGTCGGGCTCAGGTGAGGAGCGGAAGTCTGTGTCGGGCTCAGGTGAGGAGCGGGGGTCTGTGTCGGGCTCGGATACACAACTGTACATATTTGACACGAGGCGTCACCTGGATTTTTATCCAGGCGTCTTCGCCTGTCCGAGGGTGGCTAGCTAGACTACAGCTGTTTTCGAGCGGTGACAAGCTATTTCACCCAGCCTCCATTGACTCACGTGCAAAATATCTGGGGGAGTGACAGGCCACACTAGAGGGGGGGGGGGGGGGTAGAACGGCTCATCCTGACCCTCATGATGACGACCCTGTCTTTAGTTCCCAGTTTCGTTCTTCAGTCTTTATCTCTCATTTCGCGAATCGGCGAAGTCCGCAAGGCATACATTAAAGATTAATTTCTGAGAAGTTATTATTATTTTGTGTCGCTAGACAAGAATGAGACCGAGCTGGTTCAATGCAGACTATTTCCACCAGACAGGAAATATGCCTGCAGCCAGCCAATGCTATGGAATTCCGACGATATGAGATAATTCGGTAATGAGGCAGACGATATAAAACCTTCACCGAACATAACCGGACGCTTCTGTGCTAAAGGCAGCCACCTTCCGTAGTTCCAGACCAGTCCACCAGGGGCGTCAGGGACCCGATGTTCGCGCTTGGCTCTCATGGTGTTGCGTCAGAATCGAAGCAGTTGTATGAACAGAACTGGTCTGGATTGCTTTTCGTCATGATTTCATGAGCATCATCCAGTCGGACGTCTCAATCTTTATTTTCATCCATCTGGAGCTCCACAAAACGACTGTTGTTTGTGATTGGAACTAGATTTCCTCCAAGCAAATTTGGAAAGAGCGGCCATCGATAAAGCATGGCGCATGTGTTAAAGCAAGGGACGAACCAGTTCTAGTTTTAGGCCCCGGCATTTAACAAGGGCGGTAAGAGATGCTGGATTATCTGTCACATGTCCTCGAAGCTGAAGAACCAAAGAATAACTGCCCAGAAGCATTGTGCCCGTCTCTCTTGTTCCCTGGTGGAGAAGGCGATGTAGTCATTTGGAGCTCCTACACAGCGCTCGATAGACGGCGAAAGGGACTTATACACTGCAGCTATTCATTTTCCAAGCTCAATTCAGACTGACAGCACGAGAAGCCAGCAACATAGCCAACTTGGCTCTGCTTGCGAGTGTCGTTTACATCGGACAGCGGAGCGAAGCGCCGCTTGGAATTCGAGCCAACTACACCGACATCGAACTTCTATCTCCTCACGACTTGTCCCAATCAGAGAGTGGCCAGCCGAGCGTTCGCGGCCTTCTGCAGGCATCTTTGGTTCCTCTCCAAGCGCCTGGCTGGCTTTTTTCGACCACCGAGTCGAACCACGGAGACAAAAGGGAACATTGTCGATGGCGAACAACATGCATAGCTACCCGGCGAGAGCCTACAGCGCGCATGGCTACCCCTCGGGAGCCCCCGGCGTGCATAGCTACCTGGCGCCCCTCCACGCATGGGGGAAGAGTAGCCTGAGGGTAAGATGCTCGTCTCGCAATTGAAAGGTTGTGGGTTCGAATTTCACATGCCGCTACTCTTCGCCCGCGACCAATCGGCGTGAGTGATTGGCCACGCTGCATGACTCAACGGTCGATGTGTCGTAAAACCAATAACCAACCAACCTCCTCCACGCCTGAAGATCACGAATTAACGCAGATAAAAAGGCACGCTAAATCATACTTCATGCGGCGTCGCTCAGTTTTCGTCTGTGCCTGAAACCTAGCTTGACGTTAAGATTTCGACGCATAAAAAATTGTACTTCTTACATCGTTACGGCACGATGGCATGCTGGGACGATAATCGCTGTTTTATATCTGACATCGGAGCTGGAGCCGTCTGCAGCTACTCCGCTCTGTTCCATCTTCCTTAAATAAGGGCTTATGTTCCTTTGAAGTTAATGTTCATCTGTTAATCACCACTGAAACTCATACAACAGAAACTGAGCGTTCTCCAAGTTTGTTCGCCGAACGAAATAAATCGCGCCTAATCACCGAAGCTGATATGATGACTGGGTCAGCCGTTATTCAGCAGCTGCCACAATTCAGCACGTTATTTGCTTATGAAACGGCGATCCGTCCACGGCCGCGTGCGTTTGACACGACAGGGACGTTGCGTCACGAACGCCACGTCGGAAGCCGGAATGCTTCGGCGTCCCGACGACGTGCACGTCGAATCAGATTCCGTGGCTTGGGGCGGGGATGGCCGAGTGGTTAAGGCGTTGGGCTCTGGATACCAAAGGTCTCGAGTTCGACACTAGCGCCGTTCGGGACGTTTCCCAATTCTGCGGCCCACCGGCGAAACAGTGTGGGCGGTGCCATTGGCCGTGAATGTGCGTAAAGTGCGTCGTGAACCACCCAATAAACAATCAGACTCCGCGGCTTGAGGCTTATTTCGTCATTTTGCGCTCCATGAATTCGGGTGCCACCGGCGTGCTGGAGTGATTCGGTTTGAGTTCCAGATCGGATGCACTGATTTATCCCTCCACTATCTGAATGGTTATGCAATGCGCTGCGACAGCAGGAGTGGGGTGGGGCGAAATTGTAACGCAGTTTTCCACACCGGAGGCTCAGTTCCGGATGCACTGCGACAGTGGGGATGGGTGGGGCGCGATACTGCAGGTTGTGTCGTTTTCCACACCGGAGGCTCGGTTCCGGATGCGCTGCGACAGAAGGGGCGTGGCGGGGCGCGACTGCAGGCAGTGTCGTTTTCCACACCGGAGGCTCAGTTCCGGATGCGCTGCGACAGAAGGGGCGTGGCGGGGCGCGACCGCAGGCGGTGTCGTTTTCCACACCGGAGGCTCGGTTGCGGACGAGCCCATCCGTTTCCGACACCGACCACTGGCATATTGGACATCGCATTCGGCCGATGCCCGTCGATGCCCGTCGATTTACGAGCCACTTTTTCCAGATCCGGTTTGACAGACCAAATCCATTAGTGGCGAATCTATGACAAATATTTGCCGGCCCTCCACTGGGAGCCGGACAGCGCGGACCGTTTGTCTTTGTGATGCCGGACGCTCGGCTCGCCACACACAGCTGGCTTATGTGGCCGGATGTCCCACTCAATCCGGCGTGGAAGACCCGAAATCCCGGTTTGCTGGCCCGAGGGAGAAGACGGAGTGTTCGCTCCCTATTCCGTGTGGAAGAACAGGGAGGCGACTCACTGTCCCGCATGGGGCGGGGATGGCCGAGTGGTTAAGGTGTCGGGCTATGGGTACCAAAGGTCCCGGGTTCGACTCCAGCGCCACTCAGGACATTTCCCAATCCCGCGGCCCACCGGCAAAACAGTGTGGGCGGCGCCATTAGCCGTGAATGTGCATAAAGTGTGTCGTGAACCAACCAATAAACATTACTGTCCCGCATGGGATGACTGGGCAGCCTCATTGTGCCTCATTGTACCACATTGGCATGCTCCTTAGAGGAACTCGTTGGTTATCGATATGCATTTGGCGATGGGAGGCTACGCGTGCGTCGCTCGTGTGGTGAAAGCACTCAATATCCGCCGCATCGATACACCTGTCAGACTACATTGGCAGGACTTCGATACATTTGTTGTAAAAACACTCCTAATACCATCTGGGTGAGCCGGTGCGACGGTGATCTAACTCTGACATCAGACTTTGACAAAGAACTAGTGAATACCAGTAATGAACTCCTTGAGTGGCGAACTCAGATAAGATTTTCTTACGAGGCAGGGGATGATTATGCTGGGTCGAAATGCAAATAGAATATCATTAAATTACCCCGCGAGACAGAAAAAGCTGATGTTTCCGAGAGCTTTCCCCGAGCTATAATATACACAGTAGCGACCCAGGAACTCCAAGTGGAGACACATGCATCGTTCTTTTCTCTTCCGCGTATCACTTTATTTCATATAGAATTTCATAGAACTACGCATTAAATGATTCCCAAATGTCCATTATACCACGTAATCATATAAAATATACCTAACGGATAGGAAATAGACTGTCTGCATCAGAAAATGTTGCAGTTTGTGTTTGTTGCATAGGTGGCGTTATGGTATTCGAAATTCCAAGATGTCATATAAGATCACTGAGCTGTGACATCATCAGAGGGAACAGATCATGATGTTTTCCCCCAACTGGCGAATAATCCCAATTATTACTCCAAATGATCTATGCTTGACTTCATAAAGTGATGGGCATTGGACAACTCAGCTAACTTATTTTCACGAAGGTCGTTGACCTTTCCAAGATCGTGCCACGTCACCGACCCAGCTTGACGTCAGATGACCATTTTCAGCTTCTGAGTCACTATATAGTTACCTTGGATATTGAAGTTGAATTTGGCATCCTATTCACGATTGCATTTAAGAAAATAGACAGACAGGCAGACTTTTATTGAGGTACTTCTCAAAGGACTTGAACGAAGAGAGTTCAAGGTAACGAAGAAAGGTAATCCGCAAAGGACACGAAGTAAAGTTATGGCTGTACAGCAACAGCAACATCAGCAGCATCAGCGACAGCAGGCTGTGCTGCTGTCGGAGAGTGATTTGGCAGCGGAGGAGCAACGCCTCGGCTGGGAACAGCGCGAGGAGCTGATGGTGCAGGAGGCCGAGAACGACTGGTTGGCTCATTGGCTACTGGTTTTACGACACATCCACCATTGAGCAATGTAGCGTCGCCAGTCTCTCACGCCGATTGGTCGCGGGCGAAGAGTAGCGACAGGCGGGACTCGAACCACAACATTTCGATTGCGAGAAGAGCAACTTACCCCTAGACTACTCGTCCCCGAGGCCTAGCGCTGGCTGGTGCTGGCCAAGACAGTGCTGCAGTGAGTGCCGCGGGTGTGTTCCGGTGCAGCACGAGCTGGTGCTGGCCAAGAGTGTGCGGAGTGGGGTGGTTGGTGCAGCGAGCTGGTGCTGGCCAAGAGTGTGCTGGTGTGCGGGTGTTCGAGCGAGCTGGTGCTGGCCAGAGTGCTGGGAGTGCCGCGGTTGTTGTGAGGAGGGTGTGGCCAAGGTGTGATGTGCCGCGGGTTGGGCAGTGGTGTGGCAGAGTGTGAGTGAGTGCCGGGGGTGTGGTGCAGCGAGCTGTGCTGGCCAAGAGAGTGCTGCAGTGAGTGCCGCGGGTGTGTTCCGGTGCAGCGCGAGCTGGTGCTGGCCAAGAGTGTGCTGCAGTGAGTGCCGCGGGTGTGTTCCGGTGCAGCACGAGCTGGTGCTGGCCAAGACAGTGCTGCAGTGAGTGCCGCGGGTGTGTTCCGGTGCAGCGCGAGCTGGTGCTGGCCAAGACAGTGCTGCAGTGAGTGCCGCGGGTGGGTTCCGGTGCAGCGTGCCCTCACCAGCCAGTGGAAGTGGGTCATCTCAGCAGCCTTGCACCTCACCGTCCTGGCGACTTTAAACACCCTCCATATGCTGTTAAGAGGTCGTAAACATAGATAGGATATGTCAACAACGAGATCGGAGACGGGCCCAGCACTTCCACCCGAGTTGACTTTTCACGCATGAGTCGAAATGCAGCATATCGCACGTCGTTAGCGCTACGGAATACTTACGAGCACTGTGTTCAACGTTTAAAATGCGTATCGGCCCTTGGTTTCACACAGGGTACGAATAAACGTGAACACGCTGGATGGTCGCAACGCACTGCACTGAGGAAGGCGGACAAATGGCGAACACGGAAGAGGGCTCACAATGCACCTGTATATTCGATGCACTAGGAGGCATATTCGGTGCACTAGGAGCCATATTCGGCGCACTAAGAGACATATTTGGTGCATCTAGGAGACATATTTGATGCACTTAGGAGGTGCATTTGGTGCACGGAGAAGGCGCATTTGGCTCACATAAGAGGCATGTTCGGTGCACCTAGAAGGAGTGTTCGGTGCACCTAGGAGGAATGTTCGGTGCACCTAGAAGCCATCCTGGTGCCGTTTGTGATGAAAGCAGGATTCACGTTGAGTGCCCTCAAGATTCACTTGCGGTGCCATCGTCGATAGCAGCAACTAGCTGGAATTTCTATCTAAAGTTGTTCTTGCTGACAATTTCTATGCAGCATGATTTGCTTAGATTTATGGAGCACTGGAAACCTCTATCAAGCTGCACTCACCAGGATGGGTTTCTAGTTTTCCGAAACAATGCTTAGTCATTCACAGTGTCGGAAGCCAACTCAGACCCCACCGGTCGTATATCTCCGTCGCGCGCATTAGTATAAGATGTCAATGCTGGACATGAGATGACAAATCCATAGACCTGCTGAGCCATCTCTGCCTGAATGACCTCACCCTCGAGCCGTCTTTGGTAGTACTGTCATGCCACTCACTTACCGCCTGTAACAGCATGCACGTAAGAAAAAGATCACTAGAAAAAGATCACCAGCTGTCAAAGTTCAACCGGCCGATAAATGTCACACACCAAAGAGAACCCAGCGGCAGAACTCTTCCGCGCACCGAATGCGGTTAAGGTCAAGGCTGGCTGCTTCCCTCACCTAAGAACGACTAAACGGGTGTTCAATGATTGATGGTGGGACAGTCCTCTCTAAAGTCAATGCAAGAGCACGAGCCTCACCAGCTTGGCTGTCAGGCACTGCACCTCTGCCGGCAATATTCCGGCCACAGATGTGGGCACCTCACAGCTCATTGGCTCGGCTGTCAGGCACTGCACCTCTGCCGGTAATATTCTGGCCACAGATGTGGGCAGAACACCTCACAGCGCGCCGCAGACGTGGGTTCATCACAGCACACACTCGGATGTGTCCAGCCTAAACGCTGCAGCCGTATTGATCGGTCGGTTGAGCCGGCGGGCTGCGGGGGGGGGGGGGGGCGGCGGGGGGCACGTCGGCCCGGCTCGACCCGGCTCGGCCCACCGACAGTCCATAACTCACAGCGTCAATCACCGTCCCAATTACCCGCTCCCCGGGGCACATATCACAGCCGGTGACAGGCGGTCAGCTACTGTGGACCCGTCCACCTCGGCCCACCACCAGGGGCACATATCACAGCCGATGACGGGCGGTCAAGCCGATAACGGGCGGCCAGCTACGGTGGACCCCTCAGCCTCGGACCACCACCAGGGGCACACATCACATCCGATGACGGGCGGCCAGCTACGGTGGACCCCTTCACCTCAGACCACCACCAGGGGCACATATCACAGCCGATAACGGGCGGCAGCTACGGTGGACCCCTTACCTCGGACCACACCAGTCGCACCACAGGGGCACAATCAACGGGCGGACAGCTACGTTGGACCCCTTCACCTCGGACCACCACCAGGGGCACAATCACAGCCGATGACGGGCGGCCAGCTACGTTGGACCCCTTCACCTCGGACCACCACCAGGGGCACATATCACAGCCGATAACGGGCGGCCAGCTACGGTGGACCCCTTCACCTCGGACCACCACCAGGGGCACACATCACAGCCGATGACAGGCGGCCAGCTGGGGGGGTCCCGTCTTCCTCGAACCTCCCCCCGCCGGGGGCACACATCACAGCCGATGACGGGCGGTCAGTTTTGACAGACTCCTCAGCCTCGGACCACCACCAGGGGCACACATCACAGCCGATGACGAGCGGCCAGCTGGGGAGGGCCCCTCAGCCTCGAACCTCCCCCCGCCGGGGGCACACATCACAGCCGATGGCAGGCGGTCAGTTATGACAGACTCCTCGGCCGCGGACCACCACCCGACTGCAGTTTGTAGCCGGGGTCACCCCCCCCCCCCCCCCCCCCGCCCCCTCAGCCACCTCCACACGTGGTCGGAAGCGGCGCCAGCCTGCAGCGGACGGCCTTTGAGCCAGCCTGGATGTACGACACAGAGAAGCCGTCGCGCGGCCCGCCAGCCGATTCTGCGAAGCTGCAAGCGGGTTTCCGAAGCGGGCGTGCATCAATGAGATCCGGGAGTGCGAGTCTCGCCGACCCGGAGACGCGGCGCCGGCCCGGCTGTCAGCCCACCGGTGCTCGCGGCGACACTGGAGGCGTGCAGACGGGAATGGGCGAATGGGATGGGAACGGACGAATGGGACGGGAACGGGCGAATGGGACGGGAATGGGTGAATTGGATGGAAATGGGCGAATGAGATGGGAATGGGCGAATGAGATGGGAATGGGTGAATGTGATGGGAATTGGCCAATGGAATGGGAATGGGTGCAAATGGGAACAGCGCACACACTGTGCACTATCACCAGTAACAGGAAACCAAGCGAACAAAGCATCTGCTCTGGAACAATCTAATGGAAATAAAGGCACGTAAAAGGCGCGATTTTCCTCTCTGAGGATATGACCCATTCGCCTATGGTTGACGGCTGGAATCTCGCTGATAACGGCGTCTGACGCCATTCGTCACGCCTCCGTAAATATATCGATGGCAACGGATTTTTTCCCAGCATGGCCTCCAGTTCTTTGCGACGATCGGATAGCGTCTTGCTATTTTTAAGATCCAATATAATCAACGAACCATGAAGTTCCCGCGGTATTCTCTATTCTTCTTTAGTTTCCAGATAAATTGTTGCAAATCTGTACCAAGTGAAGTTTAGAATGAAATAATACAAGTGCAGCATTGGATATACTATGTTCATGCAATGATTGAAAAATGAAGGTGATAATGATGTTCATGACACCAATAGGCGGAGTAATACGGTCGTCAAAAGTACACACTTTGCAACGTATTCCAATCGTGCCCATGCCCTACATGAACCATCGTTCAGTGTATCAATGTGGAATCGTACGAAACTACATTTCTGCAATAATCCTCCAAACAAAACAAAAAGCAACAACTCAACTAAACTAAACTAAAACAAAAAATACAGAAATTCTAGCCATCAATTTCCAGTTGGTTTAGCCTCTATTCCATAAAATACCAACAAATGATGAACAGTGATGGTATAATATTATTGGCATACAAGAAGTGCAATGCTACATTGCTGCTTGGAAAGATGCACTGTACACGTCACTTGAAGGAATACTAGTGGTCGCGATTCGGACGCTCACGTAGTGCTCACAAAATGAGCATTGGCTAGTTTATCAAACAGTTCACCCCTAGTTTACCAAACATACTTTTCAAGCATGTAGGTGCAAGTATAAGCCTTGCAAACAATGCGGACTCCTGCGCGCTCGCGGATAAATGCCAATTATTTTATTCTATCTAATAATCTGAAATTGTTGGTAATCTCAATACCACTGGTATTAATGCTCATGCATGCGGAACTTCCAATATTTCTGAAACTGACATTGGCTGCTGATCTAGTATTCTGTGAAATATAGCATGTCCGTCGGCCGCTGACATTGAAATCTCACCTTTGGGATGCATCTAAATTGTTTTGGCGCCACTATTCTGGCGGGAGGGACGCTCCATGCTCGTAAACAGCATTATGGCGCGTGTTTCCTTCCGACCGCCTTGACACGTGTGGCGTGGTTTGTGCTTAGCGAAGCGGTGACAAGAACCTGTATTGGTTGCGCTTGGTCGAGCAGTGAGAAGGATCCGCAGAGCTGAGTGAGTGCTTGGTGAATGTTTGGTGGGGAAATGAGGAGGTTCGCAAAGCTGAGTGCAGGGTAGTGAGGAGGTACGCAGGGCCAAGTGTTTGGTGAGAAAGTGAGTAGGATCCGTAGCGTTTGCCTTCACTGGAGTAGTGCTAAGAGTCCGCAAGGCTGGATGTTCAGTGGGGGTAGTGAAGAGGGTCCGCAGAGCTGAGTGTTTGGTGTTGAAATGAGGAGGTCCGCAGAGCTGAGTATTCAGTGGGGCAATGAGGAGGTTCGCAGAGCCGGGTGGATTGCGTGTCTCGAGAGTGCTGGTGTTGCTCCAGGTTCAGGTCCAGTCCCAGTTGCTGGGCTTGATGACTGTCCTGAGAATCCTGGAGTTCTAGGAATGGCCTGAGAGGAAGAGAGAGATGGTGGCGAAATGTGTGGGGTAATGAGGAGATGGGGCAAGATGTTTATATCAATTGATTGGAGCAATTAACTACATTACACATAAATATTACATTACATATTAATATTGCATTACATAACAATGTTATGCAATGTAATGTAATGTACATATCAATACATTGGTAATAAATTTGGACTGCAAGTGATTTAAGCATATTTGCTTGCATTCGTCACAAATGATGTTTCTCTACAAACGCCCTTAGCACAAGCCGAGCCACCACTGCTAATGAAGAGAATATGTCACATTTCAACGCGAGTCAGAAATGAAATATGGATTGAGAGCTGTCGGCTCAGCTCGTCTCTGGTGGAGTTTCTCGTGATTGACGTCCGACTTGGTGGACGGGTGACGTCGCCACGAATGTGCCGGGTCGCTGTCCGCTGGCGGAGCCGTCATCCGCCCGGCTGTCTCCTGAATCTCCGGCTAGCCGCCCGGCTGTCTCCTGAATCTCCGGCCAGCCGCCCGGCTGTCTCCTCAACCTCCGGCCAGCCGCCCGGCTGTCTCCTCAACCTCCGGCCAGCCGCCCGGCTGTCTCCTCAACCTCCGGCCAGCCGCCCGGCTGTCTCCTCAACCTCCGGCCAGCCGCCCGGCTGTCTCCTGAATCTCCGGCCAGCCGCCCGGCTGTCTCCTGAATCTCCGGCCAGCCGCCCGGCTGTCCCTGAATCTCCGGCCAGCCTATTCCGGCCAGCCGCGGCCCAACCTCCGGCCGGCCGCCCGGCTGTCTCCTCAGCCCGTCAGTGGTGGGCATCGCGGTGTCGCCGCGCCGTAAATGATTGAGGCGCGCGCCAGGCGAAGTCGGCCGCACCGCCGCACCGCCGCACCGACGCCCGACGAGCGGCGTCGGCGCGCGTCCGGGCGCGACAACGGCGCCCCCGGGCCGGCCGGACGCCCCCCCGCTGAGCCGTCAGCGGGGGGGGGGGGCGTCCGGCCCCCCGATGAGGGTCCGCACCGGCCGACTGCCGTGGCGGCGGACGGGCCGGTGGCCGGAGCGGGCCCCGTCCGACCGGAGCGGGCCCCGTCCGACCGGAGCGGGCCCCGTCCGACCGGAGCGGGCCGCCCGCCGCTGGGCCTCGTGTGCCGTCGGCCGGCGGTGACATCTGGAGCGGCGGTGACATCCCGCGTTTGGTCGCCGCCTTAGGCGGCATTTGTGCATGGGACCGGTCAGATTGACCTGATCTGCTTCCTGACTTGTTATCACACTCAACCTCTTTCACACTCGCTGTGTTGTCGTCTTACCTGCCGATTTCTTATTTTATTGCCGTACTTCCTGACTCTTTCCGTGCTGCTGGTATGCGGAATCGTCATGTTTTTGATGTGTCTGTGACGGCCCTTTCTCGTGTGACATTTGTTTTAAAAATCGACAATAGGCTGTAATAGCCACGAGTTTGTTGTGGATGGTCCGAATATACGTTTTGCAGTCGTTGCAGTGACTGACCGCGGGCTGACCGCGTGCCCGGAAGCGGTCCGCTCGCGGCGGCACTGCCGACCGGCGCGGGTTTAGGGCCTGCCCTGCCGGTGGCAGGTGGGCGTGGCGTAGGAGTGCCGCGGGGCGTCCTGCAACAGAGGGGCGTGCCCAGGCGACAGGTCGAACACGATGGGCGTGAAGGGTGTGCCAGATGAGGAAGCAAACCCGCCACCTGCGATACGGATAGAGGCTGTTTGGCAATGTGCTGTTTATTAATCTTATAGTATTCTGTTTTTAATATCGAGTTACATTCCTCTCCGGTGGACATCGCCCGCCACCTCGGTCCATGGTGGGCCATAAACAACCGACACGAGCGGCAGTAAATAGTTATCTATTGATCGTAACGTGGATGGATGGCGCACAATATTCTTCATCTACTGTTTATTGCGTCATATATCACAACACTTTGCGTTCGCAAGCCGAGCATATTTCGCCTTTCGGCTTCATTTGGTGCCGGCCGAACCGTGCCACCTCGCCGCTTGACTGAGCGCCCAGATCTGGGCACGCCATGGCGAGAGAAATCTCTCGGGCGCTCAGATCTGGGCACGCCATGGCGAGAGAAATCTCTCGGGCGCTCAGATCTGGGCACACCATGGCGAGAGAAATCTCTCGGGGGCGCTCAGATCTGGGCACGCCATGGCGAGAGAAATCTCTCGGGCGCTCAGATCTGGGCACACCATGGCGAGAGGAATCTCTCAGGGCTGGGGATGGACGTCCCGGCACCTCATGTGGGAAGTGTCTGACGGTCTGTCGCCTAATCACAGGCAAGGAAACAAGAGTGAGCGAAGCATTAGATGTCACATGGTACAGACTTTGTTAAATATTTGTGTTCCTAAATTTGGACTCGAACTAGAGTCGGATTTCACCCAGAGGCGCAGCCAAGAAGGGGGCTCCCATCAGCAACAAAAAGGGGGCGAATAGTCAAGGGGTAAGTTGCCCGTCCCACAACCGAGAGGTTGTGGGTTCGAGCCTCACCTGTCGCGACTCTTTGCCCGCAACCAATCGGCGTGAGAGATTGGCGACGCTACATGACAACGGTCGACGCGTCGTAAAACCAATAACCAACCAACCACCTTAGTAACAAAAAGTGCACAAGGTGAAACAAGAAAGAGATTCTCACCACTAAAAACCAAAAGTTTTCGGTGCGCTTCGTGCTGAAAGGGTCCGCTGTTTTATGAGATTTTGTTTTTCATCGGATCCCTCCCTTAGGATACTCCTCGCTGCACCACATGGTATGGGCACCCCAGCAGCTTTGGGGGAACCCAGCAGTTGTTGGGTCATCTTTCTGACAGGATTGCAGTGTCTATCTCTGAAAATGCTTTCTCGGCTGTGATACTGAATATTTAACTGGACGCTTATTATCGTGCCATGAGTAGGTCCAGCGCGTCATTTCCCGAGCGTCAGTGCCATCGGCCCCGCATATGGTTGGTTTAATGGACTTTAAGCTTCGTTGGTTGGCTCTTGGCTTTTACGACACATCGACCGTTGAGAGTCAGTAGCGTCGCCAATCTCTCACGCCGACTGGTCGCGGGCGAAGAACAGCAACAGGCGAGACCCGAACCCAAAATCTTTCGATTGTGAGACGGGAAATTTGCCCATAGACCACTCGTCCACGGCCTGGCGTATGGACTGGCATAGCAAATGATCGTTGGCGTTTGTGCATGCTTGTGATTACGTGAGACGGATGGTGGTCCGAAATAATAACGGGCGCCGGGCATGCAGCGACATGCCACCCGCTCTTCTGCAGGCGTGCGCCCTGTCAATATTCGTCTGCTCGAACGCAGCTGTTCCAGTTGGTGCACGCCGCTGACCCATTGTAGACTGGGGGAGGGGGTGGACGGATCACCGTCACCAGCGGCTGCACTTCATCACAATTGTTGAGCGGGGGGGGGGGGAGAGAAATGCATGGAGGAAATTGGAGAGCCCAACTCGGCTTTGGGATACCCCGTACGGCCCCATGTGAAAAGCTGAAAGCATGGGGGGACCGACGAAGAAGTTCGAGAAAGACAGACGAAGTTCGACGGGACTCAATCCCCAAAGTACGCACAGCTCCAGCCCCGATTATCCCTGGCAGGGGACATCATTCGATCTGTGCAGCAAGTCGTCTTCGTCAGCCGAATACAATGGCCGGCTTTGATCATCTCGCTATTTTCCAGCGTCATGGGCACAAGACATCACATCGTTCAGCCACGTCGGATGACGCTCATGCCTTAGCCCATCCGCCGGTATAACGACCTCACACATACACGCACATCCTCGCCCCCCCCGCACGTGCACACCTCCCCCTCCCCCCCCCCCCCCCCACACACACAAATGTCGTCTGATTGGCCAGTTCGCCGGCCGTCGCCGGCATTTCCTCCACGGGAAGAGGCGCGTGAGAAGACGTTAGTTTCCGCGCGAGCGCGAGTCTAGACGTCGGCCGTTTCCGGCGCCGCAGGGGCGGCGTCGTCCCGCCGGTCGGGGGGCGTCGAGTCGTCTAGTCGGCTGAAGGGGACCTCGCTGGCCGACGACACACCCACCGGCGCACGGCCACACCGTCGCAGACGACGGCCGTGGCGGCGTCGGAGCGACCGTCGCACCCTGTGTGGCGAGATTTGCGGCGAGCCGGACATCGGAATCGACACGGACATCTGGCAACTTCTCGCTGCCGCGGTGCGGACACACCGCGCGGCTTTGTGAACGGGCAATAACAGACTTAGCAACTCGGTTCTATTGACGCAACTTCGTTATTTTCTTCTCTTTATTCTTTCGGCAACTTCATTCTTTTGACGGGCTCAGACCGAACGGTGAGCGATGTGGCTTCTTGCCCGGACGGCAAACAGCGTTCGGCACAAACAGACGGGCTCACACCGAAAATGTTGCACGACATAACCGTCTGTATTCTAGAGCTATCTACACACTGTAAGTGCAAAGAAGTGACTGCGTTTATGACGCGGAGCGCGATAGCAGAGTTGTGTGATGGAGTAGATTACGCGATATTCCAGATATTGGAAGCGTAGAGTACAGCACCGAGTTCTTGTGGTACGTAGAGGTTAGAGCTTGTCAAAGGAGGTCCTGTGTGATATGGATAGCACATAGGCTCAAATGCAAAGATATTGGTGGTCACACAGTTGTGATAAGGATGGCTGGAGCAGTTAGCTAGGCAGGTCGGATCAAAAAGGGCAGCCCTTGAATGACGCTGGGTGCAGCCCTGGAACTTCCCAGCCGAAGACCTCTCCCCTCTGAGTAAAAAAAAAAACCCTCCAAGGACATTCGAGTGCACCCCTTCACAATATACCACTCAGTGTCGCCTTTACAGATGAGACCCCCCAAATAACAATTCCATGTTTCGGCCCCCGACTGCATTCCCTACCGAGGCGTCGCTGCCGGCCGCTCTGCCGGCGAGGTCGGGGTTCACATCCGCGTGCATGACTTCTTTGGGGCCGCAGTAGCTCAGTTGGTAGAGAGTCAGACTCTCGATCACAGGATTGTGGATTCGAATCGCACGACCGGAGGCATTTACAGAGTCCACCCGCGACCAATCGGCGTGAGAGGTTGGCGACGCTATGTGACATAGCGGTCGAATGCGTCATGAAAGAACCCAAGGTTCTTCTTCTTCTTCTTCTTCCATGACTTCACAATCATGTTGTGGTTTGTTGCCAATATCTCATCGAACTCATATTCTCATAACTCGTTTCCAGACATCCAAAAGTTCCACCGGTGGTTAGTTGTCTCGCATTTTCTTGCTCAGCGTGTGCAATTCCCCATCTCCATCGCCCCCGCCAAGATGCAACAGCATCGGTTGCACCAAGCCGGGAGTGGATACCAGGGGCATGCGCCCCCGAGAAAAAGTGGCGCCCCTCCAGCCAGGAAAACATGCCCCGGGGGGACGATGATGCATCCACCGTCCCTCCCACTAAAAGGAATTATTAGTCGGAGGTGTTCCTCAGATAGAAATTGGTACACCGTTGAAACGAAGAAGAACGGGAGCACCCTTGGAAGAAAAAGGCTTCCATTCAGTGTGCTCTAGTGTAAAACTCGTTGAGCATGTGAGAAATCCCATGCTCAATGGATCTTCAGCCGAAGGAGTACTTTGGCAGTGGCGCACGCCCGCCGGAGAATTGGCGCCCCTTCAGACAAGTGCCGCCTATGACAAATGCTGGATCCGCCCCTGCACTCAGCAAGGCTTGGTGCAGGGGCGGACCCCGCTGCTCTCGCTGCCACCGGCGCAACAGCAACAGTCGACGCCGTCGAAGACCGTCGACGCCCCACGTCGACGGTCCATCAAGTACAACGCAAAATTAACACGACTATGATAAAACGCACGAATTAACAGAGAAAAGTAAATCGGTACGACCATGCAATACGGCGTCCACTCTATCACTATTTTCGTATTTTCCGTGATCGTGTACCTGCCGGAAATCACCGAGGAGATGGGATAAAAACGTCACGTAAGAAAGCAAAACACGTAAAAACGTCAGCGTTTCCGGAACGATCTCGGATAGTGGAGTCTGAGCTTAAGGGTGTGTCGCAGGCTGTGCTACGTTTTCCAAGGAATAAGCTTATCAAGTCACCAACTTTCTACAGGTCATGTATTTTCGTCTTTGTCGTCGATGTATTTTCGTCTTTTTGTACAGATTAAATATGCTTCAAATGGCTCATGTAGTTGCCGTGCGCTCTCAGGCTACCCGGTACGCTACCAATGTTTGGTCACTCCGAAACCAAAATATAACCCACTGTGACACCCGGTGCCTTAATCAACTACGTTTATGATAGACTACATACAAGTTGGTTGGTTATTTGGGCTTAGGGGCGCATCGACTGCTTCGGTCATACAGCGCCCAAGACTGCATACAAGCCGAATCATTTTCTCGCTCTAGCTTCAGCTGATCTGGAGAACACATTATGCATGTTAAGTACACTTAAAACAGTACATTTCCCTTTATACAATCGGCGGAAGAGAGCGAGCTGTTCTAACTCGAACGGCAAGATGGAGTCTCCGCAGCGAGTGGAGTCTTTGAGGTAGATAAGAGCTGGTGTTGCTATGGCTGTTTCGGCTATACGAACACGTGGACATCACGCGTGCAGGTGCAGAGTTGTGGCTAATGTGTTATCTGAGCATGGCAGCCGCAGCATGGATGCGCTTGGCCAATCCAAAGGGTGCCAACTCTCTCCTGCTAGGGGGTGGTTTAACGGAATCAGTGTTTATATCGCAAAACGTTCCCGACTGACCTTGAACTCCTTTGAAGGAAATTGAGCTGAAGGACGCAGAGCTCCTGGAGCTTCCATTCAGATGTACTATCTTTTTGTGGCTCATCGCCTGAAACAACAAGTCAAGCGCAGTCCCGCTCAGTACTCAAAACATCCTCTGAACACCCTGAGGGTGTGCAACCACAACTGCTCCCTTTGCCCGAACGCACCGCACTGATACTGCACATTTGCTAGCCAGATGCAGATGCCGTTCGTTCATGTCGCATTCGTACGGTTTTGTGAACCGGCTGAGCTCGAAATACAAAACTTACGTCGTCCGTTCATGTTAAAAACGCGCGTATTTGTCCAGTGTTATGCGCTCATAATTACTCTTGGTTCGTTTATATTCACAAGGCTATTAAAGGAATTTGTAATGAGCTATGCTGTATTGTTTGATGTGCATCAAGTAATTCTACGCGTGTTTTCCTGATGCACGAATGTGCGTTCTTTCATGTGCTATTGACGTTAAACAACTATGCATGACAACTATCAACAGAAACTCCGAATGAAGTGATTTAAATGTCTATTTTAAACGGTAGCGGTAGTTGCATCCCCGACCGTTCGCGACCGCTAAAAAGGAATGATAATCTAGCCGAACCATCCCGTTCGGTGAAGTCGAGTGCTATGACTGGTTAGGGATGCGATCACCTGGCCGTCACCCATCAGAGGGAGGCGTGCAGGTCGGCGGGCACAGGCGCCTCGACGGCACACCCGTGGTGCATGCTGAGCCTCCCATTGCCGGCGGATTGTGGGCCGTTAAACACCACCGACACGGGGTCCAGTCATCGACGATCACGTCCAACGAGGACGTGCGCTACTTCGACGACGTATTGTCGATAACGACGGAGCCAACAGGCGATCTTGTTAGCCCAGGCTCGCGGACATGGGTATCGGTAGGGGTGGCGTCCGATCTCATCGGCCATCACCACGATGCATAGGTATCGGTCGGGGCGACGGCATGTTAGTCACCCGACCCAACAGTCAATGGCCAGTGAGCGGGCGGCCTCTCTCTCTCGGCCCACGCGGGAACGGTCACCGGTCGGTGGGTGGGAACGGTCACCGGTCGGTGGGTGGGAACGGCCACCGGTCGGTGGGTGGGAACGGTCACCGGTCGGTGGGTGGGAACGGTCACCGGTCGGTGGGTGGGAACGGTCACCGGTCGGTGGGTGGGAACGGTCACCGGTCGGTGGGTGGGAACGGTCACCGGTCGGTGGGTGGGAACGGTCACCGGTCGGTGGGTGGGAACGGTCACCGGTCAGTGGGTGGGAACGGTCAGACAGTGTGTTTGTACGGCTGACGTGCGGGCTCTGGTCTGGGGCTTGTCGCACTGCTGCACTGGTCCACGTGGTGCTTGCTGACACGGCCGAAGGACCTGTCTGCACGGGACGGGTGTGCTTGTTTCGGTGTGCTATAGACATTCCGGAAAAGAACTCCAATATTCCCTACTCATTCCCAAACTTAGTTTTTCTTTCGCTCTGTCAAATCTCTCCCTGTATCGGCGGCCCCTCTATCCATTTATCCAGTCATCCATCCAGCCATCCATCCATCCATCCATCCACCCATCCATCTACCTATCTATCTATCTATCTATCTACCTATATATCTATCGATCTATCTATTATACCATAACATATATATATATATATATATATATATATACATTAATATATATATATATATGTATAATCCCTCTGTCTCTTGCCCCTCTGTGTGTATTCATAAAGACATGAAGTGTTCAGACTTAAAAAGAGCCACAACGGCCCATTCAGGTTAAATCTGTAAAGGCAAGATACAGTAAGCCTAGACAAACAGACACTCATCACCCCAACCAATAGCGCATCCCAAATTCCGAAGAAAATATCCACCAACATCTCGCACTCCCATCAATACCTATATAAACCTTACCTGTCGAATCCTATTCACTCGATTGCACACAACACCAGACGTGTGGATCTCGTGCCCGCCAATAATTTTCGGACTCCATCCATGCCTGCTTACCGCGACATCTATCACCATAAATATCACCTCATCCACTACCGGTTAGAACCAAAAAAAAATCATCCACACCCCCTTACCGATTGCATAACCTTTCCTCGCCGAGGAAGTGGATGCCATTTCATATGGCTTGGTGGAAGCAACAGAAAACGACGGATTATCTGGCTACGGACTGGTTTGTTCACCGAGTCATGCGTTATTACCTGAGTCATGTTCCGTGTGCCCTGACGAAATCGTTCTTCTTAGAACAGATGTTTTTGGATGATTGATTTACCATGATTTCGCATGTTCCTGACCACGCCGCCGCATATTTTCAAGTCCAAAGGATATAATTTACCATGATTGATCTTGAATGCCTTTATCTAGAACATCAAAATGTGATTCTATGTGCCGTATTTGAATTCAAAGATTTTTACCGGGCTGTTATCCTCAAATCATTCCCCTGTAGGCTTTTATTTGCCACAATATATCATATTTTCTGCGACCCTCGCCTTGGCATGGCACATTAATGACGCATATATTGGGAACAAATAGAATATTGGTATATTTGTACCACCATAAGCTATTCTCTGGTGCTTAGTTGGTGAATCTATCTAAAACAGACTTCGACAATTATGCTAGAATGTCCCAGTTGAACATCCTTCGGGGATTTAATCTTCCGTAGCTAAAGCTCGGCTAGCACAGTGTAAGTAGGAGGTAAATATGAGCTCTGTTGTTGAACATGCTCGTCGCGATTGCACACGGATGACCTCGAGATTGAATGCTATCGATTACATGTGAGAAAAAATCTGACTCCCCAAATATCTTGAAGCTACATGACCATCTTGCTTGCGAGATTATAGAGTCCAGCCACTTCCCTTTTACCGAGGATTATAGAGTCGGTCTCAATGCGCGTGCTGGGAGCTCATCATCAAACCAAAATGGCAAGGTAGCAGATCTCCAGGGCCCCCGACGATTCCAGGGCCCCTGGAAATCGTGCGGAAAGATAGCTCAGTGTTGTTCGTGCCTTTCAGGTGACACCTTCATGCGTAGAATACTTCAACCACTTCCCTGATCTCGAGCAGTGCGTGTGCGAAGTTTCAATGCTTAGCACAGAGGCTCCTGAACTGTGAGACAATGGCGCGATCTCGTCGGTCGGTTATTGGTTTTGCGACACATCGACCGTTGAGTCATGCAGCGTCGTCAATCTCTCACGCCGAATGGTCGCGGGCGAAGAGTAGCGGCAGGTGAGACTCGAACCCACAACCTTTCGATTGTGAGACTGGAAACTCACCTCTAGACTACTCGTCCCCCACGCGATCTCGCGCACGAGCTCCAGCGGATCGGACACAACCCAACAGGTCCCCCAACGCACAGCCTGCTGCCGGACGCCAGCCTACTGCCGAACCACCATGCAGTGTTCCGACCTCAGACCGCTCGACCGCGCCCGACAGCGAGACCGTCTGAACGGCCATCGTCACGTCGCGTCACGGGCGAGCCCACGGCCGATCCGGAGCACGTGCGGACCACTAGCAGCGACGTGCTCGCCACGGCCCATACGGCCCGGGCGTGGAGCCGGCGCGCGGCCGCCTGGAATATTTAGTGCCGTCGTAAGGAATTTTCAACTTACTCCTCGCCGAATACACTGGCCGGGCTCCGGCGAGCGACAGGATGATGCACGCGTGCGTCTGTCCCTCTCCTGTTGTTGCTACGGCCTTCATCCCGTGGTGTGGAAGCGATCGGAGCCGGCGCGGAGGGAACTTCGACTAGCTAGCCATCTCACTAGCCTGTCGACAACGTACGTTATGCCTTAATTTCATCTCTACACATGTGAGAGCCCTCAATGTGGAGTCTGGCGTACATGCAAGGTTGGACTAGATCGCAAGTAGCATGCGATCATATATTTCAATAAACCCGATAATAAAATCAAGGAAGCTTCGAGAAGGTCATTCAGTTGTTGAATTAGTAGTGGATATGCTGTCACATTGTCATCTTAATAATTATTAACGATGGGAAAGTTTTGTCTGGTTCACCAGCCATACAGCATCGTAGCTTTTCTATTTCACCACAGTATATTCGCAGCGTCTTTCCTTGTAGCAGAAGATAAATTTGCATGACTGATTGTAGACCGCACGTGACATCTGCAATTCTCAAGTTTACATTTTTCCACGCCGCCAAACTGCGCGACAGACAGACTACCAAACCCGTCGACAATTCGCCACAAACCATGGCCGGGGCCGCCGTCGGGCCGGCCACCAGCCGCCTCAGGATTTACCGCCCCGGCGAAAACAAGCCCAGACACACAACGCGCAGGACGCCGGCATGACGTCACACAGACACGGGTGTTATTCGGCTGCCCTTGAGCGGCCGGGAGAACACAAGAGCCTGTCGCAACCGACTGCAAGTAGAATCGCACATCAAAGCGGAGGCACCCCCCCCCCTCCTACACCTACTTTCTGCCGAGGCGCCGGATATGCAGGAGGAGCGCCGGACATGCCGGCTGACGCCCAGCAAGTAGCTGGCCAGGTCAGGGGCCTCCACACCACCAGATACAGTGACCTGCCCAGACCCAGTGGCCGCCGAGAAGCCAGCCGATTCGCTGAGGGGACGTAACCGCCAGGAACCAATGGCACGTCACAAATAAATACGGCCAGATGTGCAAATGGTGGTGAAATGAAGCGCATGATAAAATCAACAGACACACTCTCCTGAGGGGAATTTAGACGCCGCGTGAGCCACCCAGCCTTGAAGTGGTGCCAATGCCTGGCAGGTCTTCGTCTCGCCACCTGCTTTTAGCTTGCCTAACCTCCATTTTCATGTGGATATCAGCTGCAGTGGAAGGATTGAGGCTAAGACGACGCTAAGTCAATGTGTGGGTCCGCGCAACATCGCTTAACGTCGCCAGATGGTGGCCTCTCACGAGGCAGTGCCAAACCTATTTCTCTACGCCCTCCTCTTCTTCTTATCCCTTTCCACTAAAATTCCAACACTGCCCATCATACCTTGCGTTAGGACTGTGCCCAGAAGAGGATGTAGAGCTCACAGGCCGAATCGCGAACTAAAAAGAGCACTGTTCGAAACTGCACTACCAACCCCTCCCCTTTTGCTTTGCGCTCAACCCCTCTCCTTCTCTTTAGTCCAACACCTACCAGGGCCCACGCTACTCAGTAGATCGGACCAGAGAGTTGCCAAATTGGGCATCCTCCCCCACCCTCTCTCTCTTCCTCTCTCTCTCCCTCTCTCTCTCTCTCCATCTCTCCCTCTCCCTATCTCTCTCTCTCTCTCTCTCTTCTCTCTCTCTTCTCTCTCCATATCTATTGATCGATCTTTCTTCTTCTATCTCTCTATTTCTCTCTCTCTCTCTCTTCCGTCGGACAGTTGCGCCCCACCTATCCCCACTTACTGTGATCTAGATCGGGATAATCGGGCGCACACCACAGTTCATTTCAGTCTTCAGTCAGTCTTCAGTCAATCAACATTTCAGTCTTCAGTCAACAGTCGCCGCCATCAAAGCAGGCCTTCGGCCGCGCCGCCGAGCCGAGAGTTCATTTAGCACTCTCTTGACGGGATCCGGCGAGAACTGTTCCTCGCCGCGGGCCGTTGCGATTCTCCCCGGCACTGGATCGCGAGCACACAGAGCAAATGTGACGAAACTTCCCGCCGCTTTAGACACGGAGCGGGACCAGAGTACACCCAGTGGACAGCTAGTAACACGCTCGGCAGACGGGAAGTAGAGGAGGCGGGTCTGGACGATCTGCGGCCGGACTGGCAGGGACCGACAAGTGTAAAGTGGATGTCAGATTTGCGCGATAATTTGCGCCACAAATTGCTTGGCAGTCAGGCTGTCCATCCACTGGACTGTCCACTACGCATATTATTGGTTGGAAACGACACATGACCGGAGCAATATTTACATCTTAGAATCCCGTATTTTGTCTTTTTGTGATATTTTTCACTGTCTGATGCAATTCGTACCATGGAGGTAGATGTTACATGAGATGCAGCTAATACAAATTTTCTCAGGTTGGTGTGCAGCTATTGAGCACTGCACAAAACTGAATTATGTTGTACAGTTATATAAATTGGATATATATATATATATATATATATATATATATATATATAAAGACATAAAGATATAAAAGATTAGTGCAACTATGAGCCACAAGGGCCCTTCTTGGTTGCACTCTGTACACTGAACCAGTCGCCCACCAAAGCTGTCAATCAGCCCTCCCTGCAATACTGAAAAGCAAGCCCTCTATTCTTATAATTGAGGGCTTGCATACTGTTTTTAAAGATGTTCAATGTGCTGCTACTGACAATGTTTTCTGGCAGCTGGTTCCAATGTGTGATGATGTATAATTAGCGCCACAAATGGCTTGGCAGTCAGGCTGGCCGTCCCGGTACCTGAATATCCTGCTTAGGTTTGGGCATGTGGGGAAGCAGTAGACCAGGATGTCCCTGTGTCAGAACGATTAGTATCGCTGCCAGGCTATTTGTGGCGCCAATTACGAGAGTTCTTTATTGAGGGCGGAAACGTTACTCGCGCGCCATTGTTTCTCCCTTCGGTCAAATAGCTCTGCCACGGTACGAGACACGTCAGACACTTACTTGTGGCTGAAATGAATGCCAAGTTTGAATGTGCTGCATTGACGACGTGGGTGGACCTGATTCGAGACGAGACCCCCCCCCCCCATCCCCCCATTTTTTCCGGAAGATTTGCTTAGAAATTGCTGAAGATATGTCACACGGAGATAATCTAACTGATGATTCGCGGATCCTCCCAGATGGCGTTAAGGAAGCCCCTCTTCCAGCATTATTGGAACGCTGTCCCAAAACTTACTAAGCGCCAGGACAACTTGCCAGCTAATTTCACTGAGAAACAGAAGGTTTTTTTTGTCTATCTATATAATCGCACCTCTGCTCACTCCGAACAGCGGCACACGGGAGGAAACCATGACCTCGCACGAGCTACATTTGCCTCGATTAAACGCCTGTCATATGGCTTTGATATATAGGTGGCGAGAAAAAAACCTACATCATACCAAAATTAAGTCCCTGTCTTGGTCCATTCCTTGTCAATGCTTAAATTTCCTTCATTTTGCATTCTAGTATGCCACAAGTTGTATTCCAAATTCCATGTTGCATCTGGTAGCTCTGTGCATTAAGTCTGGACGCAATCTGGCAATCTAGATGTTCTTTCCAGTCAGCGAGGCAGGCAAACTGCAATCAGTTTGTATTCTCTCCGGATTTATTTTGATGCGAAAATCTATGGTCAAGCGAAAGGGACCAAATTTGCTCCAGGTATGCCTGTTTTTCGCAAATTTGAACTCACGTTCACCGCAATATGTCTCTTAAGCGTCACACTGCTTCCACACATTCCCGGGTAAACAATGCCATCTATGCAATCAAGGGATTGCCATCCCTTGACATCCGTCCCTACACCCTGGACTCGTCAGTGCATTTTCACCCTGGATGCCGAGTGCCGGATGACAAATTCGAAAAAACCCACACCCACAAGTTGGTACCGTTGTGAGCTGTCAGGGCACTGGTCCATAATGTGTGGCACCCATTGAGGTTTTGCCCATTGAGGTTTTGCATGAAACGTTGGGCGTCCAGCAATAGGTGATAAATCAAACACGAACAGGATGGACAGCCTTCCAACTTTCTTTAGTCCGGCAGCTCTGGTTCGCTGTATGGTGTCGGATGACGGGAAGACGATTTTTGGCGTTCCCTGGGGCCCAGGGACAGGCAAGGGAGCTAGCTGGTCTCCCTGTAAAAATAAAATAATGGCAAGATAGGTTGGAAAGACAATCCGACGCCCAGCCGTCCGGTTTGTGGCTGGCGGTCGCAAGTTTTCAACGTGTAAGTCCGGGCGGGACGCCGACTGGGTCAGGTTGGCTAGGTCGGCCATTAATACCCAATTAATACCCGAGCCCATACATAAGAGCCGGCAGAAACCAAGGAACGCCGCAGCCCGGTGTTACCGAGCCTTGAAGGCGGTAACAAAAATAATACATAGCCATACACGATCAATGGTATCTCGCCAGCCTGGCACGATACCATTGTCACAGATGTGGACTTCGGCCATGTGCAAATTAATAGCTGGTGGCGACCAGACTTGTGCTCGACTCAAATTGTTTAAGTCGACTCACATGCGACTCATAAATTTTTAGATCTGATTCGACTCGCGACTCAAACAGACTGACAGAAATTTGAATCGATTCAGATCCGACTCAGTGGTATCAGACTCATGAGCCATGCGATTCAGGGTGCACTGCCCACACGTGATATTTGAATGATCGACTCATGATTCGGCTAATTTTTTAGAAAGATGTGGTTCAACTCACGACTCAATATGTATTTTGTGGAAAAGAATCGATCAAACTCGCCACTCATCCAAAAACGATTGATTCATGAGTCGATTCAGGATTCAACTCGAGTCGAGCACAAGTCTGATGGCGACACGCCGCACCGTACGAGTACACACCGACCGTACCAGTACACACTGGACTGTACCAGTACATACCGGACCGTACCAGTACGTACCGGACCGTACCAGTACACACCGGACCGTACGAGTACACACCGGACCGTACCATTACACACCGGACCGTACCAGTACACACCGGACCGTACCATTACACACCGGACCGTACCAGTACACACCGGACCGTACCAGCACGCACCGGACCGTACCAGCACGCACCGGACCGGACCATTACACACCGGACCGTACCAGCACGCACCGGACCGTACCAGTACACACCGGACCGTCCCAGTACATACCGTACCAGTACATATCGCACCGTACCAGTACACGCCGTACCGTACCGATACACACCGTACCGTACCAGTACGCACCGTACGAGTACACACCGACCGTACCAGTACACACCGGACCGTACCAGTACACACCGGACCGTACCATTACACACCGGACCGTACCAGTACACACCGGACCGTACCAGTACACACCGGACCGTACCAGCACACACCGGACCGGACCAGTACACACCAGACCGTACCAGTACACATCAGACCGGACCAGTACACACCGGACCGTACTAGTACTCAACACCGTACCAGTACACACCAGACGCTGCCCAAAACAAAACGGCCGAACCTCACGGCTCGTGCCAGCGACACAGACTGGAGCCAGGCACAAACCGCCAAAGGGCAGCGCGGTTAAGCGGTACGTGGGTATGCAGGTCGGCCTAAACGATCAGTCGACCGGGAAGCCGCCGTAAACGGAACACCTGGGACCGGCCGCGCACGCCAGCGGCAGTTGAGACGGCAGCGAGCCGCGGGTCGTCAAGGCCTCGCCTCACGAGCGGCCCAGACAAGAACGCGCCGGACGGGAGCCGGCCCGCACTATACATGGTGCCCCAGACGGGAGCCGGCCCACACTACACATGGACGAGAGCCGGCCCGCACTATACATGGACGGGAGCCGGCCCACACTACACATGGACGAGAGCCGGCCCGCATTATACATGGACGAGAGCCGGCCCACACTATACATGGACGAGAGCCGGCCCACACTACACATGGACGAGAGCCGGCCCGCACTACACATGGACGAGAGCCGGCCCACACTACACATGGACGAGAGCCGGCCCGCACTACCTACATGGACGAGAGCCGGCCCGCACTACACATGGACGAGAGCCGGCCCACACTACACATGGACGAGAGCCGGCCCGCACTATACATGGACGAGAGCCGGCCCGGCCCGCACTACACATGGACGAGAGCCGGCCCACACTACACATGGACGAGAGCCGGCCCGCACTACACATGGACGAGAGCCGGCCCACACTACACATGGACGAGAGCCGGCCCACACTACACATGGACGAGAGCCGGCCCACACTACACATGGACGAGAGCCGGCCCGCACTACACATGGACGAGAGCCGGCCCGCACTACACATGGACGAGAGCCGGCCCACACTACACATGGACGAGAGCCGGCCCCACTACACATGGACGAGAGCCGGCCCGCACTATACATGGACGAGAGCCGGCCCCACACATGGACGGAGCCGGCCCGCACTACACATGGACGAGAGCCGGCCCCACTACACATGCAGGACGAGGAGCCGGCCCACACTACACATGGACGAGAGCCGGCCCACACAACATGGACGAGCGCCCGCACTATACATGGACGAGAGCCGGCCCGCACTACTACATGGACGAGAGCCGGCCCGCACTAACATGGACGAGAGCCGGCCCACACTACACATGGACGAGAGCCGGCCCACACTATACATGGACGAGAGCCGGCCCACACTATACATGGACGAGAGCCGGCCCACAAACATGGACACTATACATGGACGAGAGCCGGCCCACACTACACATGGACGAGAGCCATACATGGACAGGAGAGCCGGCCCACACTATACATGGACGAGAGCTGGCCCACACTATACATGGACGAGAGCTGGCCCACACTATACATGGACGAGAGCCGGCCCACACAGCCCACATGGACGGGTAACATGGACGAGAGCCGGCCCGCACTATACATGGACGAGAGCCGGCCCGCACTACTACACATGGACGAGAGCCGGCCCAATCAACATGGACGGAGCCGGCCCACACTACACATGGACGAGAGCCGGCCCGCACTATACATGGACGAGAGCCGGCCCACACTATACATGGACGAGAGCCGGCCCGCACTACACATGGACGAGAGCCGGCCCACACTACACATGGACGTAACATGGGAGAGCCGGCCCACTACACATGGACGAGAGCCGGCCCACACTACACATGGACGAGAGCCGGCCCACACTACATGGACGAGAGCCGGCCCACACTACAGCCACACATGGACGAGCCGGCCCACACTACACATGGACGAGAGCCGGCCCACACTACACATGGACGAGCCGGCCCACACTACTACACATGGACGAGAGCCGGCCCACACTACACATGGACGAGAGCCGGCCCACACTCACATGGACGAGAGCCGGCCCGCACTATACATGGACGAGAGCCGGCCCACACTATACATGGACGAGAGCCGGCCCACACTACACATGGACGAGAGCCGGCCCCACACTATACATGGACGAGAGCCGGCCCGCACTAAATGGACGGGGCCACACTTGGCCACTACATGGACGAGAGCCGGCCCACACTACACATGGACGAGAGCCGGCCCACACTACACATGGACGAGAGCCGGCCCACACTACACATGGACGAGAGCCGGCCCACACTACACATGGACGAGAGCCGGCCCGCACTATACATGGACGAGAGCCGGCCCACACTACACATGGACGAGAGCCGGCCCGCACTACACATGGACGAGAGCCGGCCCGCACTATACATGGACGAGAGCCGGCCCACACTACACATGGACGAGAGCCGGCCCGCACTACACATGGACGAGAGCCGGCCCACACTACACATGGACGAGAGCCGGCCCACACTATACATGGACGAGAGCCGGCCCACACTATACATGGACGAGAGCCGGCCCACACTACACATGGACGAGAGCCGGCCCGCACTACACATGGACGAGAGCCGGCCCGCACTACACATGGACGAGAGCCGGCCCGCACTATACATGGCGCCCCAGCCGAGAGCCGGTCCGGTCTGCCCCAAACAATACTCGCTCATCCCTGCGGAGATCATCCATGGATGCTCCCAGCAGATTCCAAGCAGCAAGCAGCTCGAATACTCGCTCGCACTTCGCACACACACCCAACTGAATTGTGCACACATTTGTTAATTAATTAATTAATAATGTTTGTTTGATCTCATTGAAGCTGTCCGTTGCATCCAATAAGGAGCAGATTTAACCACAACCTAGCCGACATCTGTTACATCCCGTATTGCCCAGCTACAGCAACGCAATGCGATTCCTTGCTGGGAAATATATCCGGCGTTTGCATTATACACAGTTTGTATCTCGTAGTTGCACCACTTCACTAATCCATGCATTGCCGACGTATGTGCACGGACGTGTATGCACGAACACGAAGTACACGCGACCTTCAGAACCATGCCTAATGAAATTTCGCCCATATATAATGTCAGGAGCACGCCTCAACCCGTCTTAATCAGAGCCCCAGTGCCACTCAGTGCAGATTGTAGATTGTGTATGCGGCAGTATATGACAATTTAAGCATGCAGGAACTTGGTGAAACGAAGGGGCCATAATATAATGTGAGTGATGGACATGAGGCGGGGAGGGTGGTGGTAAGGGGGGAGGGGTTGGCCCAAGCCCAGCGCCAACCAGATCCGACTCGGCCTGAGCTCATGTCAGCCTTCGTTCCACTCGTGCTGAGCCCCACCCAGACCATGCTCACGTCCGCCCGACCAGTCACCACCTGACCTAGCGTCAGGTCATGTCGGGTCCGGTCTGGCTGGTGCCCGTCTCACCAGTCCCCCCGGACCTAGCGTCAGGTCCAGACCCAGCGTCAGGTCAGGCCTGGCTGGTTCCCGTCTCACCGGTCACCCCGGACCTAGCGTCAGGTCCAGACCTAGCGTCGGGTCCGGTCTGGCTGGTGCCCGTCTCACCAGTCCCCGGACCTAGTGTCAGGCCCAGACCTAGCGTCGGGTTCGGCCTGGCTGGTGCCCGTATCACCAGTCTCTCCCGACCTAGCGTCAGGTCGAGACCTAGCGTCGGGTTCGGTCTGGCTAGTGCCCGTCTCACCAGTATCCAGACCTAGCGTCAGGTCCGGTCTGGCTGGTGCCCGTCTCACCAGTCACCCCCAGACCTGGCGTCGGGTCCGGCCTGGCTGGTGCCCGTCTCACCAGTCACCCCCAGACCTAGCGTCAGGTCCAGACCTAGCTGGTGCCCGTCCAACCAGTCGCCCCCCAGACCTGGCGTCAGGTCCTTCCAGTCGCCCCCAGACCTGACGTCAGGTCTAGACCTTGCGTCAGGTCCAGCCTGGCTGGTGCCTGCCTCACCAGTCGCCCCCAGACCTAGCATCAGGTCCCGGCAGGTCCGGCCTGGCTGGTGGCCGTATCAGCCAGACAAGTCTCAGCCCAGACAGATTATCTCAGCTCAACCGACCTGTGGACGCCATGAGTCATAAGTTTTAGTAATAAGTTTTAGTTATTGATCCCGGGCCTGGTAATCGACATCGAATGGCGTTTGAACGAGCGGCACCCGGCAATTTGATACTGGGGATGATATTGAACGCCAGTTGACGTGGTATACAATTGTAATTCGCTCAATTGCACTATACATTGAGATAACAAGTGCGCGCTGGAGGGCCTTACACAACCCGCACCGAAGGACAGGAGTGCTTAAATTTGCCCTCTTATGATCTCAGAAACTATTGAAGTTAGAGGCACAAAATTTATGGCGTAGATTACGGCCGTTGTGGCGTCGCAGCAGTACATATTTAATGACATTGGGTCGATGTCTTCAGGGGCAAATGAGGTCGAAGTCGGCCTCCAAGTCTCGCCCGCACGCCGCCGTGGTGACGGAGTATTTGGAATGTCCATATGCTTGTCTTGATTCACATTACATGGCATCACATATTCAAGAAAGTGTACGTATGCGACCTTATATGGCTGATGTCACGTGTGTCTGGGCCGACGGAGCGACTCAAAGCGCCTAGGTTGGCGATGGGCCCGGATAATTGGAAGGGAGGGCTGTAGGTTTTTTTCATGGACATCTCCACGAAGGGGCAAAGAGCAACAAAATACACATGACAGCGAAAAACTTGTTTGAGATCAGAAATTTGACCCTATAAATGAAGGATTGTGCAACCCAATGGAAGCGGGGGCTGGAGTTCATAGCTATCATTTTGAAAAAAATGATCCTGCGAGCTAATGGAGAGCCCCAGCCAGCAAAAACGACCCGACACAATACAGAGGAGCCTCAGGCAAACGGAGAGGGCCCGCCTGGCCACCAGAGGGAACCACACAGGTCATCGGATCCCGAGTCCGTATGACCGGCCCAATGCCCACTGAATGGGCCCCGAGCCGACATGAAGGGCTTTGGGCTGACGAAGGGCCCGGGCCGTCGGAAGACTGTTCGGTCTGGCGGACAGGGTGCCGACCAGGAATGGGGTCCCCGAGCCAAGGAAGGGCTCCATGTGCCAATATGCGCCTCATGATGAGCATTCTTATTGAGATTAGTAGTGGAGGGGTGCATATCACTGAAAGGAGGCCCGGTCTACCACGGCCCAGCTTACCTACTAATTAGGGTCATCCGATACGTGCTATGTCTTTAGGCCAATGTGCATCTCTTGGAACTGGCACTAAAACAGTCGCTTATACGCCCAGGCGTAAAAACGTGCGTGTGGAGGAGCTTGCAGGAATCCATGCCCCCATTTCTCGTGATCATAACCACCAATCCTACGTAGCAAAATGGTGCTCTCCCAGTCTAATGTTTCATTAGCGTCCCTAGACCACTCCTACTTGACAAAATGGGGCTCTCCGCGTCTAATAGCTCAGAAGTGTTCCTACTTCCGAGACCCACTTTTTGCACATCACCATTTTAGCCATGTAATATTAATCGAATCACATAGCATTCACGAACAATTAAAAAAATAGGAGCATTGGGTACGAGTATTCCAGGGGTAAGTTGCTCATCTCACAATCGAAAGATTGTAGGTTCGAGTCTCACCTGTCGCTACCCTTCGCCCGCGACCGATCGGAGTGAGAAATCGGCGACGCTACATGACTCAACGGTCGATGTGTCGTAAAATCAACAACCAACCGAACGATAACAACAGTGACTAAGGCTGGCTGGCAGAGTATCCGCATTGGGGAGTCCGTAACGCTGACGCGGCCTCGGTTCGTCACCAAACTCCGCCGTGGCCGAGACTCGCAGAGACAACTTTTCACATCGTCGCCGGGCCGGCCGGCACAATGCGCCGCGGCGCGGCAACGCTCCGGTGCGCACACTCACTCAGCGAGTCGTTCCGCAGCGCATTCGACCGGCCACCGTCCGACCAGCGCCCCCGCAGCTGTGACGACGACGGTGACGACGACGCCGACGGCTCCCCGGCCCCGGCCGGCCGCGCGCCGCCTCCACCGCCGGCGGCAGTTCGTCGGCCGGAAGAGCCCCGGTCCGCGTTATCGCCGATGCCGACGCGCGGCGGAGATGGACGCGACGGCGCCGTCGCTTTGCAGAACCGGAACCGGGCCTCGTGAGAGCGATCGAGAAGCGTTGTCCGGACACGGCGGCGGATGAAGTGGGAAGGGATACGCTCTCTGACGAGCCGCCAACATGCAATATGCGGGCACCGTGCCGTGTACATGCAATCGGGATCGGCACGGGTCTGGAACTGGAGAGACCGTTCCAGCTGCACAGTCGCACAGTTGCAGCTACGCTGTGCTGCAATTGACAAGTGTCGTTGGGTTGTGGACAGGAGCTGATACAGGGCGCACTGGGGAATTGTGGCTACCCATTCCTCCCATCTCTCAAAGAATTTGTCGGGCAAGAACGCCCTTTCAGGCACTCTGGGGAAATGTGCTTCCAGCGTGAAAATTCCTGGATCAGTCATTGCTTTTGGTAGTTCACGTTCATATTTGTTTGCTAATAAATATATGACATGTGCCGCTTCGCGAGTTGTCTTCAATACTTAACTTATGAAGAAAACCTCGATACAATTTCTTACCACAAAGGGTGTGCAGTTAACCATAGGAGCGATGCACTTGCATTAGTATTGAAGAGCATGCAATGCACGAGCAGAGAAACTTTCCAATTAGAGTATTATCTGTGTCAACCAGCCTAACGAAGTTGTGAAAATCTCATCAGAATGATACTGTAGGACGAAACCAGTTTGCGGAAGACAGAGAGTCCCTCACTTCACCATGGATGAACATGGTCATAATTCGCAACATCAAGATGTTACGCACGCAGGGATGTTAAACTATTCATTTCAACGACGCTGTGGGAACCGTTTGGCAGGTAAACAAGACAGTTACGCCTCCACCGGGGACCTGGTGAAAAACACTTCAGCTCCACAGCGCGAGATTAACCAGAGCCACTCCCAGACGTCGTTATAGCTGTCCCTGTCTCAGATCGACACTCCCTCCTTCCTCCACCTTCAGACCTGGCCGAATATACCCCTCCCCCCTCATCATACCGCACCACACAGTATGCCATCATACAGTGTAGCAACTCACCTGCAGACTTCATAAATCTACCCACTGTCCAGTATCGCAGCCCGCTTCTACCTCTGCTCCAATGTAACAGCCTGCTTCCGCCACAGCTCCGGTGGTGCACCTTACCCACAGACTACCCACAGGCCAAATCTACCCCTGCCCCAGTGTATCAGCCTACTCACAGGCCTGACCAAATCTACACCCGCTCCAGTATTGCAGCCCGGTATTGTGATCCAAATATTAGTCGACAACACTGAAATCTGACCATAGAAAGCACAAATAAGATGAGCAATACTGGCGATAACTTGGAGCAGTAATGTTCGTCGATGCTGCTGATGTACCTGCTTAATCATCATACGACAACTAAGCGTGGCATTGCTTAACCCGTCCTTTCTCGGGAGTCTTCAACCGCCCTCCGCCCCTTAGGTTTTTCGCGGATATTGAACGAACGGCGCACGGCAGCGCGCCACAATTTGGTATACCTTTTCCCACGTCAATTTGGCATGCTGTTTCACAATTTTGAAGTCAGGTCATCTGGAGTCAACGAGACAGTCAAGGTCAAGTGAGGTCACCTCCCAAAAATTCAACCAATCGTCACGCTTTAACGGATTCGGATATTCTAATGAAACTTTCAGCGTTTACTTATCTTTAGGGATGCAACAAAACGTACGAGAGGATTTTTTTTAAACCCTTTCTGACTACATATAAATTTTGCATATTTGCCTATTGCAGTTGAAATAAAAGATTCTGGCTAAAGTAAGCACTTTTTATCAGTGCAAGTTGACTTCCAACAACGTTTCTCGGTCTCAAGGAAAATTGAACAAAACTTGAACTCAAAATTTTGAAATTTCAAAAATAATTGTGTGTGTGGGGGGATATATGGCCCTGGTCGATTTCGCTGTCCCCTTCTGCTTCCTTTTTTTCTTCAAATATACCCCAAAATGAACTCCCCAGAGCAAAAAAAAAACATAATGTAAGTCGTGAAAAGTCGTGAAATTGTATCCCCCTACTTACGTCACATTTGGGGGAAATTGTTTGGGGTGGATCCGGACCCTACTCGTCGAGCGCCTTCCGATAACACCTCTTTCGTTTTCGTGTGACGCTTAGTTTGGATTTTAGAGGGGGGTTACAATCCGCCCCCCCCCAAGACGGGGTATGAGGAACTGACCGGAGAGACGGCGAAGGTTAATTACCAGGGCAACTATACAAAAAGACACCAAGAGGAAAGTGGAACTTGTAGCTTATGCACAGGAGGAAAAGAGGACATCAAGCACATTCCCCTTCCTTTGACCCCCATTGACTGACACTAGACATGTTCTCCCAAAGCTGCGACATCCATGCTTTGGAAACGAGGACGAAATTGTACGAATATGATAATATTACTGCAGAAATGGAAAAGAAAAAAGTAGTCATACAAACTCTGGCAATGTAGGGAACTGCAAAGAAATGGGGAGCTCAGCACAACCCGAAATACGACCAAAGTACAACTGAATTCCCCGAAAGTATGACAAGGAGTCATTGAAAGAGCGCATAATGCAAAAGTTTATCGCATGGCATCTCAAAGTTAAATAAATTAATTTGCTAATTAATGGCAAGGGTTGTGAGCCGCTGTGAGGGTAGATCTTTGAAACGCTCATCGCATCAGTCCGCATGATATGTGCTTAAGCTTTCCTTTTTTTCGAGTAAATTGGACCATTACAAGAGTAAACTTTCCGGTGCAGCTGTCATGAATGGGATCGAACACGCTGCCGGCATATATCCGGATCGCATGGAATCAGGAGCTGGAATTCGTGCAATGCTCACGTGAATTGGCATTTGAAGGTGTTTCCACCAGTTTACACCAGCTACACTTTAGCAGCGGCCACACTATGATCACCTGCAGATGCCTCGCTTGTCTGTCCAGCCCTTTATTGCGCTTAAAAGTAATACTGCTGTTTTTTTTTTTTGCTTAGGAAGATGATGTGCTTTGAACTTGGCGTGAACACCGTTGATAGGCCGAGCCTTGGCTAGGTCACAACACGTGCAGCCTTCAAATATTGTCTTCTCGACTGATGGCTTCGGAAAATTATTTCGCCCCTGTCTACCTTAACCAAGCATTCAATACTTCCTCAATTACTTACCTGAATTACTCTTATAATTTCCTTTATGCTCTCCCCCATTTATCTTGCAGACGTATGCTGCATACTTCATCTAATCTTCGATTTTGTGCGTTCAGCGTTCGGCTTTCACATATCTCCAGACTTGGCACACTCACATATAGTTACATATATGGCACACACTTGGCCATATGGTCCGACATAGGCCTAGATTTAGCATATCTTATTGTCTTTGTGCATGCAAAGTTTGCATCCAGCCGTGTGCTATATATATATATATATATATATATATATATATATATATATATATATATATATATATATATATATATATATATATACATATCCAGGTGAATTCCGAAGTATATGGTCCGGGGAAGCAGGGGGCCGGCTCAATGCATTTCGGTCGGACTATGGGGCAACCCTAAAGCCACCGACCGGTCAAACAAGTGTCCGGTATCAAAATGCACCCGAACACCTGCGGCATCCCCAGCAGGGGATGTTGGCCAGCAGGTGATGTTGGCCAGCAGAGGATGTTGGCCAGCAGCGGCGCCAGGGTGATTAGCACATGATTCACATAGCCTTCAACCTTTGCGTGGTCTTCAGCAGGGCATCACCGGCACGGCGATAGATTCTGCATCACCGCAGAGGACATCAGCGGGACAGCAGTGGGACAGCAGTGGGACAGCAGTGGGACAGCAGTGGGACAGCAGTGGGACAGCAGTGGGACAGCAGTGGGACAGCAGCGGGACAGCAGCGGGACAGCAGCGGGACAGCAGTGGGACAGCAGTGGGACAGCAGTGGGACAGCAGTGGGACAGCAGTGGGACAGCAGTGGGACAGCAGTGGGACAGCAGCGGGACAGCAGTGGGACAGCAGTGGGACAGCAGTGGGACAGCAGTGGGACAGCAGTGGGACAGCAGTGGGACAGCAGTGGGACAGCAGTGGGACAGCAGTGGGACAGCAGACAGTGGGAGGGGCAGTGGGAAGCAGCGGGACAGCAGTGGGACAGCAGCGGGACAGCAGTGGGACAGCAGCGGGACAGCAGTGGGACAGCAGTGGGACAGCAGTGGGACAGCAGTGGGACAGCAGTGGGACAGCAGTGGGACAGCAGTGGCAGTGACAGCAGTGGGACAGCAGTGGGACAGCAGTGGGACAGCGTGGGACAGAGTGGGACAGCACGGGACAACAGGGCAGCAGGGGACAGCAGTGGGACAGCAGTGGGACAGCAGTGCTACACAACACCGGCACACTGCTACCAGCGCACAGGCTGAACACCGAGTCGGCGCACCAGGCGGTGTCCGCTCACTAGCTGGCAGCGGCGTCTGTGTGGCGGCCACACCACACTGTGTGGCGCTCGCACCATTCTGTGTGGCGCTCGCACCATTCTGTGTGGCGCCCGCACCACTCTATGTGGTGTGGCCGCACCACTCTGTGGCGCTCGCACCACTCTGTGTGGCGCTCGCACCATTATGTGTGGCGGTCGCACCATTCTGCGTAGCGTTCGCACCACTCTGTGTGGCAGCCACACCACTCGGCGACTAACAACGTCGGCCCGTCTCGCGCGTCGTCGCTGCACAAACACTGCGCCGCCCGCCGCTGACAGGCGACACCGGGCGCCGACGGCTGCCGTCTGCTCGCCGGCGCGTGACCGACGCCGCCGCTGCTCCAGGGCCGCCAGTGTTCCCGACGCTCCGGCCGGTGGCGAGGCGCGCCGAGTCGACTGGGCGGACCGGGCGGACCGGGCGGACTGGGCGGACCGGGCGGACTAGGCGGACCGGGCGGACTGGGCGGACTGGGAAGGCGGACCGGGCGGACTGGGAAGGCAGACTGGGCGGACTGGGAAGGCAGACCGGGCGGACCGGGCAGGACTGGGCGGACTGGGAAGGTAGACTGGGCGGACTGGGAAGGCAGGCTGGGCGGACTGGGAAGATAGGCTGGGCGGACTGGGCAGGTGGACTGGACAGTGACCGGTCGTCAGCTTCGCGTGAGATCTCAGGATTTATCGACGGCATGATACGCATTTGAAAAGATCGTGCGTGCATTGTTAATGCGAACATATGCATACCTCAATGTGCATGTATACATACATACATACATACATATACACGTACACATAAATATATATATATATATATACATATATATATATATATATATACATATATATATATATATATATATATATATATATATATATACGCTGAAATAAGAGACGTGATATATACTATATATAATGAATATATATAATGTGTATATGTATATATATATATATATACCCATACAGCTAATAACGTGACAGATCACGCCCCTTATCACGATCACGATCACGCCCCAGAAGGTGAACACAAAGAACTCGGTCGTCCAAGTGAAATATGCGGCTATAACCCGCTCCTTCACATTTTCCATCTGATTTCCGACACGCCACCCGATGGCCAAATGCTGCTGCTGAAAGACGGAACGCTTTGGAGATAACACCAGTGATGCGACAGTGACGATTACTGTGCGGTAGGTTTTTCGCTCGTCGGTGTCAGGCTCCTGCATATCATTGCGGTGCACTTCTGCGCGCTCCTCTGCAAAAGATGTGCCGCGCGCCAACACGCCCTACCGGCGTTACCTTACTATCGATAATGTTTACTTTTGCAGACACCAGTTTGGTGCTTGGATCTTGCTGCTGGCTGATGCCAGTTCGACAGCAACTTACATTCCGCACTTTCTCCCAGCCCGACTCTTGTTCTTGCTATGCTGATCGCCGCTACAACTCGGAGACTTCTCGTAATTCAAGTCAGCGCCAGCGAGCCATGTAAATTAAGATTGCCACGCTAATTTCGCCAACCCACATTTTGTACAGCATCCCTCCCTGACAATGCCTTGTATTTATATTGTCTTGCGTTGAATGTGGTGGGGATGGTCACGTGACTTAACCTTCCTGCCTTGGGATGGGGCGATGTGCAGGTGCCAGTCTTGGGGTGGGGGTGATGTGGGAGTGTCTGCCTTGCGAATGGGGGCGATGTGGGAGTGCCTGCCTTGCGAATTGGTCGATGTGGGAGTGGCGAGTTTTTATCTAAGCTTCTCAGAGACTATTATTGTCTCGATAGACACATGTCATCTGTGGGACTCCGACAAGCATTGCTCTGACGCTGATATGACTGATAAGCAGTCCTAAGCAGTCCTCCTGAACAGCTCCAAGAAGTCCTTCTAAACATTCGTCCTCAACAGTCCTCCTAAATAGTCCTCCTAAGCAGTCCTCCTGAGCAGTCAGAGGCATTCCTCCAAAGCAATCCTCCAAAGCAGTCCTCCAAAGCAGTCCTCCAAAGCAGTCCTCCTAAACAGTCCTTCTAAACAGTCCCCATAAACAGTCCTCCTAAACAGTCCTCCTAAACAGTCCTCCTAAACAGTCCTCCTAAACAGTCCTCCTAAACAGTCCTCCTAAACAGTCCTCCTAAACAGTCCTCCTAAACAGTCCTCCTAAACAGTCCTCCTAAACAGTCCTCCTAAACAGTCCTCCTAAACAGTCCTCCTAAACAGTCCTCCTAAACAGTCCTCATAAACAGTCCTCATAAACAGTCCTCATAAACAGTCCTCATAAACAGTCCTCATAAACAGTCCTCATAAACAGTCCTCATAAACAGTCCTCATAAACAGTCCTCATAAACAATCCTCCCAAGCAGTCTTATGGTTGGTTATTTGGGCCTAGGGGCGCATGGACTGCTTCGGTCATACGGTCCCAAGCAGTCTTACAAAGTTTCGGTCGGAAAATGTGAGAGGCACAGCTCATTGCTTCGTGAGCAGACAGTTTCCGGTCGCCACAGCATCCGCGAAGTTGTAGGGCGCTACACCCGGAGCGTGATGGGGAGGTGCACCCCTGGCCGCGATTTACAGCAGTATTACCGACGGGCCACAAACTGACAAGTGCATTGGTGGAGGAAGAGCCGCGGGGTGTAGTGCGAAAATGAGTGATTTGCCGGCAGCATTCAGATTAAGCGAGCATCACCAGGAGCCACGCAGACATACTCTGTACGTAAGAACGGAGTATGTCTATTATATCTACTACTATGTATTGTACTATCATTGGATTACTATTGTTATCGAATCTGATTAGAGAAACTTGCTCCAACCTAGTAGCCTTACTGAATATTCACTTCAGTGTAGATGCAAAGGCGTTTATCGGTGCCTCAAACTACCACAGTAATGAATCCGAACTCGAATCTGCAAATTCCCGTACACTGCATCAATATGAACATGAGTCAGATCAGGAGACGCCTGTACCCAACGTCGCTGAAATCACCACAGGTATCTGATCATACAGAAATGTTGGCGCTCAACTGGACACCAAAATAAACATCAAAGTTTCACAGATACAGAATATTTTGCTAATGTTTTGGCAGGTTGCATTGTTCATACATATGTGCTGAACTTGTTTTCGTTTGCTATCGTTGACATTCAGAACAAAGAGCAACTATCCTCACCTGAATATGCCTTCAATCCATTCGTTGGATCCGGTGATTTAAGAAAAAACCCAGACAACTGCGAAGAGTTACATGACCGGTGTAGTCGATGCGTCCCAGATCTACTGGGGCACATCGATTCCCAGAACTAGTCGATGCGACTAGTTCTAAGAACCTAAAAGAAAAGCGCACAAAATCGCGTGACAAAATGAACCCAGAATAGGGCGAGGAACCACGAGATATTCAATTACACCCTGAGCGGCAATCTTGTGAAAGCATGGGTTGCCTAATTGGCCATGGAGGTTCATTATGTGCGCAATGTTCCAGGATATGGGATGCTGGAGAGGCAGATGTGCTGCTATCTCTTCTAACTTCCTCTAATGGTAGGCAAGTTCCGGGTATTACAGCACTCATGAAGCTCTATAGCACCGGCTTGTTGAGTGCAGGGACAACTGAGAAGTTCCAGACACTTTCACCTTGGGGAACAACACTTATCGATTTTCGGAGCCATAAATGTCTGGGTGCCTGACATTTTCACTTTATTCGAACCAGGTCTAGTTCGTGGTAATACTGTTCACTACTTAGGAAGACAGAACACTGATACACCGATGAGAGGAAACGCCACTAAGCGCTACGCTCATGTTGCAGACCATTGACTGCGCCTGGCTGGGTGACAGATGCCACATCTAGTCGCATTCAGTGACACATAATCACATGACATCTGGTCACATCTGGTCACAGATAATGGTGACAGATAATTGCATACATCTGGTTGATGCAACTAAAGGTCAATTAACAGCCAACTGCTTCTTGTCCTTTCTCCCCTTTGGACCAACCAACAACCAACTTTCTTCTTCCTTCTGTCCCTTTCGATCGTCCCACAACCAACTCGGCCTCTTCCCCATTCTACCAGCCAACAATCAGCCCCTCTCTCCCTCTTCCTCCTTTCGACCAGCCAGCAACCAACCCACCATCGACAACCAACGACCGCTAACGACAACTAACCAACCTCCACAACGATCTGTATACCACCATCTATCCCCGCTCTCATTCTCTCTTTCATATTCTCTCTCTCACTCTCTCTCTCTCTCTCCCGCTCTTGGAGCAACTTTATAGTCTTTCGCTTGTAAACATAGATCTACACCAGCTTGCTCACTCGGTCTAACAAACATTTCCTTTCGCCCTCCAGGCCGGTCTCCTATCTCATTCTAGACCTGGTCTTTGTCGGTCTCCGGTCTCATTCTGTTCCCGGTCTCTGTCGGTCTGTTACCTATGTTGGTCTCCGATTTCACTCGGTCTGTCGCTTCATTCGGTCTTCGTTTTGTCATCGTCTATTCGGCCTTGGCATGTTTACTGTGGCGTCCATTTCCAGGCGGGTAATTGGTATTTCCCTTCCTCTTTTATCTTCGCCAGTTCAGCGAACAGCCTTCAGCCTACGTGTGTAGACTCTCATAATTATGTTGTGTGTTTTTTTTTCATACTGATTCGCTGTCTCAGACTTAGTCATCTTCCAAGAGCGGTTGTTACGAAGTTGATTAAAGTCACTACCCGGGTATAACTTCCGTGAATAACGCACCTATGTTCTGTTCGTTAGTGCAGAATCACGTGCGTCATTTTTTCCTCGATTTTTGACCGGGTGTACTTCCAAAGAAGGGTACCCCGAAGCCACAAAAAGGGCACTTTGGGTGCATGCAATGGGCACTATTTGCACACCATTGTGTAGAAGTGCACGAATAATGCTGGTGAGGGAAAGTTCGAAACACCTAACCACTGAGGGCACTGAGCAGCCTAACCTATTAAGATCGCATCAAATTAATCTGAGGGCGCTTCGGCTTGCTAGGAAAACCCCGAAGCGCCAGCAAGGGACATATATGACAGTAGTAGGGCATACGACTTTATTGAAAGGTACTCTGAGCTATGAAGGACATCCCTGATGTCACCGAGCACGCCCTGGCCGTCAATATGCAACTTGAGCTAGCAGAAGATTACAGCCAGTCGCCAAGTGGGCATTCGAATGTCCCAGGAGGGCACCACAACCTTTCAATCGAAGGCATGATCTATCTGTCGGGAAAGTGGGCTGGAGCGAAACACATATGTCACTTCCTTGATCCGATCCGATTTCATAAATCGGCAATCCACGTCCAATCCGAGCTTATTGGCAACCTGGCCTGCGACGCCAATCCAGACTGATATCTAGCACCACAAAGACAGTCTACGGAAGCGGCGCAGACACGTCGTAGTAGAGCCTAAATCAGTCAGAGTCCGACGCGTTGTCCAAGTTCGATCCACTCAGCTCAAAGTCTAATTCACTCCCAAGTCCGTGCGGATCACCGGCGCCGTGCTTCACGCCGGGCGGCCCGCCAGTACCCGGAACACGAGTCGGTCGGCGGCGACCTCGACCCGGCCTCGACCCGGCCGGCAGCGGCCGTTGCCGGCGGCACGATCGCCGATAAACCACCGCGATGCCGTCGGCCGACCGCCAGACGACGGATCCAATCTCGGCCACCGTCCGTCCGGGGATGAGCGCTACGAGCGCACGCTCGTGCGCGGCCCGGTCGCCCCCCCCCCCCTGCAATGCTGGCTAGCTGGACGCGTTCCGCGTTGCCGACGGAGCCGCGCGACCATGGTCACCAATGCGGTTGGTTGGTTATTGGTTTTACGACACATCGACCGTTCAGTCATGTAGCGTCGCCAATCTCTCACGCCGATTGGTCGCGGGCGAAGAGTAGCGACAGGTGGGACTCGAGCCCACAACCTTTCGATTGTGAGACGAGCAACTTACCCCTAGGTCGTCCCCACCAACGCGGGTCGTCATCCTCATTCGCAAGGGGTGAGGAGTGTACGCCAATTGAAGTGCGCTTTCGGTGTTCGATTCCAAGCTGTGTGGCTGTCTGTAGTTGGCGTGTATTTGACGTGGTCGATCGGTCTTCTAGAACTAAAGTGTGAAAAAAAGTCGCCCGCTCGTGATGCGAGTGCACCGACCTATGACGTCATTGATCGCCTGTGTTCCTCACCGGTTGTCAATATCCACTGGCGCAGGCATTAGCGCGCGCTGTTCAAAGCTGCTCGCACGCCACCACAGCTCTTTCCTCTTCCGTTCCAGCTCGCGCATCTCTGCTCTGTCCCTCACCGGCCGCTCGCCGCCTTTTGCGTTTCAGGTCCGCATTTCGCCAAACCGTCACCACCGGTCCCCAGTGCATACCACGCTCACCTCCGGCGAGAGCACACCGCCGACACAGCGCACGAACGGTAACCGCCGAACTCGCCACGCGCATGCAGCTGCGGCCCGGATTTCAGTGCCGAATCAAGCTAAGCGCCATAATAGATGTGGCTCATCGACCGCTTTGAGTAGACGAAATTCCTGGAGCGCGGCGCGGCCGGGCTCGGCCGCCGGCCGCCGGCAGGTCCAATCTGGCCACTTGAAACTCTCGGCCGGCCAGCCCCGGGCCACTTGTCTCCTCACCCGGCCCGGCGAGAGTGGTGCCACTCATCACCCGGCTGGGGTGACACCACTACTCATCCGGCTAAAGTGGCGCCACTCCTCAGCCGGTCAGAGTGGCGCCACTCCTCATCCGACCCGGCTAGAATGGTGCCACTCATCATCCGGCCCGGTCAGAGGGGTGCCACTCCTCACCAGGTCAGAGTGGTGCCACTCCTCATCTGGTCCGGCTAGAGTGGCGCCACTCCTCACCCGGCCCGGTCAGAGTGGTGCCACTCCTCACCCGGCCCGGTCAGAGTGGTGCCACTCCTCACCCGGCCCGGTCAGAGTGGTGCCACTCCTCACCAGGTCAGAGTGGTACCACTCCTCATCCGGCCCGGTTAGAGTGCCACCATTGTGGTCGGGTATGCTGAGTGTTCTGCTCAATCGGGTATGCTTTCTGTTGTGTGGTTGGGTGTGCAATGCCTACCTCACAAGAGATAAACTACATAATATATATATATACATATACATCTGTACTAATACGACTTAAGACTTCATCGGAATCTCGGTCAGACATTTCGGTTATCTTATTGGGTTCTTAACACGTTCTGTATATGTGACGAAAAGTTATTCAAACAGAAGGAAGAAGTTGACACGGGCTTGTCGTTGTGTCCCACCTCCGCCAAAATCTTCATGTACTTCCACGGAAAAAGTCCGTTATACTCATTTTCCCTAGAATTTAGAGCATTGTTTATCGTCGCAATGTCGATGACGTACATGTCTCAACACTTCCTAAACGGTCATCATCCCAATATCAACTTCACGAAAGAAGAAAAAACAACAGAACTACCCCCTTCTTGAACCTCCTAATTACTGGAGATCATGGCTGCCATTTCGCATTTGTTGATCGTAAGCCCACTTTCTCGGGACTGATAACTAGCTTTTTAGCCACATGCCTCGTTCCAAAAAAAAAACTATCATCTGCACCTCCATTTCAGGACGTTCCAGACAAGCTCCACATACACACTATTCGACATTGAGCTGCAGTTTCTCAGGGTGTTGTTCAAGTGTAATGCATTGCCAGTCCACCTGATAAACCACTACATCAAAAAGTTCCTCGACTCTAGAGATTCATTAGGAAGTATGCCATGCACACAGTTCCAAACTCCAAAATTACTTCGTTTTTTCCATTTATCGGACGCGTGTCTGATGGTGTGAGGTTCGAGGTTATCTGATTACCGCCAAAGGTTGACCCAAATACCCATATATCCATAATACATGAACTCCAAGATAATTTTAGCGAATTCTCTCCCCCATCGGTTCGATTTTAAGAATTGAGGACATGATTACTAAATGCCGTTTATCCTAGGCAGTTTTTCGCCTTAGTTGTGCCTCGTGTCGTACCCTCGGCCTACCCTGCGTAGTCTATACCGCAGGGTATAACAGGAACTGCTCCGACCGTACTCAGGGCCTCCTTTGTGCCGATATCCAGTGTCCATGATGTCAAGGACGATACAGCATAACCCGAGATGAAAACAAAGCATGCTGTGCTCTGGTCGTTAAATATGTAGACATTGTTATAACGCTGGGAGAGGCAGAATGGAATGAGATAACACCAACACAAGTAATTTGTCATATATTCCTAATTAACATACGTTCTAAAATGCGGCTGCTCACCAATTCAGTTACTAAAGCTACATTGGGCACGTGTAAATCTACTGCATACTTAAACGGGGAGAATCGGAGCAAGTGACAAGAACAACACGCACATGTCCAACTCATAGCACCATTGCTACCACCTGATATGGAGACAATTGACCTACAGTCAACTAACTTGTGAACGAGAAATTGCCAAGCCAGCCTGAATATTACGTGCTCGGCCTTTATTTTCGGCGAGGCCTAGGCCAGAGTGTCAGTTTGCTCTGCACTCATACAGTCATAAGACTGCGAGATTGAGCAGCCCAACACGGCCCAATTTGGACGTCATACACTTGACAGGTTTATAACTTCCCAGCCAGACGTCGCAGAGTTTTGAAGCTCGCGCTGTTATATTGTCTCATCTTAGCGATTTGTGGTGCTATATTTTGGGCCCAGTGAAATTATGGGGTTTACTGTGGAGCGAATTGCTTCGGGACTCCGATGGAGACAGCAAGAAAGTTGGCTGGTTTTTGGAGTTTAGGGGCGCATCGACTGCAGAGGTCGTGCAGCGCCCATCCTCAGGAAGGTTAATGGATTTAGATTATCTAGTGCTTTTTTGGACCCTCCCTGAAGGATTCCTGGAAGCGTCTTACTTTGCAAGAAAATTCAATTACATTGAGTGTACGGAATGATAGGGACTGAGAGAAACTCCAATAGTCTGTCTTTTTCATTATTGGCTTGATTGATTGCGAACTCGGCGACCTTTCTTGTTGTTGTGGCCCGGTGAAATTTGAAGGTCTCCACACATGCCCAGGGGCATGTTTTCCATGACCTGCAGGCATTGTTATAACGTTATCACGAATATGTTCAAATATAAATATTCAGATACAGATGTACTCAAGGCGAAAAAGACCACAAGGCTATTCCTTCATGTTCGAAGGAAGCAAAAAATCAGAAGTGTTTCCAGGGCAGGAAAAGAAGGGATTTTGACAGTGGAGGAATCAATTGGGTAATTTTTAGTTGGATAGGAACGATACAGATTCCTAGAAAGGTACAACCAGATACGAAAAATGCCTAACTGGATCCTTCAGGACAAACAAAATAAGGGGCGATTATAGGTCCTGGGAAAAGAGCTTGATGTTCTGAAACAAACTGAGAATCAGGGGTGGCTCCAGGAATTTGAGAGCAGCGCGAGTTAAACTAGGGTCTCCGCCTCGTACGAGACATACCTATAGGGAATGTCAAATATATATTGGCATGCATAGCATGCCAATAGCATATTGCATAGCATAGCATAACATAGCAATGTCGCTGACCTAGATCACACCTCACGGATTGCCGCCCAACAATTAACAATGTCATTGACCTGGATCACACCTCACGGCTTGCCGCACAACAATGGACAATGTCACTGACCTGGATCACACATCACGGCTTGCCGCACAATGGACAATGTCACTGACCTGGATCACGCATCACGGCTTGCCGCACAATGGGCAATGTCACTGACCTGGATCACGCATCACGACCTGCCGCACCACGTCCAGATAACGCGCCAGCTCGGTTGTCACAACGCCGCACACGTTGCATGCTTCCCGGGACATGCGTTTCAGCTCGCGCCATGCCTGCAATGGAAGATTCACCGCCAGTCATTTGTCATTCATCCATGCGATGGAAAATTGGACATTTTCACAATGGTCAAGACACCTAGGCATACATTGTCAAAGAAGGCTGGTTGTAAATCGGCGCAGTGCACTTAGGCAATCCGATTTCGATTGTGTTAAAAATATGGTTGACATTGGTTATAGAACGCTTTGAGACTAGCGACGTAGCGTCCCATTAAAGCAGAAAGCTTATCATTAGCTATACAGTGTTGGCTGGAAAGAATAGATCTGAAAAAGCTTTACGCCCGTCTCCCCTGCTCCCTTTGATCTTAACGTTCTGCCGCATAACCCGGGACGGTTTTGCATTCACCTCGAAAGAAACCGCAATGATTAGACATGTCAGTGAATGTTAGGCAGCGTATTATAAGCCAAGAATCCGAGGCTCTCGAATGGAGTTTCACATTAAACTCTCGTCCGAGCAGGAGAGATCGCTGCATCCCCTCCCCGGGGTTTCTCAGTGATCGCAGAAATTGGCGCGAGACGGCGAGCCGCTACCTGGCATAGCCGCGCGTCGGGGCGGGGATGGCCGAGTGGTTAAAGTGTCGGGCTGTGGGTGCCAAAGGTCCCGGGTTCGACTCTAGCGCCACTCAGGACATTTCCCAATCCCGCGGCCCACCCGCGAAACAGTGTGGGCGGCACCATTAGCCGCGAATGTGCATAAAGTGTGTCGTGAACCAACCAATAAACAAACAAACATAGCCACGCGTCAGCTGATGGCGCGTCCTTCGCCGACCCGATGGCGAAAACAATACTGAAGACGGCGTGCCAATCACCGTCCGCCGGTGACTGCGGGCCAGTCACCGACTCGCGATGTCCCAGGTGAACATATGCCGGGCTGATTAAAAAAAAATCGCTTAATACAACGAAGAATGGCTCTTAAGTGCTCCTGGGTTTTGGACATTGCGTGAGACGAAATGTACGACCCTCAATATACCAGGAGGTGCTGAGTTTCACATCAAAAATAGCGTTATGGATTATGCTATATTGCTCACTCCTGACGATGGCCCCTGGCCGAAACGTTTAGTAATATAGCATAATCCATAACGTTACTTTTGATGTAAATTCAACACCTCCTGGTATATTGAGGGTCGTACATTTCGTCTCACGCAATGTCTAAAAAAATCGCGTAATATCGACGAGCAGTATTACCTATCGCTCACGACTACTTGGGGACGTCGGTAGCTCAGTGGTCAAGCTGAGCGTCTGGCAAGGCAGAGGCATGAGGTTTGATTCCCTGTGATGCCCGCCCTTCCTGCCAGGGTGAGAGGCAAGCGACGCCATGTGGCCTCAGCTGCTGAGTGCGTCGTACAGCCACAATACAGTCCAGTCCAAACTACTTGCCTGATGTGATAACGCCTAAATTCACAGGACTTTGGGCTATGCGCATCTATAGAGCCGTAGAACAGGGACATATTTATGGGTCGGGACTTTGGACCCAAGGGCGGGTCTAGTCGATGAGCTTGGGGACTGGGTAAGTTGAAGAAAAAGGAACGTCACGAATGTTGGAAAACTCGCTGGTTTTAGACTGAGTACGCCCAAGGCACAGACGTAGAACAAGCTTTACGAATGCAATTTTTCTGGTTTTCTTCGATCGTATAACACGGCCAAATTTTCCTTAAATTTGACCTGCTGGGTTGTGGGGGCGCATGACCATACTGACCCCCACCCACCTTAGATTGGACCATATCCCTCTCTCCCTTTGAGGTAATCGGCTCCCTTTAACCGGTCGGGGACGCCTCTCCCGGGACCCACGAGTTCACGGGCCCTCGAATTTGCCGGTCTGAGACGTCCCTAATCAAGCAATTCCAAATCCCAATTAGTTAGATTGCAGCCTCCAGACGTTGTATCGATCAATCGCCCGCGCTCAGTGGGAAGGCTGCTTAGCGGTCGCAATCCGGCCAAAATCGGTGTCCTCTGAGTCGGTCTGGTGCTACGAATACCGGCGCCTCTCCACATCACATCCCCCCTCCCACTTTGACGGATTACTAAACACTCCCCGCCATAGCGGTTCGGACAATAGCAGGCACCTACCTACCCGGTGCTACTACGAATGAGACGACTTGGCTGAAGAAGGCATATTGCCTGTAAAACGTGTCGCCGACCTAGATATGAATATCAAACGTCAAATATATTTGGGTAGGGCAGGACTTCGAAGGCGAAGCTCCGTGCCGGCGAAACTGTTTCTGCTGGACATGGTATTCGGCGCGTCGTAGCTCACCATAGTGAACGCCCTTACGCCGCTGGGTCCTGCTATAGAAACTCGGCCCACATGAGCTTCAACACGAGGCTGCGTCAATGCAAAATAGTTTGCATGTACAGGAAGGCAGCAAACGTTCAACAGTTAATTAGCTATTTGGGCTTCAGGGCGCTTCGACCAGAGTTGATCATTCGCGCCCATAACGTTTGACAGTTAGAACCGTTCAGTGTCATGGTCCCTGCCTCCACCAATAGTCAACGGAGATGTGCGGATAGACACCACAATCCATTGCATGCGATAAGAAGGCACCGAGTGCCGTCGGTGTATGGTCGAGCACGAGCCAACACAATCGAAAACATATTCAGACTTCATACATCATTATTGCTTTTAATACAACGAAGAATGGCTCTTAAGTACTCCTGGGTTTTAGACATTGCGTGAGACGAAATGTACAACCCTCAATATACTCCTGACGATGGCCCCTGGCCACTCCTGACAATGGCCACATCACTCCTGACGATGGCCTCTGGCCGAAACGTTGAGTAATATAGAATAATCCCTAACGTTACTTTTGATGTAAACTCAACACCCCCTGGTATATTGAGGGTCGTACATTTCGTCTCACGCAATGTTCATACATAATATGTGAGATATAACATCACATCGTATGATGCTTATCATGTCATAAATATACAGATGCATGTCATATATGAGACTCGGACTTCATACGCTGGAGCCCATAACACGGCCAGTTATCGTCCACAGTGAATCGCTTACGTTCGTCGTGTTTGAACAGCATAATGGCACGGCGAATGGTCGTCATAATGCATGCCAATGATTTGCATCTGAGTAGCGCTTTCTGAACGCTTGCATCCTGCTGTTGGAACATCCCGTGAGCTGTGTAACTCCGGTACGACTTAAAAGCGTGCAGCGTGGTGCTCTTTTGAATGCTTTCAAGTCTTCCATTGCACTGGCCGATTCCCGTTTGATCGGCGGTGGTTGTGGAGACGGTGCCTGCACGGTGTCAAGGAGCAAACACATTGCCAGCACAGGATCAAAACCCGATTGCTTAGCATTGGAAAAGTAGGTCAAGATCCAAGACGCCATGCCTCAAAGACAAAATTCATTTCAGTGGGCGACGTGCGCAGTCGGATAGTGTTTGTATACAGCAGGTGTTGCGGAACGATGGTGCGTCACACATGTTGTAGCACTTCGGTGTGAATGTTCCACGACTGCGAGGAGTGAGCGCCTTTGCCCAGTGGTACTTTTGGAAAGGTTAGTTGGTTATTTGTGTTACGTCACATCGACCGTTGAGTCATGCAGCGTCGCCAATCTCTCACGCCGATTGGCCGCGGGCGAAGAGTAGCGACAGGTGAGACTCGAACCCACAATCTTTCGATTGTGAGACCGGCAGCTTACACCTTGACTACTTGTCCCCGCCACACCTGACTACGATGAGTGGGCGCCTTTGCTCAGCGTTCCTTTTGGAAAGATGAACACTGTTGCCGACCGTTGCCCAGCAACAGTGGCCCGTACGTCTAATATATTTCATGCGCTCTCTTCCCAAAACGATGTGCTGAATGATAGCTGTAGTGTTGTAAAATGACGGGTCCCAACTTCCGCTATATCCACTGCGTGACCATTCAATAGTTTTTGAATCTTCATCGCATCGTTCGCATGTTTCTAATACTGTTTACGTCCATAAACGCACATACCACGAACAATAGTTACCTTCGCGAGGAACCAAGTTATGAGGAGAACCATTAGAAATTTAGGCTATTGGTCATTTAGGCATCCGACGATTTATGCCACCAAATTTAGGCTTCGAAATTTGTACCATATCATCGTATTTCCTTCACCAAAATTAATATCTCCCCAGTACAATAACTCATTGGAATCGCACCATTTTGAAAGTATTCTGCCGCGACTTCGCAGAAACATTACGTCAGACTACTCATGTGAGAGAGCTGATAGGGTAGAAGTTTCCTGCTGGCAGTAGACGATGTTACTGGACCTGATTTTGCCAACATTTCACGGTGTCCTGGTCGAATATGCGCCGTAGTCGTGATTCCAACACCTCCGGTTTTTGTCAACCGTTTAATGAAGCTTCGGTGGTGGATTGGAGTTTAATACAGCTTTGATCCAACCGAACTGGATGATGGAGTTTTCCAGTTAGGTCCTGAATATCAACGATGAAAACAGAGTCGTTAGGAATAAATAATAGGAGAGATACGATTAAGCTGACGTGAAGGAGTTAGAGGAACGCCTAGCAAACAGACGAAAGGAAACGCAGCATTGGAGCCATATACTTAAAGCTTGGCGTGCGCATAGCTAAATGTCACACGGTGGTCAGTTGGTAGCGCAGTCGGTAGAGCATCGGACACTTGATCGCAAGATTGTGGGTTCGGATCTTACAACCAACGGCATTTACCGAGTCCACCCGCGACCAATCGGGGTCAGATGTTGGCGACGCTGTGTGGCCTAGCGGTTGAATACGCAGTAAAAGAACCCGAGGTTCTTCTTCTTCGCAGATTATTCGTCGATATATGATCAACGGAGGAAACGTAGCTGGGGAACTCTTGCACATTGATAGAACCGATCGTTTCGAAAATTGCGTTCGCTGTTCTTTTGTCGGGCTTTCAGTTGAGTCGGACAATTTCTTACCCCGTAAGTGATAACCTGGTAATTGCAAAGTACCAATCAATTGTAAATTTACCATACCAGCAGCTTAAGTTTCCTCAATCTAGCATGCACACATAATGGAGGACAGGATCGATTTACACGAGCGCACGATTGCCTCTCACATAACGTGCGCAGGAGAGTGGGGGGGGGGGGGAATTGGGCTTCAGCCCCAAAGATTTTGAAAACTACTGAAGCTATAAGCACACAATTTGGAGGATAGATTACTGATGTAGTGCATTCGCTCCAGTACAAAGTTCATGACCCTATGGCTTTGAGGTCAGTTGAGGTCATGATAGGCTGCCTCACCGCACCGACGAAGTCGTGACCTTCACCGCTTGCCGGCCGCCGCCCGATAGGTCGATTTGGCACCCTCGCAATTCGTATATTTACTAACAGACTTTGATCTCGTGTTGTATAGGATGCGCTCGTAGATTTTTCATAAAGTCACACGATTGCATTACAATATCGCCGCCCGTTTATAAGATGATGTAAAAAATACAGAAATGTTGGTATTCAGTCCCCCCTCCTCTGGTGCGTATATCAATAGCTACACCGTATACCTACATCAATCGTGTAGGACTTTCTCCTCGCCACAATAATTTTCATGAAACAACAACTATACTCGGCGGCGATTACTTAATCATTTCTAGTTCATTCTCTGCAACAAAATAAGAATTCTGGAATTAGATTCCTGCCCATGCCTCTCATTTCCATCCTTTCTGATCGTATCCAGTCAGCGGAGCCAGTCAGCGTCCACGACCACCCAGCTGAACTCAAGCCAGGGAGCACGCGCTACGCGCCATTTCCGGACGCTCAAGGCCACATAACAGCTGGAAGATGATGAAACGTGATTTGTGTCTAGCAGTTCTTGTGCAATGTGGAGAGAGATGGCCGTGCGGTGGCAGGTGATCAGTTTCGCAGCAACGGTGGGACATCTAGTGGAACGAAATGGAATCTATTATTACGCGCGGTGGTGCAGCATCAATGATTTGGATTGGTTTAAAAGACATATATTTACAAGTGCGCAACTTGTAGTTGCTAACGCGTGCTTTACCACAGTTGCTTTATAGCCGATAACATTATAATGTTGTCAGCCAGTCAGCTGATAATTTAAACAAACAGCTAGTGGTGAAGAAGTCAGTGATTGCAGCCCGCCCTTGTTCTATATGTACTTTATTCATTTATCTTACACATTATGCATTGAACATTTATAATGCATTGCAGTTAGCTGTAGATATCTCTTTGCCACGGAAATACAAAAATTGTCGTGCTCACAACATTTCAGCAAGACACATTAAGAAAACTCATCCAGACAAAATCTACGAACAATCGAAAAATGACGACTTGATACGAAAACGTTTTGAATTTCTTGAGACCGTTTTTAATGATTCTTACCGCGACATTTCTCAATTTTTCAATGTTTTAGATTTTCAAGAAATTGGGCCCCGAATATGTTCTTTGATCGCATGTTTCCTCTTAAGCAGGGGTGTAGGATTGCAAGATCAGTTGGAAGGGGGCTGCTCAGCCCTGGGTCTACCAACCTAGAGTTCCCCCAAATACCACTCTCCCCGGATATGTGCCACTTTATTTTGCATCTGAAAAAAAACATTAATTTCATGATTATTATTTTCCTTTTTTCCACTTTTCCAATAACTTAGCCCATCCTGGGACAACATAATCAGGAAATGGTTACTCGAAAAACTGCTACCGGAAATAGAGAATCCACTTAATGCCGAAAAGCCTTCTTCCCCTTTCCCTTCTCATTGTGCCTAATTTAATTACTGTTTTGATGATATTTATTTTACTTCAAATTTCCGTTGATGAAAACAGAATAAATTTTTTTTTATGCAACACCAGGTAACCATCATAGAAAACTCCACCTTGCGATCAGTGCTAAATGATCACCGTGATTCGATTTGGGAATATCAGAGGTCAAGTCAGGTCAAGTTCAGGACAGGTTAACACACACTCTGGAGGGGTGGAAGGCGAAATCCGCCCACCCCTCTGATGTTTCGTAAATAACTCCATATTGTACCGGCCCATATACCCCATTATTTCCATACATGCTTACAGATGATCGGCGGATTGTTTAAAGTAAGCAAAATGAAAATCGGCCAAGAATGTTTAAAGTTAGGGGCCGTTAAAGTTAAAGCAATTCACAGCGCCAGACCACAAAAATCGACGCTGATGCGCTTCCCGTATATTGACAAAAGGGAAATGTTCTTGACAACACTAACGACTTGTTTGATCCATATTGTTATGCTATATAAATTAAATCATGTTAGGTTGCCGAGGTCAAGCCAGGTCAAGTTCATGACAGGCTAATGGAACCAAACTTGGTCAACTGGAATGTTGTTATAAATGGAAATGACTGCCATGCGATTTATGTCACTTTGCATGTTACTCCCTACACATCCCGAAATCTACCGTTTGTCAATGTGTGCCTAAGCGTTTCAATACTTAATTCATGTATTTCACTCCTTTCTTTGCGAAGCCGATTGTGTCTGACCGCTCAACTAAGCAATCGGGTGGGCAGCCCGGTTTCGGTAACTGGAGCAGGTAATGACCTGACAAAGTGCTCTTATATTGGTGACCTGAGGTCAAATGGATGATCCGGCATCTGTACCTATTGCACCATTGGTAATGTCCAAAACACCATTAATGCCAATTTTGGAGTATTTAAACACAATCACAGCGATCCATAACAATGATAAGCCAAACCACACAAAACCAGAAAATATTGCTATTTTGACCTCGTTTGACCTTGAAAATATTGAACAAAGGTCACGAAATTTGCATACAATAGAGTTCACTGTCGTGCCCATCCACCCTGCGAATTTCGTTGCTCTAGCCTTAATAGGAGCCGAGATCTTAGGGGGTGCCGAATCCGCCCCCTCCAGTGCGCGCAATTTTCAGGGGCCCTCCAGGACGCGTGTTAAAATCGCCATCCCATGTCTATCGTTGCATTATTATATGCCGAAAATACCATTAATTATTGCTTTGAATGCCAACTAATACTTTGTTATGCTCGTCGTACGACACCCGATCCATTCAATGCCTCTCTCCATAGATATATTAATTATCATTCAACGTCCGATTGCTCTTGGGTTATTCTATTTAAATTTGTCCATGGTCTTGAGAGGGGATATCTTGGGGAAATATGTGAATTGAACAGAAATGATGCACTTAGAGGTCATCAATTCAAAATTAAAGTTAACCACAGCAGAACAAGGTTAAGGCAGACTTTCTTCACCAACAGGGTAGTGGACCACTGGAACCAGCTGCCGGAAAACTTTGTCAGTAGCGGCACATTGAATATCTTTAAAAACAGCATAGACAATCATTATAAGAATAGAGGGCTTGCTTTTCAGTATTACAGGGAAGGCTGATTGACAGATTTGGTGGGCAACTGGTTCAGTGTACAGAGTTCAACCAAGAAGGGCCCTTGGCGCTCATAGTTGCACTAATCTTTTATGTCTTTATGTCTTTATGTCTTTATGTCTTTATGTCTTTATGTCGGCACCGGCGTCGTCGGCCGGCCTGTGCCTGCCGTGGGCCCACCATGCAACCGGCATTGCACTTCCGTCGTGTCACGTGCAATCGTCACACACGTGCGCCAAGTGGCTGGTCGAGTATCGTCGACCGAGCGCATCCGTCCGTCACACGGATGTTGCGATAGGTGATGTCGGCACGTGATTGACACGTGACAGGGCTCGGTTCAGACGCCGAGCGTGGTCGTCGCTGGTCACGACAGACACAGCTGGTCGGACTGCTGGTCAGACGTCTGGTCAGACTGCTGGTCAGACTGCTGGTCAGACTGCTGGTCAGACGGCTGGTCAGACGGCTGGTCAGACGGCTGGTCAGACTGCTGGTCAGACGGCTGGTCAGACGGCTGGTCAGACGGCTGGTTAGACAGCTGGTCAGACGGCTGGTCAGACGGCTGTGTGGCACTGGTCAGACGGCTGGTCAGACTGCTGGTGGTCAGACGGCTGGTCAGACGGCTGGTCAGACGGCTGGTCAGACGGCTGGTCAGACGGCTGGTCAGACGGCTGGTCAGACTGCTGGTCAGACGGCTGGTCAGACAGCTGGTCAGACGGCTGGTCAGACGGCTGGTCAGACGGCTGGTCAGACGGCTGGTCAGACGGCTGGTCAGACGGCTGGTCAGACGGCTGGTCAGACGGCTGGTCAGACGGCTGGTCAGACTGCTGGTGGTCAGACGGCTGGTCAGACGGCTGGTCAGACGGCTGGTCAGACGGCTGGTCAGACGGCTGGTCAGACGGCTGGTCAGACGGCTGGTCAGACGGCTGGTAAGACTGCTGGTCAGACTGCTGGTGGTCAGACGGCTGGTCAGACGGCTGGTCAGACGGTTTGTCAGACTGCTGGTCAGACTGCTGGTCAGACGGCTGGTCAGACTGCTGGTCAGACGGCTGGAGCAGACGTGCTGTTGGACGGCTGACCTTCACGGTGCCGCAAGGGACTCAAGGGACTCGAACTTAGAGAGCCACGTAACGGTGTCCATATGATTGTTTATATATATATATATATATATATATATATATATTTTTATATATATATATCAACAGTTGCTGCTCGCTCCTGCTGCTCGTACTTGACCGTCCCGCGCTCAGTCTGCCCGCAACAGGAACAGACTCCGATATCTGTGATCGCAACTCGTGCAGATATATATATATATATATATATATATATATATATATATATATATATATATATATATATATATATATATATATATATTCCTACGCGGACAATCTAAGCCCATTGTGGGTGGGATTCAGTATGAATCCAGCTGCGGGTGGATGGCGACACACCTGCTAGCTTTTTCAACCGCGAAACTAATTCCCGCGGTAAAGTCGACGGGGGAATAAATGTGCAGCGAAGTGAAAACACGGTGGAAGGAAATCAACGGTGTGTTCGTGCTGTTGAAAGTGCGATCGAGGACGAATTGCATGGCGGTAGCAAAGGTCAAGAGCGAAACTATATCTAACCTGAGGAGATATATAGCACACTGGCATGTGACATGGAAGAGAAACTACCTTCGACTAAGAACAAGGGATATTGGAGGAATCCATTCCGGGACACGAAGCCTGATGTAGGTGCATGAATGCAAGCGAGCCGATAACATTCTAAGAACAGAGCTGAACGGTAGTCGCGAAGTCCAGAGCGATCACAGTCCATTAGCCATGCCGCGGTGTGGTCTGGCACAGTCGACTAGTCATGCCGCGGTGTGGTCTGGCACAGTCCACTAGTCATGCCGCGGTGTGGTCTGGCACAGTGGACTAGTCATGCTGCAGTGTGGTCTGTCACAGTGGACTAGTCATGCCGCGGTGTGGTCTGGCACAGTGACTAGTCATGCCGCGGTGTGGTCTGCCGACTAGTCATGCCGCGGTGTGGTCTCAGTGACTAGTCATGCCGCGGTGTGGTCTGGACAGTGACTAGTCATGCCGCGGTGTGGTCTAGTCCGACTAGTCATGCCGCGGTGTGGTCTGGCACAGTGACTAGTCATGCCGCGGTGTGGTCTGGCACAGTCGACTAGTCATGCTGCAGTGTGGTCTGGCACAGTCCACTAGTCATGCTGCGGTGTGGTCTGGCACAGTGGACTAGTCATGCCGCGGTGTGGTCTGGCACAGTGGACTAGTCATGCCGCGGTGTGGTCTGGCACAGTCGACTAGTCATGCCGCGGTGTGGTCTGGCACAGTGGACTAGTCATGCCGCGGTGTGGTCTGGCACAGTCGACTAGTCATGCCGCGGTGTGGTCTGTCACAGTCGACTAGTCATGCCGCGGTGTGGTCTGGCACAGTGACTAGTCATGCCGCGGTGTGGTCTGGCACATCGACTAGTCATGCCGCAGTGTGGTCTGTCACAGTCGACTAGTCATGCCGCGGTGTGGTCTGGCACAGTCGACTAGTCATGCCGCGGTGTGGTCTGACACAGTGGACTAGTCATGCTGCGGTGTGGTCTGGCACAGTCGACTAGTCATGCCGCGGTGTGGTCTGGCACAGTCGACTAGTCATGCCGCAGTGTGGTCTGACAGTCGACTAGTCATGCTGCGGTGTGGTCTGGCACAGTGGACTAGTCATGCCGCGGTGTGGTCTGGCACAGTGACTAGTCATGCCGCGGTGTGGTCTGGACAGTCACTAGTCATGCCGCGTGTGGTCTGCACAGTGACTAGTCATGCTGCGTGTGGTCTGGCACAGTGACTAGTCATGCTGCGTGTGGTCTGGCACAGTCACTAGTCATGCTGCGGTGTGGTCTGTCACAGTGGACTAGTCATGCTGCGGTGTGGTCTGGCACAGTCGACTAGTCATGCTGCGGTGTGGTCTGGCACAGTCGACTAGTCATGCTGCGGTGTGGTCTGGCACAGTCGACTAGTCATGCCGCAGTGTGGTCTGACTAGTTGACCACTCATGCCGCGGTGTGATCTAGCACAGCCGACTAGTCATGCTGCGGTGTGGTCTGGCACAGTCGACTAGTCATGCTGCAGTGTGGTCTGGCACAGTGGACTAGTCATGCCGCAGTGTGGTCTGCACATAGTCATGCTGCGGTGTGGTCTGGCACAGTCCGACTAGTCATGCTGCGGTGTGGTCTGGCACAGTCCACTAGTCATGCTGCAGTGTGGTCTGGCACAGTCGACTAGTCATGCTGCAGTGTGGTCTGTCACAGTGGACTAGTCATGCTGCGGTGTGGTCTGGCACAGTTGACTAGTCATGCCGCGGTGTGGTCTGTCCACTAGTCATGCTGCAGTGTGGTCTGGCAGACTAGTCATGCTGCAGTGTGGTCTGGCACAGTAGTCGACTAGTCATGCTGCGGTGTGGTCTGGCACAGTGGACTAGTCATGCCGCAGTGTGGTCTGTCACAGTCGACTAGTCATGCCGCGGTGTGGTCTGTCACAGCCGACTAGTCATGCTGCAGTGTGGTCTGGCACAGTGGACTAGTCATGCCGCGGTGTGGTCTGGCACAGTGGACTAGTCATGCCGCGGTGTGGTCTGGCACAGTCGACTAGTCATGCCGCGGTGTGGTCTGACTAGTTGACTACTCATGCCGCGGTGTGGTCTGGCACAGCCGACTAGTCATGCCGCGGTGTGGTCTGGCACAGTCGACTAGTCATGCCGCGGTGTGGTCTGGCACAGTCCACTAGTCATGCTGCAGTGTGGTCTGGCACAGCCGACTAGCCATGCCGCGGTGTGGTCTGACAGTTGACCATCATGCCGCGGTGTGATCTAGCACAGCCGACTAGTCATGCCGCGGTGTGGTCTGGCACAGTCCACTAGTCATGCTGCAGTGTGGTCTGGCACAGTCGACTAGTCATGCCGCGGTGTGGTCTGGCATAGTGCGCGTGTCACAGTGACTAGTCATGCCGCGGTGTGGTCTGGCAGTGGACTAGTCATGCCGCAGTGTGGTCTTACAGTTCGGTGTGGTCTGTCACAGTGGACTAGTCATGCCGCGAAATCTGTCGCGGAGTCTGGCGGAGTCTGGCGGAGTCTAACGGCATCTAGCGGTGTATTTCGGCTCAAGTAAAGTAGCGGCGTGCGAGAACGTTGCGCATTGGGGGTGGGCATGAGTCACTGGTGACGAATTGGAATCGCGGTGTGGCGGGCGGACTTTATGCGGCATTTCGCCGGGTAGTTTTTGCATAGCGTCAATTTGCATAGCCCGAAACCGTGGCCCGGATCGCGTATGCTAGCACCATTGTGGGCGAGTCGCCGGATCGGATGGGGCGGGCTGGACGACCTGGCATGGGCTGAGTTCTTGGCTTTTTACGAGCCAGTTCTGCCAGACGGCCGTTTGAACAGCAGCAGCGAGTTGCGGCACTCGGGCGTTTGCATACTAACTTACATGGAAAGTGCACATAGACACGCCGATGAATGATAGTGAAATGAATTCAATTTTGCAAAGTGATAGCATATATCCATGACAATTCCAAAAGATATATTAATGGAAGAGAAAGGACGTGAACGGCTGTTACCTAGCTAGCAATGATCACTCCTTCCAGATTTAATTAAGTGAAGGGGAAATACCCCATTCTTCAATGCAAAAACACATCTGTCCAGCGGCGGATGCAGTATTTGACCAAAGGGAAGCCATCCGTAACTTTGATACCCGTTGGCTCTAGCGCCCCTATTATGCGATTATGTGTTACCTGGGATTGGGGGCGGGGGGGGGGTGCGCTCCGAAGATGGTTTGACTGTATTGCAGGTGGCGTCATACCATAGCTGGTGTTGGTCCTCCTGGGCTAAGTGGCGTCTAGAACTCGCGACTCCGCTTATCGTAGCACACTCCGTATTTTGCGGCAGACTGTGCTGTAGCAGACTGTATGTTGCAGCAGACTCCGCATATCGAAGCAGACTCCGTATATCGAAGCAGACTCCGTATATCGAAGCAGACTCCGTATATCGAAGCAGACTCCGTATATCGAAGCAGACTCCGTATATCGAAGCAGACTCCGTATATCGAAGCAGACTCCGTATATCGAAGCAGACTCCGTATATCAACGTATATCAAGTCGTATATCGAAGCAGACTCCGTATATCGAAGCAGACTCCGTATATCGAAGCAGACTCCGTATATCGAAGCAGACTCCGTATATCGAAGCAGACTCCGTATATCGAAGCAGACTCCGTATATCGAGGCAGACTGTGTGTCGCAGTGCTCCGTAGCCGGTGGCGGCGTGACGGCCAGTGGCGGCAGCAGCGACTCGCGGCCAATTCGCGGCGGCTGGCCCAATGCCGCCACCGGTGTGGTGATCTGCATCAGGATGCATAATGCAGTATCGGGGGGAGGGCGGCGCCCGGAGACTGCCCGCCGGCGCGCCGCCAGTCGACGCGGTGTCGCGGCGACGGCGCAAAGCGACATTTATCTCTCCGCCTGTCTTCGCGGCTGTCGAATTATTATCGCGATGGCGGGGGCGAGGCGACGGGGCGGCGACTCGGAGTCGCTGCACTTGTGCGTCGAAATGTTATGCCATTCGGGTGACGGAGTTGGACTTGTTGGAGTTTGAGGGTGCATCGACCGCGTCGGTCATGCAGCCGGGCGAAGGTGTAAATGTAAGTGAATGCGAGGTGCTACGTACACAGTGCAGCATGCTTCAATATAATTGTCCAGAAAATGGTTTGGTCGGAGCGTGAGGCCGTGGTCTTGGGACGAGCAGTTGTCGGTGAGGCACAGAGGGCTTCCATTGCGTCATCAACGGCAATTGTCTGGCGCGGGTCATCAGTGACGGTATCGAGCGGAGGTGCACTAGGTGTCGAGTCCGTGTTCGTGCGACGGTCGTCAGGCGTGGCTAATGGCGGAAAATCAGAGTCGGAGTCCGTTGGCGAGCAGGGGTCGGCGTCCTTCTTGCGTTTTTTTCCCCATCGCGGGGAAAAAACCTACTTAATGTGTAAATAAATACAAGCACGCACAGGAACTGAGGGAACGGAAGTACAACGAAGACGAAAATCGAGTGTGGTGATGGGTGTCACCCCACTAGGAAAGAAACCGAGAAAAAAGAGCGACGGGTGTCACCCCAGGAAAATGAAAACTAAACTGCTATCTACAACAGCCAATTGCGCCAAGGCTGGCAGGGCGGAGTGGTCAGTGGCTCTGTACGTGGTGAGCAGGTAATACTGAACACTCCATGATGCAAACAGCGTCCAACAGTGAATGCACGGGGATGGTCGTCCTTATGTCCTTATTTCTTAACATTTGGTGTTTTATGGTTGATGTTTTCTCGAATGCACTCATTGAGCTCGATTGCATGAATATGCATCCCACATTGCAGGCGTCGTATAACTATTTTTTGCAAGTCTATGCGACACATTTTACAGTAATGTAGCGTCGTATGGTTATTTTTCCAGGTCAGATGCGACATATCCTACAGTAATGCAGAGCTATACTGTAGTCAGGTGATTATAGACTCGGTGATTCCATGCAGTGAACGTGGTGCCACGAGCGGTCACGGATGGCGGCACACGGAAGCAGATCGAATGCATGGTTCAATAATGGGACGAGGCGGGGTAATCCAATCCCAATGTGCATTCTGAGATTCGCCCGCACCGCAGAGGGCGGGCGGGCGAATCGGAAGATGTATTTGATATATTATCCCTTGATCGGAAAATATATTCGTGTTTCCATCAGCTCTGCATCTAATTGGAAACTCGCCATCACATACAGGTATAGCTTAAAGAAAGCAAACACATGTGGTTTTACTATTTTCTCTACAGAAGACACGTAATGACTATTGGTTGTTTAGCTTGTCATATCACATGAGATACAAAGTGGCATTTCATGTAGAAAAAATATAACAAAATTGTGTGCAATTTGATAGTTGTTTCTACCAGAAAACATGACCAGATGATTACTGTAGTACAGATCTTTTGTGCTGATGTAGTTAAAGGATTCTGAATGTTTCCCTTGATTATAGCAATTTATCTCAGTCATCAGATCAAATATTATATGTATAAAAAACGTCTGCACTTCCAAGTTCCACGACTACGTCGACAGGTGCTCGCTACCCTGAGGGTAGCATTCTCTTCCCCATCTCCATTAAACTCGGTTTATATTATTTCTGTGTCCTGTTAGGCTGGCGTTATCCTACACTTCCACGCCGCCCAACGGATTCCACCCTGCACCCTGTCCGAACGTCCGTTACCCTACGCTTTCAGCATGTCCGAACTGTCGTTACCCTGCGCTTCCTTCGTTCTCAGACGTGGCGGGCGGTGTCGCGCAGCGGCTCGGTGCGCAGCTCAAACGGAGGCTCGTTTCGCGCAACCAAGATCGTCTCCGAAATGGAGGTGGAAGACGGATCCGGAGAGAGGACTCCAAAGCGGGCACGTGAGTCGACATCGTTGTGCAGCCAGGCTAGCTCCGATCCACCCCACAGCTGTGGATCGATCGACATGGTGGATGCCTACACTCCCGACAATCCCGACCCATCAAACAACTCGGATCCACCCGACAACTCCGACCCACCCGACAGAACCAGCCCACCCGACAGCCCCACCAGTCAGACAACCTGACCCAACCGGCATCTGCCTCACCATCCAACCACTGCCGTTTTTTCTTCGGGCGAAGGATCTGAAGCCAGCCGGTCCGTTTCGCGGATAAAATTCGCACTTTGTCGCCAGCCAAGAAACGCCTGGTCCTAGGTCGGCATCGTTAGTCCGTCCAGCTTCCAGTCGGCTTGTCAAATTCCAGCCGCGCCACCGATTCCGACGGTCCCCACGATCGAAACGGCCGTCTATCAGCTGGGCGGGATCAATCGGTACGATCGCTGGCGCACACACACACGCCGGCGACGCGCTGATGCGGCGCCGCGACACGGCACCGCCTGCGGGCACGAGTAGTCCAGGGGTGAGTTGCTCACCTCACAATCCGAAGGTTGTGGGTTCGAGTCTCACCTGTCGCTACTCTTCGCCCGCGACCAATCGGCGCGAGAGATTGGCGACGCCGCATGACTCAACGGTCCATGTGCCGTAATTCTTCGCCCGCGACCAATCGGCGCGAGAGATTGGCGACGCTGCATGACTCGACGGTCCATGTGTCGTAAAACCGATGACCTACCGACCAGCGGCACCGCCGCTGCGGCCGGCGGGCACAGCTGACACGAGATCTGACGAGCCGGCCGGCCTATTATGGCGATCATGAGCCGTCGGCGAGGTCGTTGACTTATTTGGGTCATTTCGCGCTCGGAGCCGCCGCAGAGCATTCAATAAATCCGCTCGACGTCGGGCTATCTAAATTTCCGTTGCACGCTGAATGGTGCTTTAGATGAATGCTAAATTTGGCAGACCGCCGGGCCGCGACAAATGAATGCCAATCGCAACGTGTGACAAATAAGCGACGCTTAGTGTCAGACGAGCATGAGTTGCGGTGGCTGTGTGGAATGAAGTTTAAAAATGCCAGTTCAAGGTATTGTGCAAGTGAAGTCACGCGGAAACTTCAAACTTTCAACATGTGGTTCGGATCATTATTTTGCATGTTTGCTGAAATTTCCCGCCGGGTCACGCCGGATGCCCCGCTATGACGTAATCAAGGAGACCATGTTTCCTGTCTTGCTGCTTTTAATTTGAACATCTCAGTGTTTGGTAGGCAAGCGTTGAAACATGTTGTGATGCTCAGGCATGGGCTAGAGTAATTCAAGAGGGCAATGCAGACCATTTCTTATGCCTCCTAACCACATGGCAAGTCGCTATCTCTCATGTCCATGCTCAACGTATTTCCAATTCCGGTCGATGCTGTCCATGGGCAACAGGCGAATTGAAACTGCAATGTACATGTCACAAGGTCAGGTAGTTAGTTATTAGGGCTTTAGGGCGCATCGACTATGTCACAAGATCACAATCTCAATACAAAGACCATGCCTCTGCGCTGAAATGTCTAAGCAGGCGCGCATAACATTTCCAGGCAAAAGAAGCATCAGCATCATGCTAGAAGGCACCATGCTATGAGGTGCTAGAAGGCAGAAGCCAGCTCGATAAGACATCTTGTGCAATGAAATATCAAATGTGATGTCGCTGTACACGAAGATCAAATAATCGTACCCTTGACTTGTCACAAAATCACCAGATGTATGTGAGGAACTTTGCATCTCTGGTGCAGCAATACAGCAATACATGCAGCAATACATGCAATTGAGCACCTGAAGCCTTCCTAAAGCCAACGCAGTGCCTCAATATGTCTTGCTTTCCAGCTCAGGGTTGAATTGACCGATGAAAAATGTGCTATGCTAGATTGTGGTCACGTTTTGCTCATGGCCCACGTCATGTGAGCTCCATGATACAGTGAGACATTTTCAGGGGGTTCCAATCCTTTGTCTCGCCCCTGGATGTGCTATTCTCTCAGCCAGTGCACATCATTTGTATTCAGTTCCCTTCACTTAGCGGCTGGATACGGTTATGACATTCCCTATATCACATCGCGCTGTACCACTTATGTCAGTTTCCTGTACCAAATAAACTTCCAAATGCAATGTATAGCTATGCGTGCACCTTATTTCTTGTGTTTGATTATTTGGGCTTGTGTGTGCGCCGACTGCGAGGTCATTTGGCGCCCATTATTCCTTGTGTTTGATGACATTCATAGATAACAGTCTTGCAAATATAGACCATCATCAAGCATGGACAAATTGTCTGATAAAATCGTAACATTCCATTTTCTTCCCTGGCTTATAATGAGGAAAAATTATAAGCCATCAAGAAAGAACCAACTTGGACCAGTGCTGCCTTGGAAAGCCGATATATGTTCAACGGTTTTCCAGTGTCTACCGTTCGCTTATCTTTCGACTTCGGAATGATGTTTCCATTCATGTTTGCATAGCATTTTATAACACGTTTTTATTACTATGTTTACAAAAGATTCCACGATAACTGTGTGCGGGAAGCTAACCTCGCCAACCTCGCTTTTAATGTGTCATTAAATTGCTTTGTCTTTTCCACAATGTGATAGTAGTGGTCATACCAAGAGGTCTTTGAAAAGTGATACTGAGGTCCGAAAAGTGTTTTTTTTTTTTTGGGGGAGAAGAACAAACAAACAACTTTCGAACTTCGGGGCTCGAAAAGTACAGTGGCAGAAATTCGAGGCGTTTATTTTTGGAGGGGAAGACTACAGTAGTGACTTCCTTCCTCACTGTGACCGTGACACAAGTGACTCCCCTAAAGCCCTAATGATCAATCAACCCTTCCTCACCACTTTTCCGGCGCCTCGGACCTCCTGATTTAAGCTACATATGACATGTCTCATGAGCATGTGCAAGCACAAAATGGTGCTATACCTGTGCTATTGCTTTGCATTTATGACCACATTTCCATGTGTAGACAGCATGCAAAATATACGGGTACAAATGCAGTATCTTCGGCCAAAAATATTAGCGGTTTAAACACATCATTTAATCCCTGAAGCATCTATTTAACGTCTTCACAGACATCCGTGCTTCCAAGACATCCCGGAGCGCTGCACGTTCTCTGGACAGCAAATGTCAGCGCCTGGCGCACATCGAACAAAAAGGAGGGTGTCGCAAAAACGCAGGTGTCGCAGTGCTGCTGGCGGAAATAGATCGGATTCACAACATGCAGCCGCCGTCCGTTGACGTCACTTTTTCTCGTCTCTTTTAACGACATCGCTCCGAGCGGATGAAGCGTCCCGCAGAGCGCAGTTGGACACAGCGTCAGTCAGCTGTCTGTCGGCAGGAATGGCCGGCGGGCAGCAGCGTCCGCGCCGGCCGTCCCAACCGCCCGACCACGATACCGCATACCACAGAACAGACCAAGGAAGCCAGGAAGAAGGCACTGAGAATGCTCGGGGCAATAAATAGGAATGTATCATACATACTTGATGGGTGGCCAAGTGCTATCAGTGACTCAACAGGAGAAGGATTTAGGCGTTATTCTAAACACAAAACTGGGGGCATCAGAACAGACCAAGGAAGCCAGGAAGAAGGCACTGAGAATGCTCGGGGCAATAAATAGGAATGTATCATACAGAAGTGAGGAAGTGATCAGGAAGCTTTACTGTGCATACGTCAGGCCACATTTGGAATACTGCATCCAAGCTTGGTCTCCTAGCTATGAAAAAGATTGTTGGCTTTTAGAGAGAGTACAAAAGAGGGCTACAAAAATGGTTAACGGCATAAGCAACCTGGCATATGAGGAAAGATTGAAGAAATTGAATATGTTTTCACTTAGATATAGAAGGCTGAGAGGAGATCTCATCGAGATCTTTAAATTTGTCCATGGTCTGGAGAGGGGATACCTTGGGGAAATGTTTGAATTGAACAGAAATGATGCAATTAGAGGTCATAAATTCAAAATTAAAGTTAACCACAGCAGAACAAGGTTAAGGCAAACTTTCTTCACCAACAGGGTAGTAGAACACTGGAACCAGCTGCCAGAAAACATTGTCAGTAGCAGCGCACTGAACATCTTTAAAAACAGCATAGACAATCGTTATAAGAATAGAGGGCTTGCTTTTCAGTATTACAGGGAGGGCTGATTGACATATTTGGTGGGCAACTGGTTCAGTGTACAGAGTGCAACCAAGAAGGGCCCTTGTAGCTCATAGTTGCACTAATCTTTTATGTCTTTATGTCTTTATGTCTTTATGTCTTAAAGTGCCGGCCGCCACCACAGCGCCGCGCCGACCACGCGCGCGGCTTCGGCGTCTTTTGAAGCGACGTCGACGTCGGCGCGACACCGTCTGAAGCGGCGGCGGCGGCGGCGGCGGCGGTCCGGCACGCTAGCGTAATTGGAACCGTGATGTATCGGCGCCCGACCCCGGCCGACCGCACGACAGAGCGGACACGGATTTCGGCCGCCGAGGACCGCGGCCGCGCGCGCGCGCGAATCTGGACCGTTGCCGAGGATCTGGCGGCGTGAATTTCCGGCGCACGCTCCACGGATTGCCGGCCGTCTTTTGGCGGCACTTCTGGCTCGGTGGCAAGCGAGCGACGAATAAACCGAGATAAACAGTCGGAAACGGTGTCATATCAATCTGAAACGGCGACATTTCTCGTCAAGCCGGCCACGCGCCGCCATTGCAATCGGAATCGAGCACACGACAATCTTCTGCGGTCGAGATTTGGACGAAAAATAGCGGTGATGATCGCCGATTGTCGGGCCGCGCTGCCGCAAACTCCCGAGCCTCACATGGCGACTGCAGTGCCCAGCCCAGCCGCCGCCCGGTGTATTGGGTCGCCAGCTCCCGAGCCTCACATGGCGACTGCAGTGCCCAGCCCAGCCGCCGCCGGGTGTATTGGGTCGCCAGCTCCCGAGCCTCACGTGGCGATTGCAGTGCCCACAGCGCTGTGTATTGGGGCGCGGCCAGACCCGGCGGCATTTCTCCCCTATGCAGGGGAGTGCGACAGGATGGTGCCGACAGGATGGTGCCGACAGGATGGTGCCGACAGGATGGTGCCGACAGGATGGTGCCGACAGGATGGTGCCGACAGTATGGTGCCGACAGTATAGTGCCGACAGGATGGTGCCGACAGGATGGTGCCGACAGGATGGTGCCGACAGGATGGTGCCGACAGGATGGTGCCGACAGTATGGTGCCGACAGTATAGTGCCGACAGGATGGTGCCAACAGGATGGTGCCGACAGTATGGTGCCGACAGGATGTCGGTGCCGACAGTATGGTGCCGACAGGATGGTGCCGACAGATGGTGCCGACAGAAATGTGCCGACAGATGGTGCCGAAGATGATCTTGCGTGTGCCGAAATGGTGCCGACAGTATGGTGCCGACAGGATGGTGCCGACAGTGCCGACAGTGCCGACAGGATGGTGCCGACAGGATGGTGCCGACAGTGCCGACAGGATGGTGACGACAGGATGGTGCCGAGTATGGTGCCGACAGGATGGTGCCGACAGTATGGTGCCGACAGTATAGTGCCGACAGGATGGTGCCAACAGGATGGTGCCGACAGTATGGTGCCGACAGGATGGTGCCGACAGTGCCGACAGTGCCGACAGGATGGTGCCGACAGGATGGTGCCGACAGTGCCGACAGGATGGTGACGACAGGATGGTGCCGATCGTCGCTGCACAATGGCGGCGCGGCTGTATCTTGGCCGCGACATTTTGGCGACCATCATTTCCGGCGCGTTGTGGCCATCTGCGAACACCAGTCGCCCTTCTTACGAGCGGCCCTTCGGCTGCGGCACACGCCCGTACGTGGTTCTCGCACGGAAAAGAGTACTTTGCGGTGCGGAACGGCGGTCCTACGAGCCACGCGACCTTACTCAATTCGATATTGGGCTCTAACCGACTTTCCGGGCGTTCTTTCCAAGCTGAGACAGCAGCTGAGACATGTCCAGCCGATTGGAGTGTTTCGACGCCTGGCCAGGTGATACACTGCCTTCCGGTGTCATCCGGTGACCCCAGTTGTCCAGCAGGATGTCAGTGACCCCTGACCAGGGTCAACTTGCCGTTCGGTGTCTTCCGGCGAACTCAGTGGTCCAGCATTTCCGCATGACTTTCCACTGATAGATAAGCCTCGGTTGCGTCGGGTCGCTGAATTGTGAGTGCTTTCCTCTGAGCTCCGAAGTCGAGGCATCCGATGTGGAGAGAAAGCTACGGTGGATAGTCGAAGCTTGTGGACAGTCGAAGCTACGGAAGCTACGCTGGATACATACACGGAGCCAACCTGTTGTCTCTCCACTGCGAAGGAGCACAGATGGCGGAAACGAAGCGTGGAACACCGATGATTAAGAGTAGCAATCGAACTGCTCTCAACGATACTAAATGTGATGAGCAATGCGGATAAAGGATAACAATTAAGCAACTCAATGGGCCATATCCCCATTCACGACAGGGGTGCTCAACCAGATGGGAGGAAAACCTTCAACAAGTCCCTGGCAGCGATTTGGGGTATTGAAGGACGGCAGAGGAAAAGCAATATAAGTAGCCGGTAAACAGAGGCACAACTAGGGCTGGGGGATCCCGGTCCCCCTCTTAGGAACCAAAAATAAACCAAATCAAACAAGAAATGTGTCCATCTTCACCACTCGAAGCCTGTCTACGATTAATACAGTTTGTTGGCTCACTCCCCCACAGAAGAATCCTGGCTGCTCCACTGCTGGTAAATTATTGTGTACTAAGTGGTGCAGACCTGACCGTGGGAAAGAGGTGAGAACTGATGGCATGTGATCCGTATGCCCTTTCCACAGGAAGCACTGCTTCAAACCAATACAAACTAACGCCGGCCACGGGTAAATCAATTGAATTACCAATCATCATTTTCTTGCTTAGTTGCTTATTTGTATTTTTCTGGGAGCAAGATGTGAAGTTTGAAATATGACACTACACGTTGAAGCCCAGGCAGAGTCGTCTTGGTCTCCTTTGAACATGGGTGCGTGACTGGCTGTCAAAATATAATATAATGTACAATATAATATACACGGTGGCAATATGTGGTCAGCAGTATAAATATATTTTATACGATGGCAATATGTGATTAGCAGTCGAAATACAACATACACAGTTAAAACATGTCATTAGCTGTCGAAATACAATATTCACAGTGTCAATATGTGATTAGCTATCGCAATAAGATATACACAATGACAATATGTAATGGTTTCCAAATACGTTTCAAAACTGTAATACAATGTTGTCGGTGGGAACACATGGTAGGGATATTGTTTCCGTCGGATGAAGCACCACGACAACAAATGCGTGTGCTAGATGTCTAGCGAATTCTGAATCCGAGTTTTAAAAGCGCGAACTGAGTCTGAGCAATGCTTCCCACGGAGTCTGATGACTTTTGCGGTGCTCACTGGCGCGGAACCTATCGGGTTCTGGGGCCCGCCCGCCCCCTAGTGCACGCAGGGGGCTCAGTCCCCCCTCCCACCATGTCGGGAACCCAGAGCTCGTCACCAATTTGGCCTTATTTTGTTAGAATTACGGCATGGGCGCAGAATTGCCGTATGCATCCATTGTGCGTCGGAAAAGTTCGATCTGAGGAGGTTTCCGCAAAGGTTTTATTTTTACCTGATAGCAAATTTAATGTATCTTCCCATCTCTAATTTGGCATAAAAAAGCGCGAGGCAAGGGCGGTAAAATTGGCGCAATGAATGATTTTTTCAGCATTGCACTTTGGTGGACACAGGGAGCCGTACTACTGATCCTGCGGAAGAATACCACTGGACAACAGAAGGCAAGAGCTAATTATTTGATTTAACAATTTACACCACAAAGTTGCATATTCCGGCGACCTGACGTTCCCCGGCATGCTTAAAAAGATATCCTTCAGTATGGCTTGGAAGCTAATTTTCTTCCACGTGCAATTAGTCACGTGTCAGCACTGCTTCCTGGAGGCGTCAAATATTACGTTTTCAATTAGTGGTAAAACGTGAGACATGGTGAACCGTGCCCTTCACATCAGATCCGGCAAAGCTTGTCGGACCGAAAAACGACCGAATGTTAACAGATTCACAAAATGTTAATCCAAATTTTAAAAAAGAACAGCATTCGACATCTCGTAAGGAGGTACAGCGGAGAGGGTATCTTTCGTAACCCCAGGTTACCCGTTACGAGAATCATAGGTCAACAACAACAAAGATACCAACCGAAAGTCTGTTTTGACCTAGAGACAACGTGGGATATAAATAAAAAGCAACCATTCAAATCCGCGTATAGAAATGCGTAGGTCTGACCCTCCCCAGTCAATGTTTATTGGCACCCGGTGACGTCACCCGGGCGTAAATTTGGGTTCAGGCGGTTATTGGTTTTACGACACATCGACCGTTGAGTCATGTACCGTCGCCAATCTCTCACGCCGATTGGTCGCGGGCGAAGAGTAGCGACAGGTAAGACTCGAACCCACAACCTTTCGATTGTGAGACGAGCAACTTGCCCCTAGGCTACTCGTCCCCTTTATGAGGTTATCACGACGGTAAGAAATGGCGCTTTTCCATAGCGGACAGCGGACTCGGTGTGGATAGCACAGTTCGTAGCACGTCAGTCCAATGACTCAGAGGTGCCCGGTTCGAGGCTGGAGACCAGCAGCGTTTGGTGCGTGTCTCGGGAAGTCCTCTTAACCAGCTGCAGTGGATTAAGACATTGCTCGCATGGGAAGAGCTTTGCACAAAGAGAAGGGAGTACGCAGATATTCTGCAAGGCTGGAGTTCGGCCGCCTCAAATTGTGCTATGGTTGGTCACATTTTCTATTCAGCCAGGCATAGGAAATACGTAACACGCGCACTGGTTATGCCAGTGATCCAGGCCACCAGTCCCTTCCTGGCACGGGCGGCGGACCATCGGGGATGGGACAGGGGACAGGTCCCCTTTAATTTAATAATTTGTGCCATAGGCGGTGCGTGGCAAATATTGAGTTATAAATTAACGTTTGCCCTTTCCCTCCCACCCGCACCCCAAGACCAACATTAGTGACACAATCCTGCTCCTCGGGGTGTGCATATGCTCACAGTACGTGATTATCAAGGTGGCAAAACCGACGATTGCGCATGCTGCCGAACAATCAAATAACCTGACCCGCGCTGGGGTCAGAGCGATGCCAGGTCTAAGCTCGGCTCCACGCCTCTCCCGATACACGGCGAAGACACGTCACCAGGACTGCGACAAGTATTGCTTTGACCGGGGCAGAAGTTGGCTAAAATATTTCGATGACAATCCTGAACTTCTGGAGTACCGGCGCAGACTAAAAATAACGTCTTTCGTACCGTGCAGACTCGATTTAGATTCCGCAACAACTAGGTGGAACCCGTAAACGCCAAGACAGACTTAAGATGCGCGTACGAGGAGTTCAGTTCGATTATCATGCATTGCCAGAGGCTTGACACGAAGTTCAGCAAGGTTGGAGGGATTGGTTGCGTCGCTGAAGCCATGTGAATTAAACTTCTGTCATGTATGCAATAACACTGTGGCAACAGTAATTTAGATGCTGGACCAGTCCGGACGCAGCACTAATGGCAGCTTAAATTGTGGGCGGAATGGAAAATCACGTGGTAATGCATGACATTACCATGCAACAACATGCATGTTTTGAGCTAAATGTGTTCAATTATTTTTAACTACAGGAAATATTTTCATTTCAAAATGTGATTGTATTATTGGCGTTGGGTAACCTGAAACATCACGCATGTTGAAGAAAAGTACAGTAGGATATGCATATATATATATATATATATATATATATATATATATATATATATATATATATATATATATATATATTATATAATCTACTCCCACCATCCCTGACCAAACGCAGACGGCGTGCACGGAAGACAGGACGCAGATCTACCTGCATCACAAGACAGGAAATTCAGCCAATCAGAATGGGTTGAGTGATTTCTTAGTCGTGTCAGACCACAGAGGTCAGTCCAGCTTGCATTTTGCAAGCAAAGGGCAGGCAAGTGTACATCTACGTTACGGGTGTTTTGCGTTATAGCGTGTGTGATGCTTTAGGTGCTGAAGGCTGAGTGCTGGGTGGGGGTGGGGAGGGGGGGGGTATCTCTCTGATGTCTAGATGGTTTCAATTTTACCTTACTCCTTCGCAAGCTGGGATAGCTGGAATAGGGAGGGGGTGTTTTTACAGTGACGAGAATGCTGATTTTGCCAGGGGCCTGCATTAGTCTACTCTTGTCGAAGAGCACCGAGGGATCTTTACCGTGCGGACAAGGAGGTAATTGTCCACACAGCCTATCACGCCGGCCGCCGCGTGTTAGCTGTCAGTAGCGGGTTAGTCTAAACGTGCCATTCAGGGTTGTCAGTTGGGTTAGTACGGTGTTTTGCAATTCAGCTCATCTACGTCCACTGTACCTTTTGGTAGCCGTTATATGTTATAAGTTGCAAGGTAAATCGGCTCATCTAGGTCTTGTGGCTCCCTCGAGTGATCGTTTTACTTTATGTTAATTTTCGTTTTTTCTTTTTGTTTTCCCAAGGCAAGTCGGCTCATCTACGTCCGACGGCACCGCTAGGCGACCATTTATTTCTATTTGGAAGGCAAATTGGCTCAAGCATGTCCGACGCCATTTGGGGAGGGCTATTTACGTGTTTCTTGCCAGTGTTTCGGGGGCATGCATTAAATCTAAATCGGAGTCTAACGATCAGAATATGTAGCATTTAGGACATCCGCGGGGACCCCGATGGTCATCTGGCAAAGACAATCGCCTGGTCGAACTCGCGGCCAGATAGTTACCAGTTGCACTAAAGATGAGTGCAGGGAGTGCAGTTACCGTTTGGTAACGTACGCTGGACGTTAGTTGGCGTGGCTTCTGAAATGAATTAATTTTGTCTGTGCGATTTTTTTCTTCCGGTCAGGTAGATTAACATTTCCTGTCTGAAATTCGCTTCTATGTTCTGCTTAGCATTATTTTATGTCCGCTCTCTCTATCTCTCGGACGTAGCGTCTTGCAAAAAAGAGCAAAATCCGCCGCAAAGCCATTTCCGGAATTCATCACTGCATATTTGGAGAGCCATTTTCGTTCTTTTTACAACATGGAATATTGACCTAATGTTTGCTATAAATAAGCAACAAATCCGAGCCAGACTCATACACGTTCCGACTTGGGAAACACTGCAAAATATCGAAAACAAATGAAACAAAGATACTTATTTAGGCTTACGAATTTTGAGAAACATGTAAGACGAAAAAAAAATTCGAGATGGCATCACTTTGTCGTATTAAATTATCTGCCATTTGACGTTCGCCACTCGTTAGTATAATTGTTTCTAAATGCTTGGTATTTTCCTGTACTCTGCATCGCTGAAAACCTCAAAAGCTGGTTACACATCCGACAAATGAAGACATGCAAAAACCGGGGACGGGATGGGTGTCTTCAATTTTACAAAGTGCTGCGGATGTTTCTTTTCGATTGTTGAGCAGCCTGGCGATATATTTCCTGGCCTTGCTATATCACGAGAAGCTCGTGCACTGTGCTATAGTTGCTCATAAATATAATAATGTTCCACTACGATAGCCAACCAGCCAACCAACTCATCGTGCAAACAAATCGGCCCATTAAATCATCGGCCCTTCATCGCAGAAAGAAATGCACGGCGTTTTCCCATAGAAAAGCCGGGTAATAACAATCTGGAACCGGTAAAAGTCGATACCACCCGGTGATTAGATAGACAACTCGTGAACCTGGAGGTGAATCTATGTTTAGCTGTCAGTTATTAGGTTCTCTTGTCCTTCACCCCTTGTCAGCCCACAGGATGGACATCTTCAGATCCCAGAGGCATTTTCCACGACATCTGCAAAACAATTATGTATTTTTTCTTGATTACATATTTGCGCCTGCGTCTTGAGAGACACTTGTGGCACCCTAAGGGTGTCAACTGGAGGATCCTTACGGATCCTCCAAGGGAAGCGGCAGTCAATTTCGCCTCCCTTGACTAAGTACTCTTCTAAATAGATGAACGAAATTGGCTACGAAACCAATTTAGGCCTTTCAGTTAAGATCCCAGAACCATGATAGTGCAATTATTGGTACGAGTTGCAATCTAATGTGTCAGCGTGCATTTAATAACCGACCAAGTGCGGTTATTAAATGCACGCTGATACATTTGTCACGAACAAACAAGCAGAATGCAGTTAAAAGTGGAACATTAGCGTTTAGGAGACATGATCGAGGGTCGTACAAAAATAGCAAATAACCTTAGGTCAGATTACGAATTCAAACTGAAATTGAAACGTCGAATGTTTTTCTTCGCATCATTTTGTAGCTATTTACGATATGTTCCGTAAACCGGAATAATGCGTCATGAAGTCAATATTCCATAATAGGGCTCCGCGTTCAACGTCGTGATGTCGATTGGACACTGGTGTCGCTCCAGATTTTGATACGCGAGAGAGAGAGAGAGAGAGAGAGAGAGAGAGAGAGAGAGAGAGAGAGAGAGAGAGAGAGAGAGAGAGAGAGAGAGAGAGAGAGAGAGAGAGAGAGAGAGAGAGAGAGAGAGAGAGAGAGAGAGAGAGAGAGAGAGAGAGAGAGAGAGAGAGAGAGAGAGAGAGAGAGAGAGAGAGACAGAGAGAGAGAGAGAGAGAGAGACAGAGACAGAGAGAGAGAGAGAGAGAGAGAGAGAGAGAGAGAGAGAGAGAGAGAGAGAGAGAGAGAGAGAGAAGAGAGAGAGAGACAGAGAAGAGAGAGAGAGAGAGAGAAGAGAAAGAAGAGAAGAGAAGAGAGAGAGAGAGAGGAGAGAGAGAAGAGAGAGAGAGAGAGAGAGAGAGAGAGAGGTAGAGAGAGAGGTAGAGAGAGAGGTAGAGAGAGAGGGAGAGAGAGAGGTAGAGAGAGAGGTAGAGAGAGAGGTAGAGAGAGAGGTAGAGAGAGAGGTAGAGAGAGAAGGAGAGAGCAAGCGTGGAAGAAATGCGGGTAATGTCAGATAATGTCCGTCTTCTCGCGGTCGCGTTACCTTCATCGACATTGGCACAGCCGGCGTGCCCTCCAGTGCGTATACGGAGCCCTTGTGACGCCGGATGCGGTGCGTCTGCCAAATTGCCGTCTAAAGTCGGACATAAAACACGTCAAATCCCCCGAGGCCTGACTGGAGACTCCGGAACGCAAACCAAGCACTTTTCCCACGTGCCGCCTGGGACAGACGGTGAGTGTCGGCCTCGCTCTGTGAGCGGCATGGTTGGCTGCCCGCGAGTGTGGGAGTCGCCGTAAGCCCTTGTCTTTGAACAGAGATTGAGAATGCTTCATGATCAGTACCGTGATGGAAATTGGAGGGAAGGACATGTCTGGCTCGCAGAGAGAAAGTCAGAGTACGTAGTATTGTATTGCGTTGTGTATCGCTGCAGGTTTTCCCGCGAGCGGAAATGACGCGGGAAAAGCTCTTTCCTTGAATGCAGATTATGAACACCGTATAAGGAATCTTGTTATAATGACGAGTGAAAACAGAAAGTGAACAGCACACCTGTCTATGAAGGAAGTTGACCGCCAAATGCTGCACAAAACACTTCATTACGACTTTATAAACTTGGCGGAGGGAGGGCAGGGCTAGACTGGGCCGGATCGAGCTCCATATAGGCGTGAGTAGACTGGCTCTGGCCTCGCGCTCGGTCGTGACAAGTTGTTCATTCTTCTTAATCATCTGCAGTTGCACGATACTCCGTCGAGTTCTCTGCAGCATTAAGCATTATGAATCGCACTTCGCAGCACTCCAAAAGCGCGCCTGGTTCGACCCCAGATCAATAATCTCTGCACCTTGCTCGGTCTTGCTTCATTCACCCAAGAGGTCCTCCGCCGCCGTCCCGGGTTTATGTATGTCATACATCCCGTCGGCTTCCCAGCGGTGTGGAATCGCGCGAGCCGTCGTCATTGGGCTCTTTTACGACGCATTCAGCCGCCAGGTCATACAGCGTCGCCAACATCGCACGCCGATTGGTCACGGGTGGACTCGGTGAATGTTGTCGGTTGTGAGATTCGAACCCACAATCTTGCGATCAAGAGTCAGACGCTCTACCAACTGCGCTACCGCGGCCCCCGAATCGCGCGAGCCGATAAACACGCTCTGACCCGGGCTGGGTCGCCTCAAAGAGGGCGGGGCGACACAGGTCCCGACCTCCTACCTTCTCGCTCGAGTTGGACCGTGAGGTGTTCTGAGTGTTTGTTTGTTCATTGGGGGGCCCCCAACACACTTTTTGCACATTCACAAAAAATGGCGCCCCCCACACTTTTTTCGGGGGGGGGGGGGGGGGGGGAAAAAATGCAAAAAAGGGGGGGGGAAAAAAAAAAAACTTTTTTAAAAAAAAAAAAAACCCCGTGTTCTGGAGATGCCGCTGGGCTGTAATGGCATGTCGGGAGTTGAGAGCCATTTTTAGCGGCGCATTTGAGCCGAGCCGGAAATCTCCACGTCCATTATTTTGTTAGAAAGCTCGCTTAGACGATCAAACGAGCGATTGTTTTGAATCTGGACATCTTTATTGGAACTAACCATTCACCGAGACGGAGGATCAGTGATTAGGTGTGTTAAGAGCCCGGCATAAAGATCTGACCGTATCTATTCATTCATTCGTTCTGACTATATTGTGATCAACATGTTTAGATATCTTCTTTACGAGGACTGGAAGTACTTCAGTGATATTGACCTTCCATATGCTGGGTGAGTGAAGCGATACCCGTCCTCATGGCTGAATCTTGGGGAAATGTTTCATATATTGGGGAAATATCTTGGGGAAATGTTTGAATTGAACAGAAATGATGCAATTAGAGGTCATACATTCAAAATTAAAGTTAACCACAGCAGAACAAGGTTAAGGCAAACTTTCTTCACCAACAGGGTAGTAGAACACTGGAACCAGCTGCCAGAAAACATTGTGTAGCAGCACCTTGAAATCTTTAAAACAGCATAGACAATCATTTAGAATAGGGTATTACGGGAGGGCTGATTGACAATTTGTGGGCAACTGGTGTGTCGAGTGCAACCAAGGGCTTGTGGCTCTAGTTGATAATCTTGTTTTTATGTTTTATGTCTTTATGTCTTTATGTCTTTATGTCTTTATGAAACCCCATTGGTCCAGCGCGCCCCTCGCCCATTCCTCTGACCTCATCTCTGTGCAATGTGCTGGAGCAAGAGTGAATGTGTGGCTCACAGATGTTTAGAAACAAAACTTATTCATCAACGTCAGGATGCTCTCTTTCGAAGATGGAAAGCAAACTCACACTGTCAGCGGCATTCTTTGTAGCTCGATGTGTAAATTTTCCATGCTCACGATACACAGATTTTACTCACTGCAAAGATCAGAGCCATGTTCTCAGAGCAAATGTAAATACCTTATTTAGCGAAGCTCTTCCATTCCGATGACTGAGTGATGATCATGTTAAATCAAAGCTCGTCCGATTATGATGGGATGCAACTATCTGAGCAACTGAGTGGCTTTCCAGGAATCGAAGTCCAATATGCACCACGTTTCCATTCTGGTCGCAAATCAGTCAATTATTGTTAATTAATTATCGATGAGCATATGCTGTATTGGATGCCCTCACCACATTGTGCTCTACACAAATGCCTTGTATTCTTTTGGTGAAATGAAATAATATATTTCAGACGAGTGGTCCAATTTCAACCATGCACGTAAGATAATTGAGAATATCCCAGTCAATCCAACGGTACGCCTGCCTTTGTTGCCAACTCGGCCCCTTTACCTCACAATTTGCTTGCGCCAGATACCCCAGCTAGCAGAATGACTTGTATCGGGTCAGCCCAGTTCACCATCTCATCACTGGCATTGTCATGACAACATATTTAGCGTCACCTGATCAGCTTGCGAATTTTCCCGACCGAAACGCAAGCAGTTTATGAACATGTAAGAACAGCAGTTTCCTCCATTATAGTGCGGGACTATTGCGGTTTCTGATATTGATGCCATGTGGACTGGAGTTAAGTGAGAGGAGATCCGTCAGATATTGCCGTGGAACCACAATCCGTTTCCTGATCGTGGCATTAATCCTTTCCGACGTCAAGCATCCCCCCCGAGTGTGTTTTCAGAAAATTGTGGCGTCCTAGGGCAGTCCCATCAAGCGAGAACGTCACGGTTGGTTTTGCTTCCTTACTATGTTAGAAAGCCTTCAAGGGTGAGTCACCCCCCCCCCCCGGGTGTCATCTGTGGCACCAACAATATCTTAATGTGTATCACCTCAGCCGACGACAGTAAGGGTCAATACCTTCATGGGTGGCACTTTACCCGACGTCAGTTGAATCGCCAGCTCCAGTTGAACGGTGAGCACATGCAGTTGTGCTTGGCGATGGCAATCTCAGCCCAGCCCCGCTCACCATAGCAGATGTCGGTCGGCTATTGGTCTTACGACACATCGACCGTTGAGTCATGTATCGTCGCCGATCTCTCATGCCGATTGGTCGCGGGCGAAGAATAGCGACGGGTGAGACTCGAACGCACAACCTTTCGATTGTGAGACGAGCAACTTACCCCTAGGCTACTCGTCTCCACCATAGCAGATGAAAACCAAACGTCACGGACTTGTCACGTACTGCTGAGGTGATCACACTCACCCACCTATTCTGCGTCGTTGTTTTCCCCGCAGATGAGAGCTGCGTTGTGCTAGAGCACATCGCATCATCCACGTGTCAATTGTATGTTCTTTGGATCGACGATATGGGCGCTACATGACCAATGTAGTCGACGCGCACTAAAGCCCTAATAACTAACTTTGGGTCGACGATGGCGCACATTTCGATTATTGAGCTGCATCACGGCTTCGCTTACAGTATTGCACTTACAATAATGATGGTAATTGTGCACGATCGGCTTATTTTCTTGCGTCTCATCGAGCTCTGAAAGAACTTACAATTCTTCTCACATCCGACAAAATTCCGCAGAACCTCCAATGAATAGCAATGCCAACTCTGAAAACTTCCACTTGAGAATACTTTGACACCGACACACTTAGTTGTTATATTGGATGAACAGTGTTGAAACTTCAACCATATTGCCTGATCAATGTTGACTTTCTTGAAGTTTCTCGAGCAATCTCCGACTTAATATTGTACGGTGTGGTAAATTGTAGCCAAGTTGAAGCACATAAGAGATCCAAACTAATTAACAAATGGGAGGCATCAATCTGAGACAAATCGTTATGCGATTGTCAGAGTCTGGGCACAATTTTTACCCTAGGTCCAGGCACATCTTCAGTTAACATTGCCGTTACCACTACCGTTACCACTACCGTTACCACTACCGTTACCACTACCGTTACCACTACCGTTACCACTACCGTTACCACTACCGTTACCACTACCGTTACCACTACCGTTACCAATGCTGTTACAGCTGCCCTTGCTATTGCCTTTACAACTGTTGTTATCACTGTCGTTACCACTGCTGTTACATCTGCCGTTTCCACTACCGTTACTACTGCCGTTGCCATAGTCATTAACACTGGCGTTACCACTGCCGATAGGCACTGCCTCTACCACTGCCATTACCACTGCCGTTGCCACTGCCGTTGCCACTGCCGTTGCCACTGCCGTTGCCACTGCCGTTGCCACTGCCGTTGCCACTGCCGTTGCCACTGCCGTTGCCACTGCCGTTGCCACTGCCGTTGCCACTGCCGTTACCATAGTCATTAACACTGGCGTTACCAGTGCCGATAGGCACTGCCGTTGCCACTGCCGTTGCCACTGCCGTTTCCGCTACCATCACCACTGCCGTTGCCACTGCCGTTTCCGCTATCATCACCACTGCACGAGCTGCCGCTGTCAGCACCGTGACGACGTGGTGCCGCCAACATCAGCTGTATTGTGTAGTCATGGTGTTCCCCATCACCAGCGCCGCTGACCCCTGACCTCTGACCTCTGACCCCTGCACCAGTGGCCGGCGCCGACATGGAGTACCGCCACTGGTGCGTCATCTGCGCCGCTGACCCTGACCCCTGACCTCTGACCTCTGACCCTGACCTCTGACCTCTGACCTCTGACCTGTGACCTCTGACCCCCGACCTCTGCACCAGTGGCCGGCGCCGACATGGAGTACCGCCACTGGTGCGTCATCTGCGCCGCTGACCCTGACCCCTGACATCTGACCCCTGCACCAGTGGCCGGCGCCGACATGGAGTACCGCCACTGGTGCGTCATCTGCGCCGCTGACCCTGACCCCTGACATCTGACCCCTGACCCTGACCCTGAACCCTGACCTCTGACCTCTGACCTCTGACCTCTGACCCCCGACCTCTGCACCAGTGGCCGGCGCCGACATGGAGTACCGCCACTGGTGCGTCATCTGCGCCGCTGACCCTGACCCCTGACCTCTGACCTCTGACCTCTGACCTGTGACCTCTGACCCCCGACCTCTGCACCAGTGGCCGGCGCCGACATGGAGTACCGGCACTGGTGCGTCATCTGCGCCGTACTGGTGCTGGCGGCCGTCACCAGCGTCGGCGTGGGCGTGCCGCTGGCGCTGCAGGCGCGCCGGACGGCCGGCCTCGTCGAGAGGATGGAGATGGTGACGTCGCTGCTGCAGCAGGTGCCGCTCATAGACGGGTGAGTGGCGACGTGCAGGTCCAGGGCAGGTGTCGCTGATGTGCAGGTGAGTGGTGACGTCACCAATACAACAAGGACTGGATTGTGGCTTTACGACGCCCTCAGCAGCCGAGGCCATACGGCGTCGCCTGCCTCTCACCCTGGCAGGAAGGGCGGGCATCGCGGGAATCGAACCCAGTACCTCTGGCTTGCCAGACACCCAGCGTAACTACTGAGCTACCGACGCCCTACCAATACAACAAGCAACATAGCCGGATGGTGGAGGTAATAGTGCAGGTTGGCTGGCACCGGAGGAAAATTTTGTCCCTCCCCTCTATGCACAGAAAAACGTTGCTGATCACTGGATGGTCAACGCCCTCACGCTCTCGTTGTGAGTAAAGATGCTAGCTGAGTTATCCAGATTGATCCTGACACTATTCAATAATGCACTAAACCTAAAAGCACACATTCAGGCACTCGAGGTCATACATGCCGCGTGTCGAGACCGTCATACTGGCTTCGAGGTGAAAAGGTGCGGATTCCCCCACCCCGAAGGCAGAAATCGCGAACCTTGTAGCACGCCCGGATTCATCGGTATATGTCGAAGTAGTGAGCTACAACTTGACGGGTAAACTTTTCTGAGTTATTTACCTCATAACTTCGATGCACGTCGGGTGCAAGTTTGCAACTTGGAAAAGTTGCGGCTGCGGGTGCAGGTTCGAGTTTCCAGAAAGATGGCAGTCGCCCGCCAGAAAGGCGGAAGATCAGACAAAGAACGATGATACACGGACCGGAAGTCAATCGGAAGACGGTGGCAGCGAGCCACTGAACCTTGTCCGAAGCGACGCTGCGTTGTCTGTGTACACGAGCCGGCAGAGTCCACCGCTGGACTGGATGGGTCCCCCACTGGACTGGAGGAGACCCCCATTGGACTGGAGGAGTCTCCCACTGGACTGGAGGAGTTTCCCATTGGACTGGAAGAGTCCCCCATTGGACTGGAGGAGTCCCCCACTGTACTAGATGAGTCCGCCACTGGACTGGAACTGCGTGCCTCTGTCGTGGACAGTGCGTCCACGTGTCGACTGCGGTGGGGATGGCCGAGTGGTTAGGGTGTTGGACTCTGGGTACAAAAGGTCCCGGGTTCGACACCAGCGCCGCTCGGGACATTTCCCAATCCCGCGGCCCACCGGCGAAACAGCGTGGGCGGCGCCGTTAGCCGTGAATGGGCACAAAGTGCGTCGTGAACCACCCAACAAACAAACAACACGGTGGACTGCGGCACCAGCGCACCGCCGACCTGTCGGGGTCGGACGACGCCGGAGGACTGCGGACGGAGTCCAGCCGTCGACGTCTTCTGCGCTCCGGTCTTGTTAACTAATGGTCTGAAGCGGCCACGCATCGCGAGACCGTCGTAAGCTCTGCTTTCACTCGCTATCGCAGCGGGACGAGGCGCTCAACGGCCGCCGAGTGGCCCCACCACCACAGGGGGGGGGTGAGCCGACGGCTCCACGCCGACCTCGCTGCAGATGTCTCGATTCGGCAAATGGGGTCACGGCCGGAAATGGCGTCGGCAGCGTTATCTGCGACGCACGATTTAATGGATCAGCGCGTCGTTGTCACAGCTGCCGTCTGGTCGGGGCATGACCGGCCAGACCACGTACCGACTACACGTGTCGTGGTGTTGTCACAGCTGCCGGCTGGTCGGGGCATGACCGGCCAGACCACGTACTGACTACACGTGTCGTGGTGTTGTCACAGCTGCCGGCTGGTCGGGGCATGACCGGCCAGACCACGTACTGACTACACGTGTCGTGGTGTTGTCACAGCTGCCGGCTGGTCGGGGCATGACCGGCCAGACCACGTACCGACTACACGTGTCGTGGTGTTGTCACAGCTGCCGGCTGGTCGGGGCATGACCGGCCAGACCACGTACTGACTACACGTGTCGTGGTGTTGTCACAGCTGCCGGCTGGTCGGGGCATGACCGGCCAGACCACGTACTGACTACACGTGTCGTGGTGTTGTCACAGCTGCCGTCTGGTCGGGGCATGACCGGCCAGACCACGTACTGACTACACGTGTCGTGGTGTTGTCACAGCTGCCGGCTGGTCGGGGCATGACCGGCCAGACCACGTACCGACTACACGTGTCGTGGTGTTGTCACAGCTGCCGGCTGGTCGGGGCATGACCGGCCAGACACGTACTGACTACACGTGTCGTGGTGTTGTCACAGCTGCCGGCTGGTCGGGGCATGACCGCCAGACCACGTACCGACTACACGTGTCGTGGTGTTGTCACAGCTGCCGGCTGGTCGGGGCATGACCGGCCAGACCACGTACTGACTACACGTGTCGTGGTGTGGACATTCACCGCTCGGGTACAGCATTGCACGGGCGATGAATTTCACTACCGCCGGTGGTCACATGTCGGCACTTGTGAGATGCTCGTCACAATTGGCGCCATAGAAACTTCGCAATAGGCACATGCGTTGTCCATCGCAGAATGCCAAGAGATATACATCATGAGGTGTATTGAATGAACTTGGATCAGCAGCCACACGGATCTGGATGATGAATCGAAAGCCCCGACATAGCATCAACCATTCCGTCAGCCGTATGCCCGGATCCCACTCTAACGTCTGAAGCCAATTTCGTAATGCCCCCATCCGCACCCATTCGCATTTCATGCGTCGGTTGCTTGGAGGGTCAACTGGTCACGTAGAGTCACGTGCCGAGCCAACTGCAACTTCAGCCACCATCTCGAATCGGTGCATCACAAGTCAAACATTTGTCAAGTTCCCGCCGCGTGAATAACCTCACAGATGTGCTCAGCAGACCTGTATGTGGAATGCGTGCTATGCAGACGCGATATGAAGACCTATTGCTCGCATGTCGCACGTTCTGGTCGATCGACCGCACCGGGTCAATGGGTATGATACTGGCGGCGCTGGCCCGTCGTCAGGGACGGTGTTCCCAGGAGGACCAGGCCCCTTCCGCCCTCTCTCCTGCCACCCACTGCAGCGGCAGACAGCAGTGGGTCTGGGTCAGATCCTGGATACAACGTTGGGAGCAGATCCACTGGAGGTCATCACGCCGGTGGCGGATCTGCTCGAGGTCATGACGCCAGCGGAGAATCTGCTCGCGGTCACGACGCCGGCGGAGGATCTGCTCGAGGTCACGACGCCGGCGGAGAATCTGCTCGAGGTCATGACGCCAGCGGAGAATCTGCTCGAGGTCATGACGCCAGCGGCAGACCTGCTCGAGGTCACGACACCGGCGGAGAATCTGCTCGAGGTCACGACACCGGCGGAGAATCTGCTCGAGGTCACGACGCCGGCGGAGAATCTGCTCGAGGTCACGACGCCGGCGGCAGACCTGCTCGAGGTCACGACGCCGGCGGCAGACCTGCTCGAGGTCACGACGCCGGCGGAGGATCTGCTCGAGGTCACGACGCCGGCGGCAGACCTGCTCGAGGTCACGAGGCCGGCGGCGGGCCCGACCGGCCGGCGCCGCAGTCGGATCGGATCCCGCCGCCGTTATCTGGCGACAATCGGGTCGACGTGGTCGGCGCACGACCGCCACCACTTCGGCGCGTTTCCGCCGAGCTCCCGTCGCGGTTTTCTGTCCCCGAACACGTTCGGCCGAGATCAGCTTAGGTCAGCGCGAATGTGCCGCAGAAGTGCTGTCGACGGCAGGACACAAAGCTCACTCTCGGCGGGGCCCCGGCGGGGCTTGGATGGGATTCGAGCTGGGCCTCGGCGGCGCTTTGACGGAGACTCAGTGACTCAGTGACTCAGTGACTCAGTGACTCAGTGACTCAGTGACTCAGTGACTCAGTGACTCAGTGAGGCGAGGCTGCAGTCGACCGTCAGTGCGGCTCGGTCAGGGATTCGGGAGCGGTGTGCACCTGGGAAGCAGCAGCGCGGTCGGCGAAATAACAAGAAGCAGAAGAAGAGTCTTCCGCTCTTTTACGACGCATTCGACTGCTGCGTCGTATAACGTCGCCAACCTCTCACTGCGATTGGTCGCGGGTGTGGGGGGGGGCTTGGTAGTGCTGCCGGTGGCGGGATCCGATCAGCGACACACCACTTGCGCAACACCGACAGAAGCTGACCAAGGGTGCCTACAGCAGGCTGAGGTACAGGATCGTCGCTGAAGTGATGGTGCGAGTCACACGACAAAATAAGAACTTTACCTTGACAGAAAATGGCAAGATGCTAAGAAAATGCTAATGAAACGCATTCACCATGAGGACAGTTGTCATCGCAGCAACACAAGTGGTGCAGCCAGGAGTTTCCTAAGGGGCAACAAAAAATGTGATGGAATGGAGAAATCCTCTGGCGCGGTCAGCGCGCAGAAATGTCGAGTTTTGCATGATCAAAATCCAAAAATTTCCGTTTCATCTAGTGTATTTGTGGGTGTTCAAGGGGAAGGTAAAGGGTTAATGAGGCGTCCAAATTGACTGTGCCTTTGAACACAACTAGAACAAGAATTAAGTAGCTGTCACGGGCAATAAGTCCAGACCTTTCAAGTCAAGTGATCGACATTAACCAAGTGGCCCGATAAAGCAAGCCAGTAGCACATCAGCAAACCAATATCGCCAGTAGCACATCGACAAAGCAATATCTCCAGTATCGTTCCGAAGGAACGACTTCATTCCTGACAGTGTTTCAACAGCGCCAATTAGCACTGAGCCAGTCATCATCATCATCATCATCATCATCATCATCATCATCGTCATCATCGTCATGTATTTCGCACAGTCTCCATTGCATGGCTTTCCAGATTCAGCGCTAATATAACAGGTTTGCATGTCGAAAAAGCAGTTAGTGGCAGTCGATAAAGATAATAAAAATACGAACACGGTTAACCGAACCAATGCAATCTAACGCTTACCCAGTGATCCCGACCATCGTCCCCCCACCCTCACACACTCCGACAGCCGCCGGAACTCGTGTACTTCCGGTCAGCCGGAGCGCGATTCCAAACAGCTGGAGATCGACCTTCTGACCAGCTGCCCACGCACTGCCGGCGGCTGCGGAAGGCCAGCGCGGGCACCAGATAGCACCGCGCGCTCTCCTGCCGCGTCGCGACCGGGACGAGCCCCCCCCCCCGTCTCCCCCGTCCTCTTCAAAGCCAGGTAGCGGCGCGCGTGCCGGGTCGCAGCACAGCGCGCGGACATTGAAACAGATCGGCGTGCCGGCGGTTAGTACGGTGTCTGACACGGCGCCGGCGCGCGCCGGCCGGTGGTTAGTACGGTGTCTGACACGGCGCCGGCGCGCGCCGGCCGGTGGTTAGTACGGTGTCTGACACGGCGCCGGCGCGCGCCGGCCGGTGGTTAGTACGGTGTCTGACACGGCGCCGGCGCGCGCCGGCCGGTGATCTACCGCAACAACACGGTGCCGCCGGGGACCGGATTCCGCCGCGCCATTTGTCCTTATTTGGTGCGGCCGGGAATTAGACGGCAGCGAGAGAAACGACGACGGTGTCCCCGTGGAGAAGAGCAAAACACGGGTTTTCTGCGTCCGTCCACTGCACGCTGCTAAGTGGCTTGGACCCTGGGGAGTATTAGCTATCTGGACTGCATTAGTGGCCGTCAGCGAGCAGAGTTATCTAAGTCACAGAGAAGTCGCCGTGTCCTACTATATGTGAGGATTACAGACCACTATATGTCCATATTATAGTCTCAATTTCCCAAATATAGGAATCAGAGAGTACAATTTTGCTGCCAAGTGATGGAAACAGTCGACCGATCCTCTGGATCAGCTGTTGCGTGCTCAGTAGTTCAGCGCCTGGCGACTCTCTCAATGTTCACTTGCCAGTTCCCATCGTGCTGAGATACAATCGTGATCTGAAGAACTCTCGTCTCTTCGGTGAGCATAGTATGCATTGCGGTCATACGTCCGAGGGGCTACATCTGAAGCATAATACTGTGCATACTGTTATGGGCGCTAAATGACCTATACTGGTTGATGCGCCCCAAAACCCCAATTATCATCATCATTAAGCATAATACAACAATAACGTAACGTTGAAGGGCGGTCTGTAATTTGACCGGCCCAACACTGCTGCAAAATGTCCGACATAGTCGTAAGCGGTCCGAGCGAAGCGAGTGACTCTACAAATTATGAAGTGCGTCTTAGAGCAGTGTCGAGCCGTTCAAAACCCATGTCGCCATCCAAATTGTCGTTATTGTTTAATTGTGATTAACATGTAGCCTCCACACATAGGGCTGCAGTTGATACGGACCCACCCGACGCAGGTGCAAACTACGACCGACTAAAGCCTGCATAACGTTAAATGGATGCAGTCATATTCCAGCGAGCATTTGTGCCAAGGCAGCGATTTCAGTTCCGCATTATGATCGATGACAATCCGTCTATTGAGATGCCGCGTGGTACTGGAAACTACGGTAGGCTCTATTGAGTATTAAACTCGACCATTGGGATTTTGAGGCAGCGATTCAGTCCGTTATGTCGATGAGATCCTTATTGAGATGCCGCGTGGTACCAGAACCTACGGTAGGTCTATTGATAGGCGCGTGATACACAGGCTCTATTGAGATACGGAGCGGTACTAGAACCTAGGGAAGGCTCTTTTGAGATGCCACGTGATACCAGAACCTACGGCAGGCTCTATTGAGATGCTGTGCGGTACCGAAATCTACGGTAGACTATTGAGTGCCGCGCGGTACCAAAACCTACGGTAGGCTCTATTGAGATACGGAGCGGTACTAGAACCTAGGGAAGGCTCTATTGAGATGCCACGTGATACCAGAACCTACGGTAGGCTCTATTGAGATGCCGCGTGGTACCAGAACCTACGGTAGGCTCTATTGAGATGCCGCGTGATACCAGAACCTACGGTAGGCTCTATTGAGATGCCACGTGGTACCAGAACCTACGGTAGGCTCTATTGAGATGTCGCGTGATACCAGAACCTACGGTAGGCTCTATTGAGATGCCGCGTGGTACCAAAACCTACGGTAGGCTCTATTAAGATGCCACGCGATACAAGAACCTACGGTAGGCTCCGTTGAGATGTCGCGTGATACCAGAGCCTACGGTAGGATCTATTGAGATGTCGCGTGATACCAGAACCTACGGTAGGCTCTATTGAGATGCCGCGTGATACCAGAACCTACGGTAGGCTCTATTGAGATGCCGCGTGGTACCAGAACCTACGGTAGGCTCTATTGAGATGCCGCGTGGTACCAGAACCTACGGTAGGCTCTATTGAGATGTCACGTGATACCAGAACCTACGGTAGGATCTATTGAGATGTCGCGTGATACCAGAACCTACAGTAGGCTCTATTGAGATGCCGCGTGGTACCAGAACCTACAGTAGGATCTATTGAGATGCCACGTGGTACCAGAACCTACGGTAGGCTCTATTGAGATGCCACGTGGTACCAGAACCTACGGTAGGCTCTATTGAGATGTCGCGTGGTACCAGAACCTACAGTAGGCTCTATTGAGATGCCACGTGATACCAGAACCTACGGTAGGCTCTATTGAGATGCCGCGTGATACCAGAACCTACGGTAGGCTCTATTGAGATGTCGCGTGATACCAAAACCTGCGCTGAGTGCATACTGGCCGGTGCATAGGAAGCTCAAGTGCTCTCTTTGGAAGAGCGAACAACTTGACTTTACATAAAACCTTGGGAGTATTGCCTGTGTATTCACGCATGTACGTATAGTAATGCTCACCTCGGTGTCGGTACGTAATTCGCAGCGTTCATGCTTGTCTGTTTTGAGGGGACAACTGGGATCTGCTTCGTTGCGTTGCATCGCATTCACTACTTCCATGGTTGCTTGATGTGGTAGACAAAGTTATGTCGGGATATTCGCCCATGGCGAGCCCGATAGGCCTCGACAAGTCGATATTAAGAATATATGCTCTCCCTCCAGAGCAAATTGTCTCCAACTACAGCACGCGATAACGAATCCAGAAATCCACAGAAGTGCATACAATAGAACACTTCTGTGGGCATCAGACAAGACAAAGTTGGACAACAGGTAAAAACAATAATAACATGACTGTTATCAGAGCAATACGCTGTATGAGGCTCCTTTCACCAGCAATCTTTAGCGCTTAGTTGACTACGTTCACCGTTAGTTAGTTGGCTCCTTTCACCGTTCTTCATAGCGCTTAGTTGGCTACGTCCTGGAGGTTCGAAACTATGGCGGACTTCCGGCAGTAGTTGGCTCGCCTCTCAGCTAGCATGCTGCTCTCCAATGTCATGGTATTGTCATGCAAATCGCATCATGTGATCATGGTTACGCATATATCGGAGAAGATTATTCGGGAATAAACTACACTGGCGACGTGCAATGCTGTGGCTACCAGCGTGCCTGGATATCTACTTCATTTGTGTGCTGGAACATTATTTATGTGCTGTAACAATCATATTATCGATTGATTCAGTGACTAGATGCCATTAAATACATACCATATCCTTCACAGCGCAATTTTGAAAAGGATTGAATCATTCGCAGCGTTAGTTGAGCTTAGTTTTCAATAACACAAATCTAGTCATTTGTGCATGCGGGCAGGATACAGAGAAAACGAATGCAACCGGGTATTCTGGCACGTATTGCGTCAAAATTAGCTCGCGTGGCCCGACCCGACTTGGACAATCGTCTCTTATAAAAGTCGGGAGAAGTTTGTCCCAACTGCCCGAAGCTCCCGGGCGTGACCGGCGTTCACTTCTCGCGTCCGTTTCCAGCTACCGGGATGAGCGCAGCAGGCTCCCGGGTCATGGCCCACCGCGGCGCCTGTGTCGCGGCCCAACGCAGCGCCGGTGTCACGGCCGGTCCTGTGTCACACCGCACGGGCGCCATTCCCCAGAGGTTGAAGCATCAAATTCAATGCTTGTTTGTTTGTTTGCATATTGTGTGGTTCACGACGCACTTTGTGCACATTCACGGCTAATGGCGCCGCCCGCATTGTTTCGCCGGTGGGCCGCGGGATTGGGAAATGTCCCGAGCGGCGCTGGTGTCGAACCCGGAACCCTTGGTACCCACAGTCCGACACCTTAACCACTCGGCCATCCTCGCCCTTCAAATTCAATGCATTTCGGATCCTCCACAGTACGGTTTTTTCAGATTCCGTTACAGTAGTGCACTTGTTTGCGGCACAAGTCATCACCACGAGCACACACGATGACAACGAGTGGCATTACGGTGTTGAGCTAAACGATGTTCCGGAGGACTGAAGTTAGGACATGCGCTGCATTCAGATTTTCAGATTGGGACACGCGCAGCATGAGCGTAAGTCCCACTCGGAAGACATTGTGGCCGCTGGATTTCCTCACGTCTGGAGGCAGATTGCTCCACGCCCGGCAAGCTCGCGGTACGAAGGAGCGGCGCGCGAATTTTGTGCGGCATCGACTGCACCTGGAGCTCACTGTCAGCCATGGCCGCTGTGTCCCTCTGTTACACCGACACAGCTAAGCGATAGTACTTTTGACCACGAAGGAGTTCTCGTTTGTTTATTGGGTGGTTCACGACGCACTTTCTGCACATTCACGGCTAATTGCGCCGCCCACACTGTTTCGCCGGTGTGGCCGCGGGATTGGGAAATGTCCTGAGCGGCGCTAGTGTCGAACCCGGGACCTTTGGTACCCATAGCCCGACACCTTAACCACTCGGCCATCCCCGCCCCACGAAGGAGTTCTCAGCCAGTGAACTAATTCACAATGTGGAAATCAAATGCCAGCGTATGGATACGTTGAAATACAGCGTGACGCCGGGATCGAAGCATACACTTAAGCACCGGGTAGTAGCATGCAATCAAGCGTACTTCACCAGCGATTACACAGCATGGTTGCAAGTGCAATAATGTCACATTACTCTTAGTGGAGATCTTAATTATGCGATCATTAAATGAAATGCTCCGTTGTTCTCGATCATTCATGAATGTCCAAAAATGCCACGAACTGTGTGGGTCGAATGGTGCAGTGGCAACGGTAGTACTCACGGCAACTCGACATTTCATACAGGCTAAGGTCTAGGACTATGAGCCAAATTGGGCAACAAGGGTAATCATCTGGGATTTCAGCCACTTACCACGTCAAGACGGAAAATGGAGTTACTTGCTCGAGAGATCAATTCACGATTAAAGACGGTGATTTCACAGTCTACTCACACTGGCTGTAATTATGGCCCGCGACTCGAAATAGAAAACCTATCGAGGTCGACGGTTCAGATGTGCTGAAGAGCCAAAAATATACGTTCGGCGCTTAGCTTAAGGTAACTAAAAGTATGGCGTTTTACACCATACTTGTTTCAGACATGACAAACAAACGGGGGGGGGGGGGGGCTCAATTGATATCTCTATCAGTATGCGTATTCAGCAAATCATGTTATTTCATTACGTGCACTTAACACACATCACTGCTTCCTGGTTTTACACTGGTTTTACTGGGGAAATCTTGATTTGCCGTGAGGCTTTCAGAGCATGAAACTCCTTTCTAGCTACTCGCTCATTTTACATTTTGCCGATGCAAATTAGGTGGATTTAGTCGCATGAAAGTGCTCGAGGTTCAAAAAGTAATATGTCAAGCTGGTCGACTCTAAATGAGCGAAACAACAAACATCTTTTGGTGTGCAAATCCAAGAGCTGGCGCTCCTGATTGTCCTGATGCGAACTGCAAATAAACATGTTTTTGCGTCATCTCCTTTGAGGCGAAAGGCACCTCGGTTGAGCGTGTTTGCGTTTCAGGCACAACGACTTTCCGTGGAACCTGCGCAAGTTTCTGCACAACGAGGTGGACAACTTCGACTTCAACGCCGACCTGCGCCGAGTGCTGCCCTGGAACCTCAGCCGGTGGTCGCATACCGACCTGCTGCGGCTCCGGCAGGGACAGGTCGGCGCGCAGGTCAGTTGGCTCCCGCCGCGGTCAACAGAGACTAGTCAGTCGGGGCGATGTGGAGGCAAGGTTGGCGTGCAGGTCAGTTGGTGCCCGCCGCGGTCAATAGAGACTAGTCAGTTGGGGCGATGTGGAGGCAAGGTTGGCGTGCAGGTCAGTGGGCTAGAACAGCGGTCAATAGAGACTAGTTAGTTGAGGCGATGTGGAGGCAAGGTTGGCGTGCAGGTCAGTTGGTTGCCCGCCGCGGTCAATAGAGACTAGTCAGTTGGGGCGATGTGGAGGCAAGGTTGGCGTGCAGGTCAGTTGGTTCCCGCCGCGGTCAATAGAGACTAGTCAGTTGGGGCGATGTGGAGGCAAGGTTGGCGTGCAGGTCAGTTGGGCGCGGTCAATAGAGACTAGTCAGTTGGGGCGATGTGGAGGCAAGGTCGGCGTGCAGGTCAGTTGGTGCCCGCCGCGGTCAATAGAGACTAGTCAGTTGGGGCGATGTGGAGGCAAGGTTGGCGTGCAGGTCAGTTGGTTCCCGCCGCGGTCAATAGGGGCTAGTCAGTTGGGGCGATGTGGAGGCAAGGTTGGCGTGCAGGTCGTTTCTCCGCCGCGGTCAATAGAGACTAGTCAGTTGGGGCGATGTGGAGGCAAGGTTGGCGTGCAGGTCAGTTGGTGCCCGGCGGTAAACTAGTGTTGGGGCGATGTGGAGGCAAGGTTGGCGTGCAGGTCAGTTGGCTAGAACCGCGGTCAACAGAGACCAAGCAGCTGGTCGAAGCGCCCGAAAGCCCAAATAACTAACAGAGACGAAGCAGGTGGAGCGATGCGGATGTGGGGTCCATCCGGCGCGCAGGGAATCACGTCTACCGCCACTGCGATTATTCCAGTCGGCACGGGCCGAAAATGTTAAAAATGGTACAAATAATTGCAGTTAAAAAATGTAAGTATACAATATATATGCAGAGCTAGCAATCTTCATGAGTAAAAGAAAGCTGGCACTGTCACCTTTGGCACATCAATTAAGATCAGGTTGGTGCCTTTATCCGAGGAAATGGAGTCACTGCTGCAATACCTGCTGCATAGGTTTTCTACCACTGACATATCTACATGTAAAGCGACAAACGCTATGATTAAGTGAACGCTGATGTTGTCAGTTTAACATACGTGTACCAAGGAAAGGTAGGTCGATGCTTATGTCCCAGGAATTGGAGTTCGAACTGCGACAGTTCATGCATACGTTGTCCTACCGGCGACGGTTCGAAAAGCCCATATATTTCCGTCCTACTGCAAATTGTGGGGCCGGCACGGCCTATGCCATCCACTCATCAGCCTCGCATGTGCATGCACCAACAACATCTACGCCGCATAAAATCTTGCGAGATGCTGGTGGACTTAACGAGCCTTAGGTGCTGTGAGCAATGAAAACGCACAAAATCAGACCACTGCAATGTAAAGAGGACAGCGGGTCTCAGTCTTCCGTGTGGGCATCCGCACCATTCCTTACTTCGACTGTTCTTTGCAAGACTATGCCAACATGTATAGAATAAAGCGGAATTGAGTACAGTAACGTAGCGGATACGAGAGACACGAAAATGTTCGGATCTTATGACAATTCTCTCTTCGAAATGACAGGATACGCCAGGCATCCTTTGCAATGCATACAGTTGCAGCGCAGTTGGCCGGCAATGGACACGGCACTTCCGCAGGCGCCAGACATTGTCGGTCCGATGGTTCGGGACACGCCACTTCCTCACATTGTCGGTCCGATGGTTCGGGACACGCCACTTTCTCACATTATCGGTCCGATGGTGCGGGACACGGCACTTCCCCACGCGCCACACACTGCCGGCCCGATAGTTCAAGACACGCCACTTGCTCACATTATCGGCCCGATGGCTCGAGCACGCGGAAAACGAACGGCCCGCGAGTGTCGGCGGCCCGCTGTCGGCGATATACAGCCGCGTTTCCGGCGTAAATGCCGCCTTCAGCGTCCCGCCGCGGCGGCCATCCATCTCCGGCTGTGTGGCCGGCTCGGCTGCGTGCTGCCCACCCTTGCCCCGGAAACGGGCTCGCCGGACATCCGCCGACAGGGCCGTGTTTCACCGGCGCCGCCCCGCGGCCTGACAGCGCGGCTGCTCTCGGCAGCGGCCGTGAGGGCAGCGGAGGAGATCGTTGTCCACAACTGAAGACAAACTATCACCTCTCGTTTTCATCGGTACTCGGGCCGTCCTTTGTGGCTGAGGCTCCGTGTTTTGATATTGTTCTGAATGTCGGCCTGGCTGCTGTGTGGGGAGCTGTGCTGTGTGTGGAGCTGTGCTGTGTGGGGAGCTGTGCTGTGTGTGGGCTGTGCTGTGTGGCTGGTGGGTGTGGGGAGCTGTGTGACTTTTGGCTGGCTTGGAGCTGTGGAGCTGTGCTGTGTGGGGAACTGTGCTGTGTGTGGGCTGTGCTGTGTGGGGAGCTGTGCTGTGTGTGGACTGTGCTGTGTGGGGAGCTGTGTGGGAGCTGTGTGGGGAGCTGGTTTTGGGCTGTGCTGTGTGGGGAGCTGTGTGGGGAGCTTCTTTGGGAACTGTGTGTTTGTGTTGGAGCTGTTTGGAGCTTGCTGTGTGTGGGTTGTTGTGGAGCTTGTTGTGGTTAAGCTTGTAGTTGTTGAGCTGTGTTTTGCTGTGTGTGGGCTGTGCTGTGTGGGGAGCTGTGTGGGGAGTTGTGTGGGGAGCTGTGTGGGGAGCTGTGGGGAGCTGTGGGGAGCTGTGTGGGGAGCTGTGCTGTGTGGGGAGCTGTGCTTGTGGGGATGTTTTGTTTGAGCTTGTGGAGTTGGCTGTGTTGTGGGCTGTGTGTTGGGTGTGTGGTGGAGCTGTGGGGGAGCTGTGTGGAGCTGTGTGTGTGTGGGTGTTTGAGCTGTGTGGGGAGCTGTGTGGGGAACTGTGTGTGTGGGCTGTGCTGTGTGGGGAGCTGTGCTGTGTGTGGGCTGTGCTGTGTGGGGAGCTGTGCTGTGTGGGTGGCTGTGTGGGGAGCTTGCTGTGTGGGGAGCTGTGCTGTGTGGGAGCTGTGCTGTGTGGGGAGCTGTGTGGGAGCTTGTGTGGGCTGTGCTGTGTGGGGAGCTGTGTGTGTGTGGGGAGCTGTGTGGGGAGCTGTGTGGGGAGCTGTGTGGGGAGCTGTGTGGGGAGCTGTGCTGTGTGGGGAGCTGGCTGTGTGGGGAACTGTGCTGTGTGTGGGTGTGCTGTGTGGGGAGCTGTGCTGTGTGGGGAGCTGTGCTGTGTGGGAGCTGTGCTGTGTGGGGAGGGCTGTGTGGGAACTGTGCTGTGTGTGGGTGGCTGTGTGGGGAGCTGTGTGGGGAGTTGTGTGGGGAGCTGTGTGGGGAGCTGTGTGGGGAGCTGTGTGGGGAGCTGTGTGGGGAGCTGTGTGGGGAGCTGTGTGGGGAGCTGTGTGGGGAGCTGTGTGGGGAGCTGTGTGGGGAGCCGTGTGAGGAGCTGTGCTGTGTGGGGAGCTGTTTGGGAGGCGTGGGAGCTGTGTGGGGAGCTGTGTGGGGAGCTGTGTGGGGAGCTGTGTGGGGAGCTGAGCTGTGTGGGCGGCTGCTGGGTCTCTGCTTCCCGAGCCCTGACGTGCGCCTGGGCATGAATACGGCGATGAACATCCGGGGAATCTCCAAAAGCAGGTGGTGCCTTCACATTTGCTTGGGGTGAAGCAAGAGTGACTGAAGAGGCTGATGCTGATGCTGAAGACTGATTTCGCCTAGCCCCGGCGAAAGGTATTTGGTAAAATTCCAACAGAGCTGGCTGAAGTGTCGTAGATGCCATACTGTTAGCGCAATATACAGGATAGTTTGTGGGGCGCATACAAGAACGTTAGAAGTAACGGCTTCCCCAGCTACTTCACATGGGTTTTTGCATAAAATATTAGTGAATTTAATCACTTTCCAATGTATGTTTGAGAAGCCGTTTATTGTTAGTGTTTGTTGAGATTAAATCACCCACGGGCATTAGACCAGCTACAGGCAAAGTCAAAGCATGTACGAAGCTCAATTAACATTATTTCTAAAGGCAACTATGTTAGTACACAATGATGTATATTGTTTGGAAATTGGAAACAAATTAAAAAGCACGTATATTTTAATCGTATCGTAATAGCTATCGTATTGGTTCGCTTAGCGCAATCGTATTAGTTGCCGGCAATATAGATATGGTGGTGTTTGACCCGTGCTACAAACCGGCCACATGCGGAAATTGTGTCTACAATTTCCGTATGTGGCCGCATACAATTTACAACCGTATCAGGGGCCATCTCCTGACGATGGCCCCTGGCCGAAACGTTGAGTAACATAGCATAATCCCTAACGTTACTTTTGATGTAAACTCAGCACCTCCTGGTATATTGGGGGTCGTACATTTCGTCTCACGCAATATCTAAAACCCAGGAGCACTTAAGGGCCATTCTTCGTTGTATTCTACACGCTCTCGTCTGACTGCATGGCTGTGCAGTGTATCTGACCAAGTCACAGAGCGGTACTCAGACAGATCAAGCACAGTACGCTGCGAAAACCGCTTGAACACAATCATAGTCCGACGTGCAGCTGACTGGAATGTCCAGACTGACCAGTCCAGGCTGACTGGAATGTCCAGACTGACCAGACCACACTGGCTTGGATGTGTAAATGAAGAGTCCAAATGCTCTAATGCTTTGAAATATTATTAAAGTATAATATTCAATAAAAAGTTTATTGTATTGCTGAATAACATGAAGGTCGTGAATGAGTATGACATGTTCCAAAATGGTTCGTGAATTTTGCAATCAGACTTAATCGGATTACGTGTCAAGGTCATGCGAACGAAAGCGCATTTGGAGATGTCCTTGGGACACCAACTTGCTGACCTGACGAGCGTTCCGATATACTTCGACATCGTCTGCAAACACGAGGCAGTGGGAGCTCCTTGCTGTCAACGGACTGTTTGCTGCCTTGTCGTGTATGCACCATGGTTGATGTACGCCTGGCTTGGCAACTCCGCGTTGGCGCCTTTCATCTTTTATCATCTTTTATCGGCGGCACCAACCTGCCACCTAGCGGCGGGTAAGTAAAAACACGGAAACGCGGCCAGTTTTAGGCCGTGCGCCTATGGAATTTCTGGGTACGCATTTCGTGTTGACATTTTTTTCTTCAAATTGATTCAGCCACCCCAGGAGGATTACATTTGCCTTTCGTGATACAGAATTGATCAAGGAACCTTACCGTTCTCTCCTTACTGACTTACGCTCCGTTCCGAAGTTGTGATGCGAAGTGAAGGCATCTGTGAGGGGGATCCCATTTCGCCGAAAGGGTCGGCACACCTGTTGATTTCTTAAAATTATCAAAAGGGAGCAAATTACATGAAGGCAATAGGCAGACCAAAATTAATTGGGGTAACATTACATAGGCTCCCTATACTAGAAGTTGAAATCATTGCGGTTGGGGGAAGCAAGCATTGAGGGGCAGTTTCACCTCAAAGATAAGAATAGGCGGTTCGGTTTTCGCTCCCACCTTCCTTACTCTCTAGGTATGTGGCCGATATTTTCCGGTGGAGTGGTTTACACAACTGAATTGAGAGTACACTTCGGCGTACTCACCAATCCACAGAGGATTGGGTGGAAGTTCCACAGAGGGTACAAACCCTCTCCTCTACACCACACCACTGACAGGTTCATGATTTTGCCAAGGAGGCGTCATTTCTCCAGATGGGTGACTGTTGGTCCAGAACATTTGGACAGAGTACACTCCGATCTCCCAGAGGAGCACTATTTGTTTTTGTCTGTGTGACTGTGTGTCTGTGGAGTGACTTTGGCCGGAAAATTCGCCGGGTGCGTTCGGTCTAAAAATAAGTCACGGCGTGTGTTCAGACTCTCAGAGGACTACCGTTCCCAGGCTGAGGAGCACGTTGCGCTGAGTGTTTCGAGGGAGGGAGTACACTGGAACCTCCAAGGGAGGCGTCCTTCGGGGCATAAGGAACGCCACTTTCGCTTCCTCATCCTTGGATCAACCCTTGCAGCATACCCTAGCTGGCAACGTCAGTACCTCTCGCTGGTTCGCTGCCACTGGCCAGTCGTTCGACTCAGGGGTGTTGTTCTCTTTTTTCAGTTTTTGACTACTTATAAATTTTGCATATTTGCCTATTAGAGTTGAAATCGAACATTCTGGCTAAAGTAAGCATTTAGGTTGCCCCAGAGGGTACTGAAAATCTCAGAGCGATCCGTTCATCGGTTTGGAAGGAATGCACAAAAACCTTAGGGGGTTGCACCCCCCCTATACGGGCGAGGGTTAAGATACCGACATCGGTGAGCCGACCCTTGGGACGAGGTGGGCTCCCTCTCACAGATGTCTTCACTTCGCACCACGACAACTTCTGAACAGAGCGTAATAAATCAATCAGGAAAGAACGGTAAGGTTCCTTGATCAATTCTGTATCATGAAAGGGTGATGCAATACTCCTGGGATTACTGAATCAATTGGAAAAATGCCAATACGAAATGCGTACCCAGAACTCACATAGGCGCACGACCTAAAACCGGCCGCGATTCCGTGGTTTTACCTACCCGCCGCTAGCTGGGCTCATACGCAAACAACTGTTAGTTTCCAATTCTGGCGTACATGATCCATGTACGCACAACATGAATAGCGATGGCGATAGCATACCGCCCTCAGGTGTATCCGACCTGACAGCTACCCAGTCTGCGACTTTTCCGTTGACCGCTGATCTCTGTTTTCTTCCTTTCAAATACAACTTGAGCCAAGAGAGCGTCTTACCGTTAATAACGTGCCTTTTTAAATTTAAGGAGTAGAAAGTGCACACAATCCGTTTGCACCTTGACATGCGAAAAAATGCATGCGGAATGTGCCCAGAGGGGAATCCCCCAAAATTGCTGACCAAACAGAAGATAGAAGACGCCAACTTGGTGGTGCATGATCGGAGAGGAGCAAAAGTCTTGTTGGGAAGGAGAAGGATGTGTCTGAACGTGAATACACATTTGCATACTTCCCTAACAGTTTCTCACAGAGAGAAAGCAAAGAAACTCTGTCATTATCACGATAATTCCTAAAGACGTTTTAAAGCATTTGGAAAGGTTCGCCTTTTCCCAACGATACTAATGATCTTATTTAGCTGGATTAGCGAGCAAATTTAAATATTTTGTTTCGCAAATTGCGATAATCAGTGTCCATTCACAGCACCCCTCGGGGAAGATCATTTACAAGGCACGATTGGCGTGATAGACGACATCAACGGGGTGAAAACGTGAAAAGAATGACCGCCAGAATTCGTGAAGTCAATCCTTACGCCTTTGCTGTTACGTCGAAAAGATCGAACTAAAATTATTTCGTCCCCCCTATCCGGAATCCCTGGCGACGCCAGTGTGTGAGAGGGTCCAGCCTTTCTCTTGTCTGTGCCAGTGAATACGGCTGGCGACACAATCTGACAGTGGTCGGCATGGCGGCCGTCGGAATTGATAGGCGATGACCCCACCACCATGGTGGTGGCCACGCCGTCTGCAGCAAGAATTTGTCAGATATTTTTAGCAGCATGGCGCTGTGTGAAGCCGGATACACAAATTGCGCTCCCGTTTATCGCCTTCAAACTCGTTCTCAGTTTCATCCGACGGTACATTATGTTGACAGCTCATTGCTGGTCATAGCTGCAGCTTCCGATGCCCTTGCGGTTCGTCGACCAATTCTGGTCATTTGGCACCCACATGTGCTGCTATTCTGCTATTTAGGATGCAACACTGTCCCATCAGTGTCCATGCATGTTGCTAGATACGTCCAACGTTTTCGGCGAACGTGAGCAGGTCACGGCACGTTATCTAGTGTGATATGCACCCTTAATTAACTCATCTGTTCGATTAATTACCGGGCTTCGGAAACCAAATCAGCTGTCCAAGCTAATGGATGCCCTCCCATCCTCAGTGACACCTTGGATTTTCGCCACATATTGGCGTTGGCAGGCGATTGGAAATCGATCATAACTATTCTTTGATGAAAGCTGTTCATATGCAGAAGAACCGACGCACCCTTGCGTGGGTATTTCCATTGAGTAAGCTTTGTTCATTGTCCGTGATTTCCAACGACGGAATTTTCAGCCTTGACTGGACAAGTCGTGAGCTAAAAAGTTTGAAAAGAACAATCAACGCCTTTAGATAGGTGAAAGACTGGTGGAACTGCACCTATGTCCGGTGGCCACATTGATGTAGCTGTGAGCGTGCGGCTCAGCACACAAGTATTTAACCACCTGCGTCTTAAATTCTCTCAGCAAGTTCGTGATTATGTCCGCACTTTGTGTCCTCATTACAACAACAATTGTTTGTTTATTGGTTGGTCCACGACACACTTTATGCACATTCACGGCTAATGGCGCCGCCCACACTGTTTCGCCGGTGGGCCGCGGGATTGGGAAATGTCCTGAGTGGCGCTAGAGTCGAACCCGGGACCTTTGGTACCCATAGCCCGACACCTTAACCACTCGGCCATCCCCGCCCCTCATTACAACAACAAAAAATACGTCTCTCTTAGTCATCAGTTGAATAAGCCACACCGAATAGTTTCCACAAGTTCATATGGTCCACGCAAGAGAAACAGAAGAAACAGGTTACCTATTTCTCCTGATCGGGACGCATAATGCGAAGTTCTGCGAGGTAAAACAGATGAGTCCGTCCTTCCGCATAAAACATGTCGCAAGAACATGGCGTCGGCCCGTACGCGACGGGTGGACACAAACGTCATGTTGTCAAAGCGAAGAAGATCCGGATATTGCAAGGATTCCGGCCTGGGTGCGTCGCTGTAGTGTTCGGCTAGCTACCTTAAAACTTGCGCGCTACCATGTCTATCCAGGTGTAGGATAGTTGTCTCGCAGGCTCGTGAAAAATCATGGAAGGACCGCGCGTTGCGAGAACTCCAGATAGTTCAACGACTCTGCACGTGATATATTGTGCAGTGGCAAAAGCAAATATGCGGCTACAAACAGCAATTCGCACGTTTCAGAATGACGTTCGTGCAATGCTTCATTGAAACCGCCGACGGTAAATGCTCCACGTTCTGAATCTAGAGGCCAACAGACTGGCACACAACTTGCAGATGCGGCCGACCGCGACAGACCCACGCGGCTCGACAGTCCAGGAAGCTCTGGCACACCGGGGGTAGTTCTCTGGGGACACGGCCAGCATGTCGACAGCACTGCGTCGAAGACGGCAGCCGTCCCGGGACCACAGACTCAGAACGCTGACTACGCGTCAGCGTTCTGAGTCTGTGTCGTCTGCCAATGTCACATAGCATTGGCAGGCGTCACAGCATTACGGGCATTACGGGCTGCGTAATACGGACTTATACGGTCATATGAATGATGCGGCCAAAACAGTGTGTAATATAAACTACGCTACACAGGTCAGACGTGTCAGGGCCGCACCTGTCCAGACGACAGAGCAATACTCAAGGCGGGACATGATGTTCGTGCTGTATGCTGTCAACGGAGGAGTTTTCGAAAATGTACTGCCATGTTCTCCCGCTTGCATGGCTATAATGCAGAACCCTGGGGCTCGGTTCGCACCTGAAAAAAGTTACTCCGCACGTGCTGTGCGAATGTCAATTTACTGCCCAATTTGCTGTCAATTTACACACAGGTCTCTCACCAACGTCTCATGCTGATGTGCACCTTGTACTCGAAGTACACATGAGTGCGACGGTGTGTCATTGTGAGCGACCGGCATTCCAGAAGGTTCAAGAATAATATCCGGACTGCGGACCACCTGCAGATGGAATCAATATCTCCCCGCAGGCGGATCGCGTCATCCACAAACGTCACCCCTAAACAATTATAATATAATCACCAAGCATTCGACACTCCGAGTCAATTCTGGAAAGCAATTCCTTCACAAACAGGGCAACTAATAGCTTTGCGAATACTGCCAGGTGGCTGTTATTCTTCTAGGAGGGGTAAGGGAGGGGCAACCTCAGTACACTGAATCCTACACTTTACCAACATTAAGCATTTCTGACCAATGTTCAAAATCACGTTTTATCGTGTATCAAGCGTATTCGACAGCGTGCTGCCCGGCTTCCAACGTGGGGCTATTGGTTAAATGGACAAGTAAAATACGGATTACAGTGGCACAAGATGACATGTTCGAAAAATGAGCACCAACGTTTCTGCTGTATGCCTTCATCAGGGTGACACATATCCATAGTGTTTATAATATATCAGCATGTACCATTGTAATCTGCATTCCAGCATTGTGCGCTGCAGTCGTCACCTCATTTCGCTTCCTCTCAACGTTTCGGCGGTCAGGTGCCATTTCCGCGGGTGATCCGCCTGTGGGCGTGTTGGCCAATCTCCAGCCGGTCGGACGGCACTGACACCAGGTGTGCTGCCCGAGACACGCGGGTGAGACGAAATGTACTACCCTCGGTGTACTCAACGTTTCGGCCAGGGGCCATCGTCAGGAGTGACGATGGCCCCTGGCCGAAACGTTGAGTAATATAGCATAATCCCTAACGCTACTTTTGATGTAAACTCAGCACCTCCTGGTATATTGAGGGTCGTACATTTCGTCTCACGCAATGTCTAAAACCCAGGAGCACTTAAGAGCAATTCTTCGTTGTATTAAACGAGACACGCGGAGCAATGTTGACGGTCGACGTGACGACAACCGACCGCGACCATACAAATGTCTGTGTGGTCGCGAGTCCGTGAAAAATCGCCGACGTAAACAACCAAAAAATGATTTGCGCACCCTGCGATTTTCATTTTTAAAATAACTGGTGTATTGGGTTAAAAACAGACCATTTTACGATTCTGATATTTCTTGGCTTCGAGGCCGAGGAGGTCGAGGCCACGCGGGTCACCATTGCGTGCTGGCCGACGATGGGACATTCACACCGTCTGTGTGCGTGATCCGCTGGCGGTTGCACGTGGACTGATGCTGCGCCTCCGGTGGACGAGCATGCTGCTACTCTCAGCGATGCGACATCGAAGCTGTGATATGGCATCGTAGGCATCGAAGCAGTGATATGGCATCGAAGCTGACGCGTCACCACTGTATGGCCCAGACGCAATCGCAGTTTCGTTAGCACGCGCCCTGAAGGGGTGGGGGGCGAAATCCGCCCACCCCTCCTATTTTTCGTAGATAATTCCAGATCTTACCGGCCGATATACGCCATTGTTTGTGTACCTGCTTATAAATGACCGGCGCGTTCTTTGAAGTAAGATAAATGAAAATGGACCGATTTTTTTCGAGTTAGGGGTCGCAAAATAAAAATAAAATTATCGGCGCCAGACCACAAATATCGGCGCTGATGCGCTTCCCGTATATTGGCAAAAAGGAAGTGTTCTTGGCAAAACTAGCGACTTGTTTGGTATACATTGTTATGCTATGTTGTTTCAAAGTCATGTTAGGTCACCGAGGTCAAGTCAGGTCAAGTTCATGACAGGCTAAAAGAACCAAACTTAGTCAACTGGAATGTTGTCAAAAATGCAAATGACTGTCCTTTGATTGATGCCATTTTACATGTTAATCCCTACACATCCAGAAATATACCGTTTGTTATTGTGTGCCTAAGCGTTTCCATACTTCATTCATGTATTTCACTCCTTTCTTTGCGAAGCCGATTGTGCCGAACCGCCCAACGGAGCAGTCGGGTGGGGAGCCCGGTTCCGGTAACTGGAGCGGGTAATGACCTGCTAAAGTGCTCCTATATAGGTGACCTGAGGTCAAATGGCGAATCTGGCATCTGTATTGCATCATTAGTAATGTACATAACATCATTTACGCCAATTTTGGAGCATTTAGGCAAAATCACAGCGATTCATAACATTGACAAGCCAATCCACGCAAAACCAGAAATTTGTACCATTTTGGCCTCATTTAACCTTGAAGATATTGACCTAAGGTCATGAAATTTGCACATAATAGAGTTCACTATCGTGTCCATCTATCCTGCGAATTTCGTTGCTCTAGCCTCAGTAGGAGCCGAGATCTTGGGGGGCGGAATCCGCCCCCCTCCAGTGCGCGTAATTTTCCGAGGCCCTCCAGGGCGCGTGTTAATAACTGCGTGGCTATCTGTGCCAGCACGGTCGGGGTCGATGCTTTTGCTCGAAATTGTCCATTCGCCATCCAGGGTCGCTCAGCGTTTCCATTCGGATAACTCCCGATGCACTCTTCGTCCGCCAGCGCTGGCGATTCAAGCAAAAGCTCTTGAGTGGTCTTACTCCCCGGCACAAAACGCGGCTGCACTGGCGGCGTTCCAGTCGGTGTTGATTCCTTACAGACGGCAGATGCATTCAGAACCAGGGAAAGTCCACTGCTGCCCCGACGGCTGCGCCGGAAAATACCTGAGATGAACAATGTCGCTCAAACTATAGTGATTGATTATTTGGGCTTAAGGGCGCGTGGACTACTAAGGTCATTTTGCGCCCATCTCAAACTATATGTAGCCGCCAGGAAGATTGGAGTATCAGATGTCAGCAGGCTTTGTCTTGGCAACCTGGCACGGCAAAAACGCATGCGGCGATAATGGTGAGTCAATTAGGCGTGGGTATATCGTGTCAGCCCCCAACGGATGTCATATGGATAAACCATAAGCCTTCGTCATTCCTGGAAAATTGTAAGTCATGTCTCAGCACAAATATTAGGACTTTCTTTGTCGCAGTGTCTGAAACTTGCTGCGTGACCAATGAACCTGTAGGTTGGTAACGCAAATTGCTTCTCTTGAAGAACATGAAGATATTTGAATGTTTTGTGCGGTGACATGGAAAGAGCACGAAAGTAGTGAAAATGATGCATCTGCAGATGTCGATCACCACATGCGCTGCATCCGTAACTGGCATGCGTAACGTTGCCTCGAAGAGTGTTGTGTGGAACCTTGGCTGATAATGCACATCATATACATATGCACCAGCTATGCTCATGACAAGCTTTTAGCGAAATGTGCTTCCAACTGAAATGTATGTGAGACACCAATTAATTCCGAAATGAAAGGATTCCAATGACATAATTTCTTAGCGGGCGAAAGAGATTTGTCATTGGACGCAAATATATTTTTTAATGTCACGTCAGCGTGGATAACTATGTGACCTCTGGGATCTCACATAACGGGTTTTGGCACTGTCGTGTTCTCTAAACAAACTGTTTAGAGAACTCTAAACAATAATACCCACACCAAATACCTTTTACAATAATAAAGTGTTCTCTAAACAATAATACCCATACCAAATACCTTTTATAATGCACATATCACCTTCATTTTGAAATCAGATCACTGACCAATGTGTGCCATCTTTGACCTCTGATACATTTACATGTGTGACTATCTAGTGTAGGAGAGGAGTGCTTAAAATGAGACCTATGTTGGTCAGACAGACAGACAGACAGACAGACAGACTTTATTGACGTCATCCACAATTGACTTGTGGCTATTACGACATCGCGTCAAATAGATAAAACAACACAGCACAAAAGGTAAAAAAAGAGGGTCAAAATCACAGACTACAAGTTAAACTATAAAAAAAAATATATATATATATAAAATAACAGCAAGTCGAGCAGTCTATCAGTCCGGCGCGGGCGGCACGTCACGTAGATATTCCCGTAGGTGGCGACCAAAGATCGACACGGGAAGTCGCGTCAGCTCAGGTGGCAGTGAGTTGTACATGTGTGGCGCTCTGGAACTAAAGCGTCTCTTCCCCATCTCGGTGCGGGACCGGGGGACATACAAGTTGTGGTCTTGACGGGTGGTCCGGTCACGAATCTCCGCCATGGTGGTGAGATCGTGAGCCAGTGACTCTGGCTCACCATGGAGACGCACCTTGTGTATGAGGCGAAGGGTGTGATAACTCGCCAGGTTCTCCGCGCTGAGCCAGCCCAGCCTCCTCAGCAGATCCGAAACGTGGTCAAACTTTTTGCGGCCGAAAATTACCTTAGCCGAGTAGTTTATAATTTTTTGAATGCGAGATAGGTTCTTTTTGGCTCCGTTACCATACACAGAAATACAGTAGCGGATCTGCGAGAAGATCAGAGCATTGACCAGCGCGGAGATGACGGCAGGTGGAAGGTGCCCCTCAGATGCGACAGACCACCCAGAACTCCGAAACAACGCCGAGTCAATTCTGAGACTGCGAGTCCCAGCTGAGAGAGCGATCGAAAATAATACCGAGATTTTGCATTCCGAAATGGTGGGTAGATGATGATCGCGAAATTTCACTGTGACATCCGGTAAGGCACGCAGATTTTGTGGGCTGCCCAACATCATCAGCTGTGTCTTTGCTACGTTAATTTTCAGTCCATTTGCTCGAAACCAGATATCGAGGGAGGCCAGAACTGTTTCCATATGAGTGACAACATGTTCTGCATGACGCACACAAAGCCACTATTTTGAGGTCGTCACTGATCCAGATGTGATTTCCGTGACCTCTGCAGTAAATAGGGATATCCTCACTGTATCCTATGCGCGAACAGCTTTAAAACGACGCCCATATCGGCTGTGTTCCTAGTCACGCAACATGACCCTGTCCTCAGAAAAGCACATATACTTGTATTGCATTGGATATGTCTCCCTGTTTTAAAGGATACATAGATTGTGTACGCTGAACGCTACCATTAAAAAGGTCAAACAACTATTGCCCATATGTACTTTCTCAATGAAAGCGGACCCTTGAGATGTCGAAAACTAAAAACATCCGAGTCGCAATGTGGGCCATCGGTAGCTACATGATCCCATATTAGTCAAAATCGGAAAAGGTGTGGTGAACACGCCTTGGTGAATAGTCTTGCAATAGCCAATATATATATATATATATATATATATATATATATATATATATATATATATATATATATATATATATATATATACATATATTTATACACATGTGTGTGTGTGTGTGTGTGTGTGTGTGTGTGTGTCGCCAGTTCTGGGCCGTGCACGTGCCACACGAGAGCCGATGGTGTGCTGTGTGTGTCGCCAGTTCTGGGCCGCCTACGTGCCATGCGAGAGCCAGTGGCTGGACGCGGTGCCGATGACGATGGAGCAGATAGACGTGGTGCAGAGGTTGGCGCAGCAGTATCCGCACTACCTCAGCTTCGCCACCAGCCCACAAGGTCAGTGGACAGCCATCACACCAGCTGAACTGCACCACCGGGTCACGAGGTCAGTGGACGGCCATCGCACAAACTGAACTGCACCACCGGGTCATGAGGTCAGTGGACAGCCATCGCACCAACTGAACTGCACCACCGGGTCACGAGGTCAGTGGATGGCCATCGCACAAACTGAACTGCACCACCGGGTCACGAGGTCAGTGGACGGCCATCGCACCAACTGAACTGCACCACCGGGTCATGAGGTCAGTGGACAGCCATCGCGACAACTGAACTGCACCACCGGGTCACGAGGTCAGTGGACGGCCATCGCGCCAACTGAACTGCACCACCGGGTCACGAGGTTAGTGGACGGCCATCCCACCAACTGAACTGCACCACCGGGTCACGAGGTCAGTGGACGGCCATCACACCAGCTGAACTGCACCACCGGGTCACGAGGTCAGTGGACGGCCATCGCACAAACTGAACTGCACCACCGGGTCATGAGGTCAGTGGACAGCCATCGCACCAGCTGAACGGCACCACCAGGTCACAAGGTAAATGGACCAACATCCCTAACCTGCGGTTCATAAAGGCATAAAGACATAACAGATTAGTGCAGCTATGAGCCACAAGGGCACATCTTGGTTGCACTCTGTACACTGAACCAGTCGCCAACCAAATCTGTCAATCAGCCCTCCCTGTAATACTGAAAAGCAAGCCCTGTATTCTTATTATGATTGTCTATGATGTTTTTAAAGATGTTCAATGTGCTGCTACTGACAATGTTTTCTGGCAGCTGGTTCCAGTGTTCTACTACCCTGTTGGTGAAGAAAGTCTGCCTTAACCTTGTTCTGCTGTGATTAACTTTAATTTTGAATTTATGACCTCCAATTGTTCACCACCGCGCCGCAGGTCAAGTGGGTGACAACTTCTGTGCACATCAGCTGTGTCAACTGTGACAGCTGTGTCACAGCAGGCGGAACTTCAGTACGATTTTATGGCGTTTTTATGTTCATACTAGCACATGATTCGATGTTTCCATTTATTGCGCGGCTAGTTGTGACCTATCTAGAATTTCACACTTTACATGGTTCACTAATTACGTCCAGATCTCGCAGTGTTATCAGAGCAGTATTCGCAGAATGTTGCTGGCAGCATCAGCACCAATGTTACCAGCAGCGTTCCCAGAATTTCCAAAGTAGTCATGTCTACTGCCACCACTAGTGAATAGTGAGGTCGTCCTTGAGGAATAGCCCGATGTCGATTGGGGAGAGGTCATCGCAGATACTGAGGTCGCTGGGGGTGCGTAGCTCACACCAGCTTCATTGGAAATTTTGGACACAAATATCTGGCGGCATATAGCGCAAGTTGATTTCATCTTCTCCGTTTGATCATCGCTGAATGTCCGACCAACTTGGTGAGAAATGCAAACGACGGTCAGATAGCAAAATGGAAATGAATTTGGCCCGGGTAGTTATCTCTGTTTTCCAAGATATCTACCTAGTGCACACACAAGCATAATTGGATGAATGCACGACTTCCCATTCGGTTGTTGCCCATCACGCCACTGGATAGCGTCTGGTGAGCTATTTTTACTACTGTTTGGTGGAACACACGATCTATACGGTGGCAATTACTGGTGCTCGCACGGCCAGTATTGTACATAAGTACACCGGACTTAGTGGAGCACACTGTCTATACGGTGGTCATTTCCGATGCTCGTACTGGTCAGTGTTGTACATAAGTACACCGGAATTAGTGGAGCATACTATCAACACGGTGATCGTTACCGGTGCTCGTACTGGTCAGTATTGCACATCAATACACCAGACCGAGTGGAGCATACTATCTATCCGGTGGGGATAATCGGCACTCTTGCTTGGCCGCATTGTAAGTACATGCAACACGCCGGACTTCGGGGCGGGGATGGCCGAGTGGTGAAGGTGTCGGGCTATGGGTACCAGAGGTCCCGGGTTCGACTCTAGCGCCACCCAGGACATTTCCCAATCCCGCGGCCCACCGGCGAAACAGTGTGGGCGGCGCCATTAGCCGTGAATGTGCATAAAGTGTGTCGTGAACCAACCAATAAACAAACAAACAAACAAACAAACACACCGGACTCCTGTCGGAGTCGCCTGCCGTCCGACGAGTCGCACGTCCGAGCGTGCCGGCTCTGCGGGAGAGGGAGCCGTTCTGACAATCAGAGGTCACGTCCGACCGTGCCCTCTGACCTGCCACCAGGGAGAGGCACTTTTCCGACGACAAAACACGCTCGGCAACACAACCCCGCACCGAAGTCAAACGCCACGGGCAGTCGCACCGTGAAAGGAGATTACTTGACTTGTCGTGTTTGTGTGCAATACAAGCAAAACGAATGAATATGCAGTGCGGAAGCTCGGTCCATCTCAGCAAGGACATAGTGAATTTGATTTTTGTTTGCATCATCTTACGAACGTGCATAGCCATTGCTCTGCACTTTTGTCAATGTACATTATAATTCAGTATAATTCGTCAATGTACTTAGCTAATAATTTGTGGGTTCAAATTTTAAAATCCATCGGCATGTTCGCCGCCAACTTTGCAAAGGAGAGGCCGGTCTGGCGGACGATCTATGCTTTGGTGTGGGGTGGGGAGGAGTGGCAGGCGAGAGTCGGGTGGGACAGCACTTCATCCGGGTGCGAGCAGTCCATATCGATCCAATAGCCATATCTAATAGCCATCCATAATTTACATTCCTTAACGATGAGTATCTAATGCTCGTAAATCACATACGCCTACGAGCCGCTACGCAAGCTGAGAATAGCTGCCGTCTGCAAACAGGGAGGTGAGACAAAATGCCGGATACTGGAAGCTGGCCTCGTTTGACCAGGACTAACATGGGCTAAGTCACCTTTCGTTTGAGGCACCTAAGCTCATCATAAGCATGCGCATTTCGTGTGCAAATTGGCCGAAATATTACGCTTCCATCAACTGATCTAACCTCCTCGACTGACATAGCAGACGTCACCATTGCTTGGCAAGTTTCACCGACCTCGACGCACCATAGCAGACACACATGGCAAGATATGCCAGTCTCTTGTTATCCCTGGCCCAATCTCGCTGTGATCGGCCGGATGAGTATGAAGAGGCTGGGTCATGCCGTGTGGTTGGAGTTGGAGGCGACCGACCTCGCCAGACCGTGAGAGCTCCGACTGAGGCCCTGACCTTACCAAACACGGGTCGGTTACCCTTCACAGTACGGGTTACAATCACCCCCCCCCGATGTTTTTCTCAGCTAACTCCTGAGCCATCAAAAATATTCCTTATGAACTTGACTTACTTTCTCACAATTGATCTGAACACATTGCGTCAAGAATACAGTCCAACTCAATTAAGGTTATGGCAACAATGCAGTAGGGCAGTAGATATATGGCAGTATGGCTGTGGCCCAATCAGTCAAGGCACGATCTTGTCTCAGGGCGAATGCCATTGAAGCATGAATTAGGAATACACTGTATAGGATATAGACAGCATTTTCGAAGCATTGCTGAGATAATTATATTTTGAATATGCATAGATTCCACAAGTTGGCCTTAGCCAGGTCTCTTGGTGAAATGTAAATCTGAGCTGGACGAAATATCAGTATGCACAAGTATGTCGCCAATGAATATTGCTTGCACAGGTGGAAAATAATTATGCCTCAAGCTCGGCCATCCCCACAATGCCACAAGTGAAAAATAATTATGCCGGAAGTCCGGCCATTCCCACAATGCCACAGGCGAAAAATGATTATGCCTCAAGCCTGGCCATCCCTCACACTGCCAGGGGTGGGAATTCGTCCGCAAGCCCGGCCACCCTCGCACTGCCAGGGGTGGGAAATTCGTCCGCAAGCCCGGCCACCCTCGTACTGCCAGGGGCGGGAAATTCGTCCGCAAGCCCGGCCACCCTCGCACTGCCAGGGGGGAACGGGACATTCGTCCGCAAGCCCGGCCACCCTCGCACTGCCAGGGGCGGGACATTCGTCCGCAAGCCCGGCCACCCTCGCACTGCCAGGGGTGGGAAATTCCTCCGCAAGCCCGGCCACCCTCGTACTGCCAGGGGCGGGAGATTCGTCCGCAAGCCCGGCCATCCCTCACACTACCCGGGGCGGGACATTCGTCCGCAAGCCCGGCCACCCTCGCACTGCCCGGGGCGGGACATTCGTCCGCAAGCCCGGCCACCCTCGCACTGCCCGGGGTGGGAAATTCGTCCGCAAGCCCGGCCACCCTCGCACTGCCAGGGGCGGGACATTCGTCCGCAAGCCCGGCCACCCTCGCACTGCCAGGGGCGGGACATTCGTCCGCAAGCCCGGCCACCCTCGCACTGCCCGGGGCGGGACATTCGTCCGCAAGCCCGGCCACCCTCGCACTGCCAGGGGTGGGACATTCGTCCGCAAGCCCGGCCACCCTGGCACTGCCCGGGGTGGGAAATTCGTCCGCAAGCCCGGCCACCCTCGCACTGCCAGGGGTGGGAAATTCGTCCGCAAGCCCGGCCACCCTCGCACTGCCCGGGGTGGGAAATTCGTCCGCAAGCCCGGCCACCCTCGCACTGCCCGGGGCGGGACATTCGTCCGCAAGCCCGGCCGCCCTCGCACTGCCAGGGGCGGGAAATTCGTCCGCAAGCCCGGCCATCCCTCACTGCAAATTCGTCCGCACCCTCGCACTGCCAGGGGTGGGAAATTCGTCCGCAAGCCCGGCCACCCTCGCACTGCCAGGGGCGGGACATTCGTCCGCAAGCCCGGCCACCCTCGCACTGCCAGGGGCGGGAAATTCGTCCGCAAGCCCGGCCACCCTCGCACTGCCCGGGGCGGGACATTCGTCCGCAAGCCCGGCCACCCTCGCACTGCCCGGGGCGGGACATTCGTCCGCAAGCCCGGCCACCCTCGCACTGCCAGGGGCGGGACATTCGTCCGCAAGCCCGGCCACCCTCGCACTGCCAGGGGCGGGACATTCGTCCGCAAGCCCGGCCACCCTCGCACTGCCAGGGGCGGGACATTCGTCCGCAAGCCCGGCCACCCTCGCACTGCCAGGGGCGGGAAATTCGTCCGCAAGCCCGGCCACCCTCGCACTGCCCGGGGTGGGAAATTCGTCCGCAAGCCCGGCCACCCTCGCACTGCCCGGGGTGGGAAATTCGTCCGCAAGCCCGGCCACCCTCGCACTGCCCGGGACGGACAATTACGCAGCAAGATCAGCGGAATGTATTTTCAGATAGACATCCTCTCCTCGTCCGATGAGGATTGCAGGACCGCAATTCACAGCTGTTATGTATTCATCAGCGCGTATGGTAACCCTAGGACATGGCACCAACCCCATGGCACCAACCATAAGACATGGCAAATGTTTGCCCGATGCTGCTGTGATCCGGATATGGGTTATCAAGCATACTTCTGCCGGGGTAAATGTATGAAAAAGCTCAGAGAGAGTCAGAGAGTCAGTAAGCCAGAGAGTGGGCTTTCATTCTTCTCAATCTCCGATGTCACATGCAGCATTGGGTAGCACTCATGTCAAGCACTTGGTTTCCCCGGGCCTCAATCTTCGTCGCTGTTGACGTCTCATGCGAAGTCCGCATTCACCCATTCATCCACACTCCGCACCTAAAAGCCATCAGTCAACCGAAATAACATCGTGGCCGTGCAAGATCAAAAGCACCGGCATGGTGCAGCCAGAATCTTTTGAGTTCAAAAGATGTCAAGTGGTTTCGCTGCGTCGACCAACATGCAAGAATGATTCTGCGGGTTTCCCGAAGAGAGAGAGAGAGCAAGCCAGACTCCAAAAAGCCCCGTTAACTACTTTAACATATTTGTCCGGTCGGCGTAGTCACTAGCCATAACCGCCGCCAAAGGAGAGACTGGGAAGGTGTTCCTCATGAACTTGTTGCGATTTTACGTTGCGCCAACGGCGTGACGTGAGGAATTGATCCACCAACCACCGCATGTTGGAATTTTTTGTCGATTCCCTTCCTTTAATGTATCTCTATCCGTCACGAGGCTTAACTCTACATGCAAATAGACCACCCAGTTACCCCTCTCCCTCACCCCTCTCCCCTCTCCCCCTAAGAGTGCTGGTATCTCATGCGCTCTGGAGGCCTAAGTACAGTCGAATGCCACACGTAAGTGGCCATATTAGTGTTTGCAATTATAATTTCACACACTTCATTCGTTTCTAATGTGCATGGGAGAACCATCTTGGTTATGACAATGATGACCGCATTGTTTTTGCTGGAAAACTCTCCAAGCTATTAAATATGTTGATTATTTTATTTAAAAATGAACGTCTTTCAGTGGTTTCCTTTGCGCTATCTACTGCTTTTACCTGAACACCTAGGTTGAAAATCGTCAGCTCCAGCCGGTCATCACGCGTTTCATTGTGCTTGGTATTCCCCTGATCGGTGATCTTGTCTCGTCACGCGTCATGGGATTACACAAAGTCTTCCATCTACATAGCATGCATATCCAAGCAACAAATGACACTTATTTATAAGATCGGGATATGAAAATTACGGCAACGACCGAGTGACTGACTGATTTCAGGAAATTGACCTGCCTCACCTGATCTGGATGGTCAGCCAGAAGAGCTGAACAAAATTGTTCCAAGCGACTGAGAGTTTAACTATCGAACTTCCGCCCGTACACCACGCCCTTACATAGACCACGCCTATAGAGGAATATCCCCCCTCCAACTTTTGTTATAGATCACGTTAAAAAAAACAGTTTTCACCGACGCTAGACGCCACCCTTCATCTCTCCAGTAGTGGAGAGGGGGCACTGAAAAGGTTTTCATCTGCACTGGAGGGATTTACCGTTGATCCTCCGGGTCGGGGAAAAAGGCCAAAGACGGGGTGTCACCGATTGATTTGTCTGTTTTTGCCTGCGTTCGGCTCCTAACTTCAGCTCACAATCCCGAAAAAAAACTATGCGGAGGGCAAAAAAAAATCCTCCGCCCGTCCGTTCCGGGTTAACAATGGCATTGCGTTACACCAATCAATGGCTACTGATCACAAATAGCTCTACCCAATTTAGGCCAAATGTTAGTGGGACAATCAAATTGGCCTTCCGCGCTGGCAGGGACAGGAAATTCCTTCGCAATGCGAAGGATAAAAAGAATTCCCGTCAACTTGGAATGTCGCATCGTCAGGCGGAAGCTAGCTCATCTCCATTTAATTGTTTTACCTCGGACATCATGTGAGAAACCTTCTCATTACAAGAAGGAAAGCATTTCAACGGTGCAAATTCACAGCTTTGCAATCGTTTTTATCGCTAGTTAGACAGGTTCAGTGGTTTTCATGGGCTTTATACTACTTCTGTCACCAGTAGCGCCATGGGTGCGGGACACAGAGATGTTGCTTTGTATATGCTAAGGATGGCCACCGGATCCTTCAATCATCGATCTGATCCCCTTCCCAATCGGGCTAAAGCTTTAAAACTGGGCATTGGGGCGCACCACAAAACAATAGTATTCGGATCAGCTTTCGCAGACGAAAAGGTCTTTTCCCGCCAACTCACTTCATAAAATGACACTGAAGAAGGGGCAGATACAGAACCAAGTATTTAGCATATATTTGAGGGCACAGGTTCGAATTTCAATAATTTATCAACTCTAGAGCCCGATTCACACCGACATCGGACCCGAAAACGTTCGTCTGCCAAATCACACAATGTTCCCCAGGCCTCTCCGCCTGCCTATGACGTCACGAGCTTTTGCGCACTGCTTGCTCGTCACCAAGGCTGTCATGTCTCTGTTGGCTTGTTAATGAAATTGAAACGTTTGCTTGAATTTGTCCAGCGAAGATAACTGAATTCAGATTCCGATCAGGCGGGTTCACGTCACGGAACTGTTGGTTTATGTTGGATATTGAAACAGCGTGGCGACTGCCATGCCTATCTCAATGGCTACCAGTAGAGATTATTAGATCGGAGGTTGTGGGTTCGAGCCTCCCTGGCATTGCGACCAACGGCGAAAATTGGCGACGCTGCATGACTCAACGGTCGATGTGTCGTAAAACCAATAACCAACCAATCAATGGCTACCAGTAGAGATATCGGAGGGCTGGTGGCAACCCAAACCACCTGCATGTATCAAGAAGCAGTGGCTATGTTATTTTAGTCAGGCTAAATTAATGCATAGACTATGCAATAATTCGACGTCGTTGACACCTCTGCAACCGGCAAGGCACAGACAGTTCAGAGACTGCAGTGCGACAGCACCAGCTCGTTCATATTTTGTTCAGATTTTTCTCAACTTTTTCAGACATTTCCTCGTTCATAATTTTTTTTATTGGGCGGTTCACGACGCACTTTATGCAACACTGAGCGGCGCCGTCCGCACTGTCTCACCGGTGGGCCGCGGACCGGGAAATGCCCGAGCGGCGCGAGCGCTGAACCCGCGACCTTTCTATCCAAAGTTCAACGCTCCAGCCACTCTGCCGTCCTCGCTCCTCGTTCAGAACGGCAAGGCGGCTGTGCCGTTCGTTTCCCTTCACAGCACACCATCTGCGCGTGTGCGTGCAAGCGTGGATTGATGGGGCAGTTGGCAGTCGCCCGCCGCCGGACGAGAAGTTGAACCTGAGTTGGAACCACCGTCCGAACCGCACTCCGGCCCGATAGTTGGCGCGTGCTGCTCAGTTCAGGCCGCGGCCGGGCTCTTCCCCGGGTCCGGTGGCGGTGTGAACCGGACATTGTACCTTAACCCGCCCCATCCGGGGGTACTGTACACCCCGTCTAAGATTTATGGCGAATAGTGAAGAAAATAAGCGCGTGACAGAACGCCGAAATTTGACACACCTTTTCCACATGAATTTGAAATGTTCTGTGAAAATATTTGGATCAGGTCATCTATGGTCAACCGGGTGCTAGTAAAGGTCAGATCAGGCCACCTCCAAAGGCGTTCAACCAGTCCTCACGCTTTAATGGATAAAGATATTTGAATGAAACTCAGCGTTTGCGTATATTTCTGGGTGCAACAAGATGCACCGAAGGAATTATTATTTTTGGTTGTTGAATACTTTTTTTCACATATGTCCCTTAGGCCTGACATCGAAGATGCTGGCTAAAGTAAGCCCCTTTTATGAGGGCAAGTTCACTAAATATAGCGTGTCTCGGCCCAATCTACCAATGATGAAAACGCAAATTCAAGAAAATTGAAGATTCAAAATTTTGGAAATTCCAAGCACATAACATGCTTTTATATGCGCAAATATTTTTGGCCATGATCGATTTCGCCTTCCTTTTCTGATTCCAAATATTTTTTTAGGATCTCCCTAAAATGAATTCCCCAGAGCCAAAAACATCAAGTCAGTTGTGATCTGATAGACCCTGTAGTGATATCACTTTTGAGAGATATCATTTTCGGGTGGTTTCGGGCCAGACTCGTCGAGCGCTTTCGGATGACACCACTTTCGTTTTCGTGCAATGCTCAGTTTGGAAATTAGAGGGGTGTAAATTCCCCCCCCCCCCTCCCCCGAGATGGGGTATGAAGATCTGACCAGAAATATGGCGCGGTTTATCGGTATGTTGTGGGACAGAGATAAAGACTATCCGTCAGTGTTATCCGTCAGCTCTGTCAGTCAGAGAAACTAGAGATGTCAGTCCGAGAAATTGGAGAATCCAGATGGACAATTCAGATACTGATCCCTACAGGAAATTTGCTGCGTTGTGTGAGCCAGATGCTGCAGCCTCAGAATGCGAACATGGTAGGGTGTAATGCCACGTATAAAAGTTAACAAAACACCTGAACATGACGACGGTACAGCCTACAGCGGATAGCCAAATAAAACTAGTGTCTTGCAGACCCAATCAGAACATCCTGCACTAGCATAACATATGCCACACAGTTTGGGAGAAGCGCCATCACTAATACGGAGTTCCTTGGTGCGATGCTATCATTTAGTTCGGATCGTCGTGTTCTAACCATGAACCCAAAGCTCCACAAATATCATTTCATTCACGGCACAAACACGTCACTTTGACCCGTCACGCGCCGGTGAATACAGCGGCCAAGTCCGCGGCGGCGTCGACGACGGCGACGACGGCAGCGTCGCACGGAGCGGAGGCGTCTCCGGCGCGTCGGAGACCATCGGTGGTCGTCGACGACGACGGCGACGTCGGACGCCTTGGAGACAACTGCGCCGCGTCGGAGACCGTCGGTGACGCGCGCGTGGAGGGCCGACAGCCGACGCTGCGCGGCCTGCTAATCGAGACGGCGAGCGGCCGCTAATGCGCCCAAGCCGCGGAGAACGGCCGGCCGCCGCGGCCGGCGGAGCCCTTCCGCCGGCTTCGACTCGCAGAACGGCGCCGCCCTGTCTGGCTCCACGCCCAGTTCGGGCGGCGGCGACCGGGTCACAGCGGCGGCGACCGGGTCACAGCGGGGGCGACCGGGTCACAGCGGCGGCGACCGGGTCACAGCGGCGGCGACCGGGTCACAGCGGCGGCGACCGGGTCACAGCGGCGGCGACCGGGTCACAGCGGCGGCGACCGGGTCACAGCGGCGGCGACCGGGTCACAGCGGCGGCGACGTCGCCATCCGAAGTGAATTCCGCCGCGCTTTGCAGAGTGTTCGTGCATGCTTGAACGTCTCATTTGGTGACGTTGGCATTCACTTCACACGTCGATCGCGTAGGTGGCATGTTTGCCAGTTAATTGGTTTCGTTAAATTCACTTCGTGTTATGGAGCCCGCTAGATGTGTTTTGTTTGTTGTAGCAAACCAGGTCGATCACGCCGATAGCCAAGCTCCGATAATATCGGTAGTTGTTGATTTAGTTATAGCAGCCTGCCACCCATAGGTGATATCGGCGGCCATCATGACAGCCGATATACATGTACACATGACGTGTACATGTAACTAGAAGCACAGTCAAACATGGACACAAGGCGATTCGTGGATATATTCGTTGTTATTGTTTGTGTTCGTGTTCAACTCCCAAAATTGCGCCACCACTGGGTCTTCGGACGCTGACGCATCCACATGAAGATCCGTGTCGGCTGGGCTGGAAACTCACTGGTGCTTGTCAGAGGTGGTACTGATACTGGACGCTAATCGGTACCCGTCGGCGGTACCGACACTGGACGTTGACCGGTACCTGTCGGCGGTACTGACACTGGACGTTGATCGTTACATCTCAGCGGTACTGACACTGGAAGCTGGCCGGTACTCGTCGGCGGTACTGACACTGAACGCCCGAGGGCTGCTGGTCACTATGACCGTGAGCCGCGCCGCAGCTCCCTCCCGTACTGCCCTCCCTCCCCCCCCCCCCCGGCAACCGCCCGCTCAAGGCGTAATGCGAAGTGCAGCTACGAACACAGCCGTCGAGCCAGTGCAAACAACTCGACACGACCGGATTTGTATTTCGCGAGTGGTTTCCGCGTGGAAAAACCAAAGGCAAACACGCCGCAGATTGCGTTCAAATGTTGAGCAACTCTCGCAGTGCTGCTCATCATATCACGCGGGGAGCTTCCGCACAATGCTGCTCGAAAGTCGCCATCCGATAAAAGTTGTTCCATCTGATCATCGGGAGGCTTCTTTCTCTACCCGATGCTACGCTGGCAGGGTCGAGAAGGTGCTTCCTAGCCGCAACGATGCCGGATTTGGATGTGCATGAAGTGGCCGTCAGCGTGAGGTAAGAGTTCAGCTAAACCTGGGCGCACCGGCCCAGTGATCTCTTGAGGCTAGATTGGATGTAATATCCGTGCAATCACATACATCAGCACCTGCCACCGACACTTGTCCTAACAAGATGTCGACTCGGACGCAAAAGTGTCATCTTCTGAGAGCGCAAGAGGAGGCGTAGGCTGGTCGTGTCGAGCTGCCCAAACAGACAAAAGCGCGTACTATACTCCCGTGTAGCATAATTTCACATCAGGGCAACTCGCGTCTGCGCAGCACGTTGCCGCCGGTTCCTGATCAGTTTCTACGTAGTCAAGTGCCAAACAAAAGCAGACAATTCAGTTGGGACTGCAGACCAGGCAAGATCCTTTCATAGGACAATGGTTCCTCGATAAAATAGCATCTACGACACCAAAGACAGCATGAACTACATGATATGCCTCACCTGGACAATGAACTAATTTCAAGACGCAACTGGATCGAGGTGGAACAATGCTTTCTGCAAAGTGTACAACTGCTAAATTCGTACAAAGTTGATTGGATGCATATATGTGTAAACACGTGGAGGGCTTACTCGGTGGCACGAAAACCCCTCCAATATTCAACAGCGAAATGGTAGCCAGTAACAGCCGCACCTGACCAGCGCTACTGAGGTAGGCATACTTGGCGTCACAAATAGCTTGGCAGTCAGGCTGGCCGTCTCGGCACCCGAATATCCTGCAGGTTTGGTGGGAAACAGTATACCTATCCAGGAGATACGAGTTCTGGAATTTCAGCGTGATTGCCAAGCTATTTGTGGGGTCAATGGTATTCAGGTGTGGCTTGAAACGGTATAACTACGCAGGCTATTCAGGTTCCAGGCCGCCCAGCCTGACCGACAAGCTATTTGTGACGCCAATAGTATATACCCAGGCTACATATACGCATGTCACAGACTGGCACAACTGGGCAAGTTTTGCACCGATCCCTTAAAAAATATTATTTGTGGTGGTTTGAAGTAGCCGGTCAGGACCAGTTTTGTTTAGTAAAGAACCAATGGCAATGCAGCTGGCATGTAACTGGAAGGAAGTTGTCTACTAAATCAATGTTTTTAGGAGTTCACCACTGTTTGTGACCCCAACGCCTTAATATTCAACATCAGCCACCAGGTTATGTGTGAGTGGTACATTTGCGAGTGAGTCTGTTCTTGTCGTGTCATGGTGGTTCGTGGTTCCTTCATGCTTGCCGGTTTCAGTAGGCACCTTTGGAGAGGCTGAACACATTTGTCCTTCGAACTTTCCAGTTTCATGTGCCCACAACTACTTCCCTTCCCTTCCCGCCCCTTCCCTTGCCATGCACAGCGTTTGACTATCAGCTGAAACATCTACAACAAGCAGATGCTCGGAAATATCCAAATGCAGCTACAATTGGAGCAGCAGCCACACATCTTTGATATCTACTATACAAACAGCCATCTTCTTTATCACACGAATGTGATTGTGAGAAAGGGGTAATGGCAAATCTTGGTCCGTGGATAGCTCAAGGATCAATACTAGGTAGTTTTAACTTGTAATGTGTCTATAAGCTAATACCGTAAATTGTAACTATAACTGCGAATATTTCTCACATGTCTGTCACCTTCTCTCGTTGCTGTGTAGCAGGCTTTTCACCTGTAGATATATGGTTCGATGTTGCAGACACTTGACTATGCCTTTCTTGATGTGCTCCCGGATAGTGAACTCAGCCTGAATTTCTGTGACAGCAGTGAAATGCAACGCATCCACCACGTTCCAAAGGAATATGCTGAACAGCTAAACATGCTGAACACGTTGAGCATGCTAAACACATTCAACACGTTGAACATCTCAAGCATGTGTCTGTTGTTGCTTTTAGACGGGGAGCGATGAAACGCGAATCTTCTTGATTTTGTGAAATATTGGCATTGGATATAAACAAGTAACGAAAGGCACAGCAATGGGGCGTCAATAGCGATGCGTTATCGCATACAACACGTGGTCACATGGTCACATGGTAACGCGGTCACATGGTAACACGGTCACACGGTAACACGGTCACATGGTCACATGGTAACACGGTCACATGGTAACACGGTCACATGGTAACACGGTCACATGGTAACACGGTCACATGGTAACACGGTAACATGGTCACATGGTAACACGGTCACATGGTAACACGGTCACATGGTAACACGGTCACATGGTAACACGGTCACATGGTAACACGGTCACATGGTAACACGGTCACATGGTAACACGGTCACATGGTAACACGGTCACATGGTCACATGGTATTATCTAACGTCACTTGCGGCCTCCGTTTGGAAATGCCATTGGCTGCGGCAACAACCATCTGCATTGGAAGCAGTGGAAACATGTCCCACACGGGCGACGGCTCAAGATAATCCGGACGCCCATCGTCAATGAGGTGAATAAGCAAGCATAAGACGGCGGCGCATTCGAGATGACCTTGAGCGGTCGGACGTTGCTGGGCACACCTGGTCAAACGGCAACCATCTCCCACCATTGGACAGCACGGACACCCGGGAGATGGAACCTCAACGTAGATCAGAGAAGTCACACACACAGTCCCAGGGGACGAATAGTCTAGGGGCAAGTTTCCCGTCTCACAATCGAAAGTTGTGGGTTCGAGTCTCGCCTGTCGCTATTCTTCGCCCGCGACCAATCGGCGTGAGAGATCGGCCACGCTACATGACTCGACAACGGTCGACGTGTCTTAAAACCAATAAACAATCAACACACAGTCCCTGACACGAATCCCGTCTGCAAGCCAAGCATGGCCATCACTGAGCCCGATATGGCAGCCAGTGGGCCGGCAGGCTGTCGGCGGATCTGACTAATGCACACTTGCAGCGTACGATTGTTGTCGTCCTGAGTAGCACGACTGATCACACGTCGGATTTCAGATCCACATACTGGGGTTTGAATCCAACCAGCGCTAAAAGGCTCCGACATATGCGGCTGGCTCCGACATATGCAGCTGGCTCCGACATATGCAGCTAGCTCCGACATATGCAGCTGGCTTCGACATATGCAGCTGGCTCCGACATATGCAGCTGGCTCCTACATATGTAGCTGGTTCCTACATATGTAGCTGGTTCCGACATATGCGGCTGGCTCTGACATATGCAGCTGGCTCCGGCATATGCAGCTGGCTCAGCAGAAGTGCTGGCCAGTCCGTGCCCTTACATGGGCGCCGGTTGACACGATGGCCAGCGAAGCAACCGGCAAACACGTCGTGCTTCTTCCAACATATTGCAGACTGCGAGTTGTATAAATAAGCGCCAACTATGTGGCTCCATAGATGGCGCAGCTGAGCTCCAGAGTTATCAATAGTTATAAATCCTCCGCTAGATGCCTCTGATGACACTCCGGCGCTAGTGTTTGTGCAGAGGGAAATTTGACATGCGTGGGCGCTTGCAGTGCGAAAACCCCCACACTCGTTGGCAGCGCTGAGGTGCTGGCAGTTGACTGTGTGGCAGAGGGTGTGGCCGGTGGAAGCATTGTTGTGGCTGTCGGACGTGAGGCGAGCGGCAGTTCGGTTCATGTTTGGGCGTTGTCATGTGCCATTCGTGAAGCCAACAATAGATGTTACATCCTCTCCGACTCAATTTCTTCATTCGCAACACAACACACTCACTGAGAGCATCAGCCAGAACGTCACTGGCACGTGCTGGCCACTGGTCGCTGGCATCTGGACAAAGCCCGTGTCGGCCGTCTGGCTTGTCTCGTCCACGTGCGACGCGGTAGCCCACGTGTGACGGGACAGCCCACGTGTGACACAACAGCCCACGTGTGATGAGGCAGCCCACGTTTGCCGCTGCCCACGTGTGATGGGGCAGCCCCTCACGTGTGACGGGGCAACCCACGTATGACGCTGCCCACGTGTAACGGGGCAGTCCACGTTTGCCGCTGCCAACGTGCGATGGGGCAGTCCACGTGTGACGCTGCCCACGTGTGATGGGGCAGCCCACGTTTGACGCTGCCCACGTGTGATGGGGCAGCCCACGTGTGACGCTGCCCACGTGTGGTGGGGCAGCCCACGTGTGACGCTGCCCACGTGTTATGGGGCAACCCACGTTTGCCGCTGCCCACGTGTGATGGGGCAGCCCACGTGTGACGCTGCCCACTTGTGATGGGCAACCCACGTGTGACGCTGCCCACGTGTGATGGGGCAGCCCACGTGTGACGCTGCCCACGTGTGACGGGACAACCCACGTGTGACACTGCTCACGTGCCGCAGAGATCGTCTCGGCGCACAAGGACGGCCGGATCGCCAGCCTGGTGGGCGTGGAGGGCGGACACTCGCTGGGCAACAGCCTGGCGGTGCTGCGCACCTTCTACCGGTCCGGCGTGCGCTACCTCACGCTGACGCACACCTGCGACACGCCATGGTGAGACAACTTCCCACCACCACCACCAGCACACCTGCGACACGCCATGGTGAGACCCCGCCTTCCACCACCACCAGCACACCTGCGACACGCCATGGTGAGACAACTTCCCACCACCACCACCATCAGCACACCTGCGACAGGGCATGGTGAGACCCCCGCCTTCCACCACCATCAGCACACTTGCGACACGCCATGGTGAGACACTTCCCGCCACCACACCAGCACACCTGCGACACGGCATGGTGAGCCCCCCCCCCAACCTGCCCCCCCCCCACCACCAGCGCACCTGCGACACGCCATGGTGAGACAACTTCCCACCACCACCACCAGCACACCTGCGACACGCCATGGTGAGACCCCCGCCTTCCACCACCACCAGCACACCTGCGACACGCCATGGTGAGACCCCCTCCACCACCACCACCAGCACACCTGCGACACGCCATGGTGAGACAACTTCCCACCACCACCACCAGCACACCTGCGACACGCCATGGTGAGACCCCCCCACCACCACCACCAGCACACCTGCGACACGCCATGGTGAGACCCCTTCCCACCACCACCACCAGCACACCTGCGACACGCCATGGTGAGACAACTTCCCACCACCACCACCAGCACACCTGCGACACGCCATGGTGAGACAACTTCCCACCACCACCACCAGCACACCTGCGACACGCCATGGTGAGACCCCCGCCCCACCACCACCACCAGCACACCTGCGACACGCCATGGTGAGACCACCCTCCACCGCCACCACCACCGGCACACCTGCGACACGCCGTGGTGAGACCCTCTCCACCGCCACCACCAGCACCACCAGTACACCTGCGACACGCCATGGCGAGACCCCCGCCTACCACCACCACCGGCACTCCTTAGGTAGGCCAGTAATATGTCCTGGATATTTTTAACCTAATCTTGTGAGCGCAAACCTGGCTTCAATGCATCTTTGGGAAATTACCCCAGTGAACTTCGTTTAGTCGTACAATGCACATCAAGTAGCCTACGCGGTGTTAGGCCTACCATTATATCAATTTGCACAGCACAAATGCTGGACAAAGTGGCCTCAAAGCGCTGAAGGAGCATCCTGACCCATGTGGAACTAATTAGAGATCCTTTCCCTAATTGCCATGATAATGTTCGATGAAAACAAAACAAAAAGGGCATCACTACACAAGCGCAGTGAATTAAACAATATCTTCAGCAAGGGGAGGCAGACCATAGAGAAAGATCTGCTGCGGTAAATACCAATTCAAACAATCACTTTGACTCAAAATAACGGTGCTTCGTATTCATCTGGGAAGCTAATGACCTGAAGTTTGCGCAGAATATCGGATGTATGATGCTTGCGTGCAAAGCAGTTATTGCTGGAATGTTATTCAGGTGCAACGCAAGCAGTCTGGGACACACACGAGTTCAAAACTAAGAGTTGGGTATTTCTCGCCCCACGTTCACCTTCGATTGACACCCTCTGGCTCTATACATGAAAGTCCTATTAAGCCAAATTCATATACTTGGCTAATCAACCCATCAAGTGAGATTTTCTCAGCTCCAGTGTCTTAATATCGTACGATTACGTACCGTACATCAATATCGTGCCACGTACGATCGATCGTTCATTTCGTTTCGACGTACTCGAAAAACGTCCGACCGAGTCACTCCTCCGCCGTATGTTTGGCAAACGTGACGTCAGCACACTTAGTGCCGCCCACCACCAGACGTTCGGCGGACGTGAGCAATGACGTCCGCCGAGGTCAGCACACAATGTCCACCGTCAGATGCCTTACAGAGATGAACAAAGGGGGACGAGTAGTCTAGGGGTAAGTTGCTCGTCTCACAGTCGAAAGGTTGTGGGTTCGTGTCTCACCTGTCGCTACTCTTCGCCCGCGACCAATCGGCGTGAGAGATTGGCGACGCTACATGACTTAACGGTCGCTGTGTCGTAAAACCAATAACCAACCAGGAGATGAACAAAGACAGTGCGGCCGAAGTCAGCACACATAATATCCACCGTCAGGCATTTTGCAGACCTCCAGACATTTTACAGATATTTTACAACAGACACGTCCGCCGAGGTCGGCACGCAATGTCCACCGTCAGGTGTTTTACGGAGATGAACAAAGGCAGTGCGGCCCAAGTCAGCACACAACGTCCATCGTCAGAAACCTACAGATATGAAGGTAGACAGTCGAGCCGAAGTCTGCACATAGTATCCACCGCAAGACATTTTATAGACATGAGCAGACACGTCCGCCAAAGTCGGCACAAGAACCGCCACCGCCACACAAGCCACCGCCAAACATGTTCCAAGCATGAACGAAGACCCTCCGCCGAAGACAGCACACATAGTATCCACCTCCAGGTGTTCCATGAATACAGCCAAAAATGTCCGCCGATGTCAGCACACAAATGCTGGCGCTACATAACCAGTAGCCGTTGATGCGCCCCAAGACCCAAATAATCAATCAAACACACAATCGTTCACCGTCGGAAATTGTTCAGGCCCGAACAAAACCCACGACGGAATTTTGGACTGCCGATTTGCGAAGCCACCTCGTCTGGCCACCCTTCGTCCAATAGAGTACTCTCGGGCCGCCGAAGCCTGAGAGTACTCTATTGGGCGATCTCTATTGACTAGAGGCCGCCGAAGCCCGGCGGCAGGCAAGAGCTACCGCGCCGGAAGTTGGTCATGTCCGGCTGCGTGTTGGTCGCGGCAGTGGTCCGGCAGTGGTCCGGCAGTGGTCCGGCAGTGGTCCGGCAGTGGTCCGGCGGTGGTCCGGCAGTGGTCCGGCAGTGGTCCGGCAGTGGTCCGGCAGTGGTCCGGCAGTGGTCCGGCAGTGGTCCGGCAGTGGTCCGGCAGTGGTCCGGCAGTGGTCCGGCAGTGGTCCGGCAGTGGTCCGGCAGTGGTCCGGCAGTGGTCCGGCAGTGGTCCGGCAGTGGTCCGGCAGTGGTCCGGCAGTGGTCCGGCAGTGGTCCGGCAGTGGTCCGGCAGTGGTCCGGCAGTGGTCCGGCAGTGGTCCGGCAGTGGTCCGGCAGTGGTCCGGCAGTGGTCCGGCAGTGGTCCGGCAGTGGTCCGGCAGTGGTCCGGCGGTGGTCCGGCAGTGGTCCGGCAGTGGTCCGGCAGTGGTCCGGCGGTGGTCCGGCGGTGGTCCGGCAGTGGTCCGGCAGTGGTCCGGCAGTGGTCCGGCAGTGGTCCGGCAGTGGTCCGGCAGTGGTCCGGCAGTGGTCCGGCAGTGGTCCGGCAGTGGTCCGGCGGTGGTCCGGCGGTGGTCCGGCAGTGGTCCGGCAGTGGTCCGGCAGTGGTCCGGCGGTGGTCCGGCGGTGGCAGTGGTCCGGCAGTGGTCCGGCAGTGGTCCGGCAGTGGCCCGGCGGTGTTCCGGCTGTGTTCCGGCTGTGTTCCGGCTGTGTTCCGGCTGTGTTCCGGCTGTGGTCCGGCGGTGGTCCGGCTGTGGCCCAGCAGTGGTCCGGCAGTGGTCCGGCAGTGGTCCGGCGGTGGTCCGGCTCGGAGCGGGCTGACTGACGGTGGTTCCAGCACGCCGGAGACAAATGTCCCGGCCACGGCCAACAGTCGGCCGCCGGCCCACAGGTCACGCACGCCGCCGCCGCCAGTCCGTATCGACGGCCCGGTTTGCGGGAATTCAGCCACGCAAACGAAATTAGCATCGGATGAACTTGAAGTTATGGGAGCAAGCGTGGCCGGGCGTAAAAGAAAAAGAAAAAGAGATGGGAAATGCGACTAAAGTCGCAGGAATTCCAGCCATCGATCGGGTGGGTAGCAGCGCAATCATTCACTCAGTAAACACGCAGCCTTCTTTCGTCTGATTGAAACCCCCTTTTGCAAGAGGTTAACGCCAAGCTTTCGATCGAGCCCGTCCTAACAGCGGGAGTGAATGAAAGAAAAGCGGTGATCACATGCCATAATATTCCTCGTCGCAAAGGCCGCAGGTCCACCTTCGCCGGGCAGGGGGCGGGGTTTCTGCAAGGTCATACTCAACTTCCTATCAACTGTGCTGGGATGAAATACAGATAGCTGTGTAATGCGATCGCTCTATCATGTGATAGCTCAGTCACCGTGTGATAGCTCATGCCATGGAGATCCAGAAACGTACCTGGTTTGAGGTACGTTCAGTCAGTCAGTCCAGACGTACATTTGGATTGATAATCAGGTCAGCAGAGGCATTAGGTCAATATAAGGACCGCGACTTCAGTCCCTGGAAATAGTGAGAAAAAAAAGACGAAGCGTGCGCACTTTCCGCATTGTGTTGCAAGAATCGACATAGATGAATGAAATCATATCGATCGTAGTGTGTTTAAGTGCTCCAAAATTGGCATTAATGATGTTTTGGACATTACTAATGATGCAATGCATGTGCCAGATCCGCCATTTGACCTCAGGTCACCTATATAGGAGCACTTTATCAGGGCATTACCTGCCCCAGTTACCGGAACCGGGCTCCCATCCCGACTGTTCCGTTGGGCGGCTCGGCACAATCGGCTTCCCAAAGAAAGGAGTGAAATACATGAATAAAGTATAGAAACACTTAAGCACACAATGACAAACAGTAGGGTGTGCAGGGAGTAACATGCAAAGTGATGTAAATCGCATGAGTCATTTCCATTTATGACAACATTCCAGTTGACCATGCTTGGTTCCATTAGCCTGTCATGTAAGGGCGACCTAACATGACTTAAATTACATAGCATAACAATATGCATCAAAGAAGCCGCTAGTGTTGTAAAGAACACTTCCCTTTTACCAACATACGGGAAGCGCATCAGCGCAGATTTTTGTGGTCTGGCGCTGCGATGAAAAAAAAATTTAACGGCCCATAACTTAAAAACTTTTCGGCAGATTTTATTTTTTCCTGATTTAAACAATGCGCCGGTCATTTCTAAGCAGGTACGGAAAAATGGCGCATATCGGCCAGTACAATATGGAGTTGTGTAGGAAAAGTCGGAGGGGTGGGCGTATATCGCCACCCACCCCTCCAGGGCGTGTGTTAACCTGTCATGGACTTGACCTGACTTGACCTCGGTGACCTGACATGACTTTGGAACAATGTAGCATAACAATATACATGAAACAAGTCGCTAGTGTTGCCAAGAACACTTCCTTTTTGCCGATATACGGGAAGCGCATCAGCGCCGATATTTGTGGTCTTGCGCTGAGAACACTTTTGACTTTACCGACCCCTAACTCGAAAAATGTTCGGTAGATTTTCGTTTTTCTTGCTTTAAACAACGTGCCGTTCATTTCTAAGTAGGTACACAAGCAATGGCGTACATCGGCCGGTAAAATCTTGAGTTATCTACGAAATACAGGAGGGGTGGGCGGATTTCGCCACCCCCTCCAGGGCGCGTGTTAAATATGCTAAATATGCTAAGTAAGGTCGCTAAACTGTCATAATAGGTTAACCCAGTGTCATTACATTCACCTTAGAGAATTACGTGGAAAATATGAATATACGTGTCTGTGGTTCTTCCAACGGAATCATTCAAGCAATTGAATCCAATTGACACCCAAACATTCTAGGATCAGGCCAGCACATGTTGTATTGCCAGGTCAAGTAAGTTCAAGCTTGAATATCTGCGGAACATCACATTTGACGGATAAAAGTGTGTGCCAAGAAGAACCGATATCATATTGGAGCATCTTTGTAAACTGTCCAGCGTCTAACCGCGTGGCCTGACCCCAGGTCACGCTGGGACAATGCACACATTGATAAACTGATCTCTTCAGCCTACGCCTGGGTGAGATCTGAAGTAATTCAAAAGTAAGGTCAAATCAGGTCAAACGGGTTCAGCTTGCACGAGATCAGTCATTTCAGGTTGTTCGTTCATCATCCAACCCCATGACGCGCGACTTAGGCAGCGCTGAAACCGAATTCAGGTATCACTTGGCGATGACTAGCAATACTGTGCATACGATGGCACCATGCAGACAATATATGATGAGTGACCTGATATGCAATTGATCCTCGACGCATAGTTAACTCAGAATGTTTTTTAAATGCTTTATATCATTAATAAAGGCACAAATTACCCCAACATCGAATTTTCACCACCGTTTCACGTGGGAAGTCCAATGACAACGTGTTGTATCTCCATTGTGCCTACCTTCTAGCCTTCCAAAGCTGTGGTGTTCCCATATATGTTTTCGTAGTAAGCATTCTATACATAGTCAGCGAAATTTGCATGGCTGTCGACACATAGTAATGGCAACGACTCCGCAGCTGCAAGGCGTTATGACGGTTGTCGGTGTAGCTATGTCAACAGCGCAGGACCCAGTGCAAAAATAATGGTTTTTCGTTAGGTGCGAGATGTCGGAACGAACACGGTAGGATGTCGGAATTTGCCATGGAATTGGTGTCCTTCAGAATGATTTTGATGTCTTTCATACTCAAATTTGATCCAATGGTATACGTATGACTGCATCTTTATCAGTCGTTTTGAGATTCATAATTTATGAAGAGATATATTCTGGATATGAGGAAGAATGCCTATGCTATAAACTGTTATTGTATGCCACATCGCATTATAAGCAATCCCTACGCCTGAAATTGCGTTGCGAAATGTTCGTGTATCACCATTTCTTATCGATTGCATGAGCATACTTGCATACGAAATACTGTTAGAAAGGAGACAGGAAGACTTCATAAGCACGCATCAAGAAACAGGATGTCGATAATTATTGGACAAGGATGTCGATTGAGTGTTCGTAAAGTGGTATATTGCACCCTATTTCACGAGTAATTTATCACTGACTAGGCCTGTCGGCTGGTAAGGGGCGTACCCGCAGCGGCATTGCGCGGCCAGCAGAGGGTTATGGAAGCCTCTCGAGCTGCCGCCACGTTGGAAGCCTCTCGAGCGGCCGCCACGTTGGAAGCCTCTCGAGCGGCCGCCACGTTGGAAGCCTCTCGGTCGGCCGCCACGTTGGAAGCCTCTCGAGCTGCCGCCACGTTGGAAGCCTCTCGAGCTGCCGCCGCGTTGGAAGCCTCTCGAGCTGCCGCCACGTTGGAAGCCTCTCGGTCGCCCACCTGACCCACTTCTGTTTGTTTCAGGGCGACATCGGCCTCGGGGGAGTCGTCACGGTCGAAAACAGCGCGCGGTCTGAATGACTTCGGCAAGGTAGAGAACGTGTCATGTCTGTTCCTTTGTCTGATTGGAAAATAGCGCTGCTCGCGATTCAATTTAGGTTGCCGTCGCATGCACACCGTGATGATAAAGCAAATTCACGCTGTCACCCACATAGAGCCGTAACCGGCAAACAGGCACAGTGGGCACAGAGGTGTACTTACCCGTGAGGTGTACTTATCCAGAGGTGTACACATAGGTGTACGTTATGTTATATTCAATGCTGACTTAAATTGAGTGACCCAACCTAATTTAGATCCATGAAGGTTGGTCCGTATCCAATTCATTGATTCATATGCAGTATGCATATTCATATGTAAATCCAGTCTATTGATAACCTGACCGGTAATAACAATCCAAATCGTTCTGAACACGTAAATTTGTTACAGCAAATGGAACAAACAAGCAGCAATGTCTTCTGGAGACTAATTCTAAGTCTAATCGAAGAAGTACGAAAGTTTGGTTAAAATGTCATCGAATCGGATGCAGATCCAATCCGATTCGAAATCCGTGCGGATAATCCAACCCATTATGATCGTTTACCGACTGACTACCGGACTGTCCCTGGTGCGGTGTGTTGCCATAGTCGTGACGCGGAGGACTGACTACTGCCCGGCTGTCCCTGGTGTGGTGTGGTGTGTTGCCATAGTCGTGACGCGGAGGACTACTGTCCGGCTGTGCCTGGTGCGGTGTGTTGCCATAGTCGTGACGCGGAGGACTGACTACTGTCCGGCTGTGCCTGGTGCGGTGTGTTGCTATAGTCGTGACGCGGAGGACTGACTACTGCCCGGCTGTGCCTGGTGTGGGTGTGTGGCCATAGTCGTGACGCGGAGGACTGACTACTGCCCGGCTGTGCCTGGTGCGGTGTGTTGCCATAGTCGTGACGCGGAGGACTGACTACTGCCCGGCTGTGCCTGGTGTGGTGTGTTGCCATAGTCGTGACGCGGAGGACTGACTACTGCCCGGCTGTGCCTGGTGTGGTGTGTGGCCATAGTCGTGACGCGGAGGACTGACTACTGCCCGGCTGTGCCTGGTGCGGTGTGTTGCCATAGTCGTGACGCGGAGGACTACTGTCCGGCTGTGCCTGGTGTGGTGTGTTGCCATAGTCGTGACGCGGAGGACTACTGACTACTGCCCGGCTGTGCCTGGTGTGGTGTGTTGCCATAGTCGTGACGCGGGGGCTGACTACTGCCCGGCTGTGCCTGGTGCGGTGTGTTGCCATAGTCGTGACGTGACCTGTGGGGACTATTAGACTACTGCCCGGCTGTGCCTGGTGTGGTGTGGTGTGTTGCCATAGTCGTGCCGCGGGGGCTGACTACTGCCCGGTGTGCCTGGTGTGGTGTGTTGCCATAGTCGTGACGTGGAGGACTGACTACTGCCCGGCTGTGCCTGGTGTGGTGTGTTGCCATAGTCGTGACCGCGGAGGACTACTGCCCGGCTGTGCCTGGTGCGGTGTGTTGCCATAGTCGTGACGTGGAGGACCGACTACTACCCGGCTGTGCCTGGTATGGTGTGTTGCCATAGTCGTGACGCGGAGGACTGACTACTGCCCGGCTGTGCCTGGTGCGGTGTGGTGTGTTGCCATAGTCGTGGCGCGGAGGACTACTGCCCGGCTGTGTTGGTGTGGTGTTGCCATAGTCGTGACGCGGAGGACCGACTACTACCCGGCTGTGCCTGGTATGGTGTGTTGTGTGTTGCTATAGTCGTGACGCGGAGGACTGACTACTGCCCGGCTATGCCTGGTGTGGTGTGTTGCCATAGTCGTGACGCGGAGGACTGACTACTGCCCGGCTGTGCCTGGTTGGTGTGTTGTGTGTTGCCATAGTCGTGACGCGGAGGACTGACTACTGCCCGGCTGTGCCTGGTGTGGTGTGTTGCCATAGTCGTGACGCGGAGGACTACTGACTACTGCCCGGCTGTGCCTGGTGTGGTGTGGTGTGTTGCCATAGTCGTGACGTGGAGGCACTGACTACTGCCCGGCTGTTGGTGTGGTGTGTTGCCATAGTCGTGACGCGGAGGACTACTGACTACTGCCCGGCTGTGCTGGTGTGGGTGTTGCCATAGTCGTGACGCGGAGGACTACTGCCCGGCTGTGCCTGGTGTGGTGTGTTGCCATAGTCGTGACGCGGAGGACTGACTACTGCCCGGCTGTGCCTGGTGTGGTGTGTTGCCATAGTCGTGACGCGGAGGACTGACTACTGCCCGGCTGTGCCTGGTGTGGTGTGTTGCCATAGTCGTGACGCGGAGGACTACTGACTACTGCCCGGCTGTGCCTGGTGTGGTGTGTTGTGTTGCCATAGTCGTGACGCGGAGGACTGACTACTGCCCGGCTGTGCCTGGTGTGGTGTGTTGCCATAGTCGTGACGCGGAGGACTGACTACTGCCCGGCTGTGCCTGGTGTGGTGTGTTGCCATAGTCGTGACGCGGAGGACTGACTACTGCCCGGCTGTGCCTGGTGTGGTGTGTTGCCATAGTCGTGACGCGGAGGACTGATGCCCAGAAGCCGTAGCGTTGTACGGGAGGACGGCTTTCTCGCGCTGCCAGGTTGACACCGCACACCAGCTACCATCGATGGTGCACGGACCCAAAAATGCGGCAACATCGGCGTTTTTGGAAATACTTAAGCCGGTAGCTGTGGCTGGTAGCCAAGTGCCAGCCAAGCGACATCATTCACCCGTATCTCAGCTGAGGCAGCTTTCTAAGACTGACTCTAAGTTTCATGGACTTGGAACTATTTTTTATTGTGTTGAATGGTTGAATTCTGCATTCCCGCACCCGTTCCAGTAGCAACCAGAATATCTCTTGTGAACTATCATATACCAGCACATTTTTCGTAGAAAATTCACCATGTATGACTATAATCTTCTGAAGTCGGAATAAATGAAAACTAAGGAATCTCTAGAAGAAGAATCGTTAAAAATCGGTATCTGAATCAATAGAGAAAACTAGGAAATTAAGGAAGAAAAGGATTGTTGATAACATCCGATAATCTGCGATGTGTTTCGAAAAGTGCATCGCACTTGAGTTGTGTCGACATAGCCGTGTACCACAATCCGTTCTAGGTTGAATATGGAGCTCAACAGCCATGATCATATGCCGTATCGTTGTTTGTTTGTTGCCACACTAGTACAACTGACCTTAACCCGCACTATCGCGGGGGTCTTGAACCCCCACCCCTCAGGTTTTTCGCGGATAGTGGACGAACAGCGCGCGGCAGCGCGCCAATATTTGGCATACCTTTTCCCGCATTAATTTGGCATACTGATTCAAAGTTTTGAAGTCAGGTCCTCTAGAGTCAACGAGTTAGTCAAGGGCAAGTGAGGTCACCTCCAAAAAAAGTTCAACCAGTCGTCACGCTTTAACGGATACAGATATGTTAAGGAAACTTTCAGCGTTTGCTCATCTTTAGGGATGCAACAAAACGTACCAGAGAAATTCTTAATTTTTTGCGTTTTTGACTACTTATTAATTTTGCATATTTGCCTATGAGAGTTCAAATAGAAGATTCTGGCCAAAGTAAGCAATTTTTGTTAGTGCAAGTTGACTTCCAACAACGTTTCTCGGTCTGCTCTACCCATTAGAAAAGGAAAATTAAAGAAAACTTGAAAACACACAATGTTGAAATTTTAAAAAAATGTATTCATGCGGGGCCAACAAATGTTATGGCCCTGGTTCATTTCGATGTCCTCTTCTGATTCCAAATATTTTTTTTTTTAAATATCCCTCAACATGAACTCCCCAGAGCCAAAAACATAATGTAGTCGTGAAAAGTCGTGAAAATATAGCTCCTCTAGTGACGTCACTTCTGGGGAGAAATTGTTTTCCGGGGTGGATCCGGGCCCTACTCGTTGAGCGCTTTCCGATTGCACCTCCTTTGTTTTCGTGCCACACTTAGTTTGGATTTTAGAGGTGGTTACTATCCACCCCCACCCCCAACCCCACCCACAGGACGGGGTGTGAGAATCTGACCAGAGAGACGGCGCGGGTTAAACAACCGGCATGCTAAAACTTCATGTATGTCTGTCCGTCTGCTGTCCTTCCGTCTGTCTGCTGTTCATCTGTCTGTCTGTCTGTATTGCTGTGTGTCTGCTAAGCTTGCTGTATGTAATGTTCGGACAACTGACCATATACAATCGGCATACTAAAACTGTCTGTCTGTCTGTCTGTCTGTCTGTCTGTCTGTCTGTCTGTCTGTCTGTCTGTCTGTCTGTCTGTCTGTCTGTTGTTGTTGTCTGTTGTTGTTGTCTGTTGTCTGTCTGTTGTCTGTCTGTCTGTCTGTCTGTCTGTCTGTCTGTCTGTCTGTCTGTCTGTCTGTCTGTCTGTCTGTCTGTCTGTCTGTCTGTCTGTTGCGTCTGTCTGTCTGTCCGTATATCCGTATGTCTGTCTGTACGCCTGTCTGTCTGTCTGTCTGTCTGTCTGTCTGTCTGTCTGTCTGTCTGTCCGAATATCCATCTGTCTGTCTGTACGCCTGCCTGTCTGTATGTCTGCCGATCTGTCCGCCTGTCTGTTTGTATGCATGTCTGTCTGCTGTCTGTCTGATAAAGCGTGCTCTCTTTGGCACCCGCACAGCTGACTTTAAACACTCCGCATGCTAAAACACTCAAAGTAATGCAACAGGAAAGCCAATGATTTGACAGGCTGAACTGGAGCTGAAGGTCATCTCAATAACAGTTGTCTAATAGTTTATGAAACGCGACCGTTTTAGAAAGCTGCCCGTGGACGGGGATCCTCCAACGGACACTTGGGTGGTTCTCAGTAGGCAGTTCTGCCGGAAGCGGTCGCATTTGGGCCACTCACGGCCTGATATAGGGGCATAACTTCGAGATGTGTGTCATGTGTGTGATGTGTACGAGAAAGAACAAAATCGTCTGGTTCACAGATGCGCCTCCCATCCCCCGCACACACACGCATACTCACGTCCGCACGCAGACACGCACACGCACACACAGACGCAGACACAGACGCAGACGCAGACACACATGCACACAGACACACAGACATACAGACACACAGACACACATACACACAGACACACAGACACACAGACACACAGACACAGAAAGACGAAGACGAAAACTAAGATGAAGACCCCGGACCCATATTTTGTGGGAAGAGAATATGATTCACAAAGAAAACGGGAGTTGACCCAAAAGGGTTGAAAAGAGCCACTGCTACAGTTGACCACCTTTGAAGCATCGGTGAAGCTCCTACCAGGCAGGGTTTTCTCAGTTAATTAGCTAACCATGCGTGCCTTCTGTGCCAGCAAACATTAAGTGGGGAGGAAGATTATATCACCCGAAAAAGTCACGCCCTCAGTGTATGGGCACAATAACCGTAGTCTAAATTTGCTACTTGAGCGCCCGTCATTGTATTCGAAATGGAGACGATACTAGGGTGTCGCGACAGCGGCACTGCAGCAGCACTGCAGCTGAACTGCAGAAGGACTGTGACACTGCAGCGGGACTGCGGCAGGACTGCAGCAGCACTGCAGAAGCACTGCAGCAGCACTGTGGCAATGCACCAGCACTGCAATTGAACTGCAGAAGAACTGCAGCAAAACTGCAGCAACAGTGCAGCAGCACTGCAGCAGCACTGTGGCAATGCACAAGCACTGCAACTGAACTGCAGCATGACTGCAGCAGCACTGCAGAAGCACTGCAGCAGCACTGTTGCAATGCACCGGCACTGCAGCTGGACTGCATCAACACTGCAGCAGCAGTGCCTAACCACTGCAGCAGCACTGACAATGCAGCAGCACTGCAGCAGCACTGCAGCAGCACTGCAGCAGCACTGCAGCCCATGACGCGTGTCTGCCCTGCGCTGCGGGCGGTGTTGCTGCAGCAGCACTGCAGCAGCACTGCAGCCCATGACGCGTGTCTGCCCTGCGCTGCGGGCGGTGTTGCTGCAGCAGCACTGCAGCAGCACTGCAGCCCATGACGCGTGTCCCCCCTCCACCGCAGGCGGTGGTGCTCGAGATGAACCGGCTGGGCATGATCGTAGACCTGAGCCACACCAGTCTGCAGACGGCGCGCGACGCGCTGGTCGTGTCGCGCGCGCCCGTCATCTTCTCGCACTCGTCGGCGCAGGCGCTCTGCGACACCAACAGGAACGTGCCGGACGACGTGCTGAAGCAGGTGGTGAGTGCGGCAGGCTGGAGAACACATGGACACACGGACACACACACACGGTGAGCGGCCGGGTGTGTGTTGACGACGTGCTGAAGCAGGTGGTGAGTGCGGCAGGTCGGAGAACACATTGACACACACACACACACGGTGAGCGGCCGGGTGTGTGTTGACGACGTGCTGAAGCAGGTGGTGAGTGGCGGGGGACGAGTAGCCCGGGGTAAGTCGCTCGTCTCACATTCGAAAGGTTGTGGGTTCGAGTCTCACCTGTCGCTACTCTTCGCCCGCGACCAATCGGCGTGAGAGATTGACGACGCTGTATGACTCAACGGTCGATGTGTCGTAAAACCAATGACCAACAAACAACAGCCAAGGTGAGTGGCCAGGCGCGGCGGAGTTGGCGATGGGAGGTGCGGCCGAGGGTGTGTTGAGTGGTGCGGTAGGCAGGGTGAGAGGTGCAATGTGGTTGTGTTGTGTCAAGTCGCCATTGTGAATGTCGTGTCAAGTCGACATTGTGAAAGTTGTGTGAAGTCGTCACTCTGAATGTTGGTTGGTTGGTTATTGGCTTTACGACACATCGACCGTTGAGTCACGTAGCGTCGCCAATCTCTCACGCCGACTGGTCGCGGGCGAAGAGTAGCGACAGGTGAGACTCGAACCCACAGTCTTTCGATTGTGAGGCGGGAAGCTTAACCCTAGACTACTCGTCCCGTGGAGAGGCGCAATGGAGTTGTGTTGTGTAAGTCGTCATTGTGAATGTCGTGTCACGTCTTCACTGTAACTGTCGTGTGAAGTCGTCACTGTGAATGGTGTGTCAGGGCAACTGTCATGCTAGGTGGATGGGAAACTTCCCGATGAGCATGTGTTAAGTGTCGTGCGGGTCCGGTTTGGTTATTTTGCAGCTGTATCTGCGCTATATTTGTGCTGGTTTTAAATGATAAAGTCCTGGCGTTGGAAAGGTCTGACGTGGTTGAGCCAGGTCAAACATTTCACAATCATGGTACTATCTGCTGATGTGACCTATAGTTCCATTGCATTTGAGAAGAAAAGGACACAATTTGCTGCAAGAAATTATTGCTTTTCGCTTTGTTGGCAATCCTTTACGATTAGGAGCAATGTGCGATGGTTTAATTCACGACCAAGCCGCACCATACGCCACAGCAAGTGCTCGTATAGAGTTAGTTCTCATACTGCAGGTAAGTTCCCAACCCAAGTATATAAGTCCATTTGAATCACTCACCACCAACTTTTGTTTTTAAACAAATAGACAGATACCAGCGAGCCACAACAAAGCTCCATTCAGAGGTGTACGGGCTACTTGAGACTTGAAGTGTAGCCACTAGCGAGTCAAACACAGCTCCATTCAGAGGTGTACGGGCTACTTGAGACTTGAAGGCTAGCGATGTGGCTTTTTGCGTCTCTGAGGGCTCGAGCTTCTCCGATGTCCGCCAGGAGGTGTAGGCGCCACTTGAGACTTGAGGTGTAGCGGTGCAAATTCAATGCGTCTGAGGGCTCGGGTTTCTCCGCCATTCGCCGGAGTTCCTCACCAATAATTTTGGATGTTGGCAATAATTTTCCTCTAGGGCAGCCTTAGTGCCTTTCTTTCATATGATAAACTTTGACATCATCGATCCCCAACCCCACCATCACTAGATAAATGCGGCAAGGGATCGCCCGTGCTTAACATACTTATGGGTCTCCGATCTTACCATTTTGATTTTTCGCCTTCAACCACAGTATTTCCTATAAATGCGCGTATTTTTGATGCAGACAAAATTCTGCATGGCGGAACTTGGTCGAGGTCAGTCCTGACGTCATAGGCTCCCGGCAGCCACCGCTCGTCACTGACTGTGACGTCACGCCATCACGTGACCTGCGAGCCCCAAAGGCGGGCAGTGGTGGTACCCGACTATCCGTCGTGCAGGTACACACATGACATCAGCTGAGCAGGATAGCTGCGGACAGAAATGATCGTGATACGGTGTGGTCTATGCTTATCCGACCGTTTGTCTCACTGCACTGAGTCTGGTGTGGGGCACGACATTCGGCATTGAGTTCGATGTCGGCAAAATAACCGATTCTGGGTGAATCAGCATACGTATCTTATCCACATACGTCGCAATCGCAGGAACTATTTCCGCAATCGAGCTCACCTGCTAAATATGATGAACCGAGCATCCTCAATTTGAATGCACTGCGCCGAGTTGGCAACATCGGTTTTCCTATTTCCGACATTCCCGCACTTCTGTCAAATTGGCTGCCGAGAGGTGCACGCCTTCACTGGCTGCCAAGAGACCGCAGTTGCAGCCGGTCCGCAGGCTCCCCCTGGCGGTTCGGTGCTCTATCCTGTGTCTGAATCAAGCAAGTCCCACAGTCCAGGTCTTCCTCTCGCTCGTCCAGCGCACCTAAACACGCCTTACACTAGTGTGTAAGTGCATGCCTAGTTGTTCTTGCTTCATAACCGTGGAAATTCTGATTTTATTAGCACACGCTAAAATCAACTCGCACGGCATGGGTGGTGGCTTTGAGGAAGCATACACGAGCAAGGACCTCGCGCTTCAACAAGGTAGCCGTTTACGAAGCATTGATTTCCACTCGCCTTTCGTGAATGTTGTTCTCATTTAGTCCAGGGGAGAAATTGTGTTGTCCTTTCTCTGCCTGAACTTCCCTCATACTCTGCGATTGATTTCCACGAACTAAGACACCGCACGATATTCGGTTTGATCCAGTACCGAGGAGTTTTCGGCGAACGCCGCCGCACAAGCGCACAACTACGCCAACAACACCGTCGGGCCGCGGCGGGCCACTCAGCGCAATTGGGAATTGAGTAGCGCGCAATAAAATGCGCCGCGACGGTGGCGGCTGACGTGGCGCGGGGTCGCCGGGCAGGGCAAACACGGCGCGGCGCCGCCCGCCAGTGGGATTGCCGGCTGGCAATGCAATTAGCTTCTCTTCAGCACGGCCCAGTGGCCGACCGCGCCTGCACAGTGCGCTTCGCCCGCGTCGGCGGCTAATGTATGTACCGCCGGGTCCCGGCTTTGTCCCGGCGCGTCGCTGATGCCGGTCTGGTTGTCCGCACACACGGGCGAGAGCTTGGTTTGTTAGGTCGACTGCAAAGCTTATGCGAGAGCGTGCGCGCGTGCTGCCGTTGAGAGCCTCAGCAGTGACGAGCAAAGTCCGTCAGACCCTGATGTTATAGCTGACACGGACGTCGACAAATTAGCGAACAATTTATGTCTCGTAAGCATACCGAATAACGCCCCGGCGTAGGCACATACAACAGCAGTTACAAGCTATACTAGTTTGAGCGGTCGAGCCCGTTTGAGGGTCCCAACTGAAAGCAAGCGAATATTTTCCGACATGCTGAAACGTACAGGTTCAAACCAAACGGGCACTTAAAGTGAGGAAAACGTATTGCAGCACATTGTCTTTTATCAGACATTTTACGCTCGGGAAGGTCTCGAGGCATTCGGCTAAGCGTGGTTGGTTCCCAAGAGATTGCTCTGAGCATTGATGGACGTGGTCCGAATGGCATGTATCTCCGGCCGTGTATGGCGGAAGCGTTGGTACAGGAATTGGTGCAGACGTAGCTGTAAACATATACGTCGATCGTGTCCTGTATTTTTGTCCGCAACTAGTGTAATCTACAGCCATAATGTTCCGCTGTATCAGAGCCTTTAGGCAGATAGCGTCGCGTTTTGTCTCCGTGTTTCTTACGCGAAAACACCTTAAACATGGAGGTCTTCATGCAGGCGTGCCTCCGCGTGTGTGCACCTGTGCACACTTCACATCAAGTTTCCCACAGCTGAGTGCACGCGGAGAGCATATGACGTCACCCTCCATGGACCAATGTCGCCGCTCGCCGACCCGTGCCCCTGGAAGTTCGCCCGGCTGATGTCCGTTAAACTCGTGTTGTAGGGCCGGCTGATGTCCGTTAACCTCGTGTTGCGGGGCCGGCTGATGTCCGTTAACCCCGTGCTGCAGGGCCGGCTGATGTCCGTTAACCCCGTGTTGTAGCGCTGTCTGATGTCCGTTGACTCTGTGTTGTAGCGCTGGCTGATGTCCGTTAACCTCGTGTTGCTGGGCCGGCTGATGTCCGTTAACCTCGTGTTGTAGGGCAGGTTGATGTTCGTTAACCTTGTATTGTAGGGCCGGCTGATGTCCGTTAACCTCGTGTTGTAGGGCCGGCTGATGTCCGTTAACCTCGTGTTGTAGGGCCGGCTGATGTCCGTTAGACCTGTGTTGTAGGGCCGGCTGATGTCCGTTGAAACTCGTGTTTTAGGGCTGACCGATGTTCGTTAACCTCGTGTTGTAGGGCTGGCTGACGTCCGTTGACCCCGTGTTGTAGGACTGGCTGATACCCGTTGCATCTTCGTGTTGCAGGCACTTAACGGCGGACTGGTGATGGTGAACTTCTACTCCGAATTCATCACATGCAACACCAACGCCACACTGGCCGACGTGATAGGTAAGCCGACGATGACGCCCGTCGTCACGCTGATGACGTCATCAATCGCGCGTCCGACGCCTGTTAGCATCGGCGATATCTTCGGCGCGGTAATGACGTCATCTCGAGGTGACACCGCGCCGGGCGAGCCGGCCGTTAATATCGCGCGAGGTGTGACCTTGTGTTCCGGAGGCGCCGCCGCGGGGCTCGCCAGGTCAGTGGATCGCCGGCAGCAGGGAGCTTAAGATGGGAGCGGTAACAGGTATGAAGGGGTGTGAGGTTTCCAAAATTGAAGATTCCCTCAAGGCCTTTCAAGACGAGAGAGGAGGACAATGAATATGGAGGAGGATAGGACATAAGACGTTGAAAACCGGTAAAGAAGCTCCAGGAAATGGGACGAGATACTTTCAAGACGAGAGAGGAGGACAATGAATATGGAGGAGGATAGGACATAAGACGTTGAAAACCGGTAAAGAAGCTCCAGGAAATGGGACGAGATACTTATGACGCAAGATGAGGCCTATAATTTGCAAGAAACCACTAAGAGATGGTAAAAGTCGTGCCGGGGTGTTTCAAATTTACGACATGGACCAAAAAAATCCGGCCGGGGACCTTGAAAATCATGCTGAACCTAGGTGTACCAAAAATGTACGACCGGACCATGTAAATAGATATAGTGTAACGACGGGTCGTACCATTCCACAACGATCTCATCGGAACAAAAACAAAGCCAGAGCAACGAAAACACTCCAGACATTAGTCCAACTGTGAAAAACACTCACAAAAATACACAACAAAAAACACAAAAACACTCCAACTCTAGGGCCCAACAATTACGCCAAACAATCTAAAACGTTTTAAACCCCAAAAAGTGCCGAAGCAGCTAAAGCTCGCGCTAGAGATCCAAGCAAATGACGTCGGGGCCCAAAAGATCACATTGGACTATATATAAAAATCGCGTCGCAGCCCTTGAAAATCATCCTGGAGGCCCAGAAGGGTGCGCCGGGCCCCAAAAGTTGCAGCTGCTCCAAAAATAAATTCTTAACCGGAATGTCACTCTGGGACAAAAATATACTCCTTCAGTGGCCGCAGTGGCATATCAAAGGGGCAAATGCTCCCTCTATCCTGAGAGGCATAAGCTCCCAAGAATCGTGCCGGGGCTTCAAAACTCGCGCTAGGGCCACCAAAAATTCGCGTCGGTCCACCAGAATTCGCGCAAGGATCTCCAAATAAGTACTTCTGGCCCCCGAAAACTCGTTCCGAAGCTCAAAAACTTGCAATAGGAACCGCCAAAATCGCGTTGGGGCAACAGCTAAGTACAACGCTTCCCACAAACTCAAATCTGTTCCCCAAAATACCGCGCTCGGGACCCACAATTCCCATCGGTAGTCCCGTCGAAGCTCTACAAAATTGGCGTTTAGGCCCACACGTAAGAACAGTGTGACCACAAAAACGAAATCGGTATCCGAAAATAAATGAAGCTGGAGCCTTCCAAAATAAGAATGTATTTAACAAAATAAATGTCCTGTTCTAGAACATGGCTCTGGAGCGCCGAACATGCAACCAGATGCCTTCACAAATTGCGTATGGCACTGAAAACATACCGTATCTAAATAAATCGAGGTGAGACGCAAAAACGTGGCGCTAGGGACTCGAAAAGTCAGGTCCGGATTCGAAATTTACAACAACAAAAAAAATCCACGAAAATCTCGTTGAGCCCAGAAAGCTGGCGTTTGGGTTCCCGGAACCACGTGCTTGGGCGCGATAAATCGCGCTGGGACTAAGAAGCACCGCACCGAAGCCACAACATCGTACTGGACCACCACAAATGTGCGTAAGAAACCCCCCAAAACACAACAGGAACCTAAGAGCATAACGGGGGCCGACAATACAACTGGCCCTCCAAAACGCACATAGTCTCCCAAAAAGCGACAGGGCCTTAACATGCCTGGACCTCTAAAAAAAATGCACAAGAAGCTCTTATGGCACACAGAGGTCATAAGGACGCACCAGGGCTTGAAAAGAGACTGGGGCCGCAAATAGCAACATGGTTCCAAAACGAACAAAAGCACCGGGCGTTAAATGAAGACATCGGGATCTTCTAAAGCGCCCTGACACATAAAAAAATAATCGGTGCCCAAAAAAGCAACAACACACTGAAACGAGGAGGGGTTTCGAAAATGCATTAGGCCGCTGCGCATAAAAACGCAGCGGGTCCAACAAAGAACACTGAGGAAGGGCCTCGGTTCGACAGCCATTCTGAGAGGATAGCAGCAAAGATATCAGGTGCATCAAAGCTGAACGGAATCTGCACTTCATAACTACCAGAAAATGTGGGTAGTAGGAAATTAATGATCGGATTTAATTACTCGACTTTTCGTAGTGAGCGCCCATACTAAGCATTGCAGCTAAGCAAATATGACGCAAGTTTATCATGTGACAGTAATTAGCAAAATGGAAAAGGCCTAGCAGAAACCGTAGCATCGCACGAAGTGTTGCGAATGCGCCGAATGCGCGCACGTGCACGGACATTGGCGTCGTGGCGACCGGGTGATGTGAACTAGAATGCCTGAAATTTGGGAAATTCTACATTTCAAAGTGATGGGTAATATAGTGCAAATTCAAGTTAGGGGTTTAATACATTTTCTAACTCCTGCTCGTTTTAGGATGTTGTTGTTTTTTATGCACCGAGAATAGGGCGTTTTCTAAACTCCCGATGTGCTTATTTAACTCCTGGTCCCTTTGTTCGATTTGGAATCATTTTGCCTTTTGTGATTCCAGCCACTTTTCAGACCCTTGTGTGTTAGCATGGTCCCTGCGTGCCTTGAGAGCTTCCAGTGTGTTTTTTTAGAGCACCATGTATGTTTATTTAGGGCTGCAACGCATGTTTTGAGGCCCTGCCACTTTTTGGGAGATTGTGTGCTTCAGAGCGTCAGTTGTATTTTCGGACCCCGTTGCTCTTGGGGCTGTGTTTATTTGGGGCTTCTAACGCACATTTGTGGGCGTTCGATTTTGGGGCTTCGGTGCGATTTTTATGTGTCCCAGCCTGACTTATCGCTCCCGGGCGCGTGGTTCCGGTTACCCAACGCCAGTTTTCTGGGCTCAATGCTATTTTTTGGGGATCTTTTCTGATTTTTTTTTATCTCTGAAAAGTCCGAATTCCGGCCCGATATTTCGAGACCCTGGCGCGATGTATTTGTATCCCATCTCGATTTTTCGAGATTCGGTATTTTTGTCTGCGGCGTACACAATTTGTGAAGGCATCTGGTAATATGTTCTGTGCTCCAAAGTCATTTTACCGACCCTGACATTGATTTTTGGGGAATCCCTCTTTTGTGGAGGTCTCCAGGATGACATTTTCGGATACCGATCCGGTTGTTGTGGTATGGGTGTAATCTGAGCAGTGTGAGTTGATTTATCAAGGGACACCAAAATAAAAGCGTAGAATTGTGTGTGAGAGTTAGGGTTGAAATCCGTCGAATCAGGAAAGATAGTGGTAGATTAGACCCCTCCACAGGAGAATTTAGGTGATCACTAGTCAAGGCATTTCGATAAGTCTCCTTTGACAAAATTGCGGTCGAAATCCCAGGCGCGTAAATTAATTCGCGAATAATTTGTTATTTTAACTTGTTTGGCAGGTGCCTTGCAACCAGTACCAAATATTAGAAAATTCGCAAATTCATAAGATTCCGATCAGAAAACCAATGTAACCCCCTTCTTGTTGTCACCTTCGCGAAATTATCGTCCTAGGACTGATAAATGATCGCTTAAGCTTTGCTTAGGGCATCAAGCTGGTGGTAATAAGTAACAGTAATGATGAATCTAGCTATATTCAGTTGTTTTTGGAGGACATAACGGTGGGTTGATCAATGGGAGATGTCTGAAAGATATGCTTAGCATCAGCCTCGCTGCAATCTAGGGGCCAGCGGGAAGATTCTTCTGTTCAAAAAAAGCATTGAGACGTTGGTTGGTTTTGACACTTAGGTATTTATCCACATATTACTTATTTATACCTTGGTATGTCCCAGTTTTCAGCGAAAAAAAATATTGCTTTTGCGTGTTGAGTAAATAATGCACCATGCCAAGAACAAACAGTACATTAATATGAAATCATGTTTCCCATTCCCGAACCATACTAAGGGCCTAAAAACAATAGGAGGCCCTAACACAATGGAGGCCCCTTTTCGGGGAGCAGGAGGCCCCCTTTCGATCTTGCCCCCCTGGAAGAATTTCGTCGCGACGCCACTGGTGACTTGGCTTGACGGATGTTCCCGATAGAACGCTGGCTGAGGGGCGGGGATGACCGAGTTGTTAAGGTGTTGGGCTCTGAGTACCAAAGGTCCCGGGTTCGACACTAGCGCCGCTCAGGACATTTCCCAATCCCACGGCCCACCGGCGAAACAGTGTGGGCGGCGCCACTAGCCGTGAATGTGCATAAAGTGTGTCGTGAACCAACCAATAAACAAACAAACAGCACCGGCTGCCATTGTCTGGCATCCATCCACTGCTAACATACCACCAGTTATCATTCCCAGCAGTTCAGTGCTGTATGTATGACGCCAATGGGCGCTGTATGATCAACGCAGTCGATGCGCCCGAAAGCCCAAATAACCAACCAACCCAACAGTGCAGCCATGCCCGACTTTTCTTAGCTGCTATCAACTGCTGTCACCAGCAGTTCGTGACCCGGAACTGAGTGTGGGGACGAGTAGTCTGGAGGTAAGTTGCTCGTCTCACAATCGAAAGGTTGTGGGTTCGAGTCTCACCTGGCGCTACTCTTCGCCCGCGACCAATCGGCGTGAGAGATCGGCGACGCTACATGACTCAACGGTCGCTGTGTCGTGAAACCAATAACCAACCGACCGGAACTGAATGTGCCGGGACACCACTGATCATTATCGGTCCATTATCCAATAGGGGACACCCGACCCTTCTCGAATAGTCGAGCTAGTGCATGGAAGGCATACGCCAGCCCAGAAAATTAGTGAACGCTTCAATCGTGTTGTCGATGGCCTTACCATACCGTTCATATCACAGGATCTTATAGCACGCATACTCAGATAATAGTACCAATAATTGAAGGCATGTATTAAATCTGGCAACGGTTCAAAAACGACCCATGCTGTCACATCTTTAAAAACTAGAGTTGATTTGATTGTCAAGTACCTAGAAACAGAAAATAAGTAGTTAACATGAAGGTACTGGTTAATTTCAACTAATCTTATGCTTTTAGCACACGGATGTATGAATTACAGGTATTAGAAGCATGACAGATATATTGTGAAATTGGCTCGCGTCCCCTCTAACATACCACCGTTGTTCGATTCATATTGTATTCAAGATATATATATATATATATATATATATATATATATATATATATATATATATATATATATATATATATGAAGCGTTAGTTTTGTTCAAATACATTTCAGCCGACAATGCATTGGACACGCCAAATGGTATGACAACTTCAGAAATATTCAGAAATATAAAAAATGACAACTTCAGTCCCTGTTTTTCGTTGTATTGTACGCGTCTTCAGTACTGCAAACGCCTACCAACTTGCCTGCATGGATGCGACAAAGGCAACAGAACACAGGAGGCGGCTAACGATGCCGACGGTATCTACAAATCATCAACAGACTAGTAAGATGCGCGTTGGACCAGCTCCGCCCACAGAAAGTTCATTCAGTTGCTGTAGGTCGCCATGGCAACGACTCTCATTATGAGAGTGGGCGGTTGGACCAGGTGGACTGCTGGTGCTCGGGGGCCGTATTCTGAGACGGGATGTATAGCATTGCCAGTGGTCGTTACCAGTGGATCATACCAGATCATTAGTAGACCTGTAATGGTCGATCTCGGACAGCATTCAGCCTTCTACCTTTTCACAGATCCACTGATCCTTCTGCTTTTCCATCTGCTGTGCTCCTTGCTGCTCGCATCAGCTGCGTAAAATCACAGCTGAGACAAGTTCGTGAGTGGATCGTCAATATCAAGTGATACTGACGAGTAGTACTGCACGATGCTTCTTCCGTGTTTCAGTACAAGGACTACAGAACAAAATCGTGTTTATTTTGCGCCTTTGCCTGACTCGCTATGGGTAAATAATGCTAGGAGGCATTTCCGCGACGTGGGCTTTAGATCGACACCATCAAATCCTGTTTTGCTATTTCAGTAATAGGAACACTCCGTTGACGGAAATGGATGTTTTCTGCGATTGCTATTCCGGTGTGAAATGGTTACACTCGTGATGGCCAACTCACAGGGGAAAAGAAGATAGCATATATAGCTGTCATACTGACAAGAAGGTAGAAAATGCAAGCATAAATGTTGTGCTTTGCTGTAATTGATGATGGTTTTGAGCAGTGTAGCAACTTACCTGGCACAATCCATTAATTTCACATGCTCACTACGCAGTTTTGAGGCGCATTATATCCGTATTTGATGAGAAATGCAGATGTGTGTATAGCAATGAAAACGACAATTGATTTTCTCTTGGTTGCCATCTATAAAATATTGAGCATTTGACAAATAATGTACTATGTAGAGCGCCTGCCTAAGCATATGCATAGTGTATCCGGTGAATAAATCGATTTTGAACGCTCTAGAACTTACGTTTCGCTACTGTCTGTTCCGTTACAGACTGCTTTTAGAACATGTCTGTTGTGATTAGATCCGATCTGAAAATCGAAGCTTCCTGGTAATTGTTATTGGTTTTTACGACACGTTGACCGTTGAGTTATACGGCATCGCCAACCTCTCACGCCGATTGGTCGCGGGCGAAGCGTAGCGACAGGTGAGACCCGAACCCACAACCTTTCGATAGTGAGACGAGAGACCTACCCCCAGACTACCCACCGCAAATCGAAGTTTACTCTATTTTACCTGCTTTTTTAGATGCAGTTAGGCTAGTAAATGTGCATTCCCTTGAAAACTCCGACTCCACTGCCACGGCACACTGTTCACACGGGCCAAGTGTTCTGAATCTCAACACGTCCCACATCTCTCGTGTGTCCTCAACACGTCCCACATCTCTCGTGTGTCCTCAACACGTCCCACATCTCTCGTGTGTCCTCAACACGTCCCACATCTCTCGTGTGTCCTCAACACGTCCTACATCTCTCGTGTGTCCTCAACACGTCCTACATCTCTCGTGTGTCCCAACGCGTCCCACATCTCTCGTGTGTCCTCAACACGTCCCACATCTCTCGTGTGTCCTCAACACGTCCTACATCTCTCGTGTGTCCTCAACACGTCCCACATCTCTCGTGTGTCCTCAACACGTCCCACATCTCTCGTGTGTCCTCAACACGTCCCACATCTCGTGTGTCCTCAACACGTCCCACATCTCTCGTGTGTCCCAACGCGTCCTACATCTCTCGTGTGTCCTCAACACGTCCCACATCTCTCGTGTGTCCTCAACACGTCCCACATCTCTCGTGTGTCCTCAACACGTCCCACATCTCTCGTGTGTCCTCAACACGTCCCACATCTCTCGTGTGTCCTCAACACGTCCCACATCTCTCGTGTGTCCTCAACACGTCCCACATCTCTCGTGTGTCCTCAACACGTCCCTACACTCTCGTGTGTCCTCAACACGTCCTACATCTCTCGTGTGTCCTCAACACGTCCTACATCTCTCGTGTGTCCTCAACACGTCCCACATCTCTCGTGTGTCCTCAACACGTCCCACATCTCTCGTGTGTCCTCAACACGTCCTACATCTCTCGTGTGTCCTCAACACGTCCCACATCTCTCGTGTGTCCTCAACACGTCCTACATCTCTCGTGTGTCCTCAACACGTCCCACATCTCTCGTGTGTCCTCAACACGTCCCACATCTCTCGTGTGTCCTCAACACGTCCCACATCTCTCGTGTGTCCTCAACACGTCCCACATCTCTCGTGTGTCCTCAACACGTCCTACATCTCTCGTGTGTCCTCAACACGTCCCACATCTCTCGTGTGTCCCAGCTGTGTCGACCGACCGTACTGACGCCGCCGCCGTTTCAGCGCACCTGAACCACATCCGGCTGGTGGCAGGGGTCGACCACGTGGGCCTCGGAGCCGGCTACGACGGCATCAACTGGTGGGTCCGGCGGCGCTGACGCTGCCACAGCTTCCCTCTGTCGGAGCGGGGCACGGACGGGAATTGTCTGGTCCGTTACCGTCGTTACGTTGGTCCGTTAGCGAAGAATGGCTCTTAAGTGCTCCTGGGTTTTAGACATTGCGTGAGACGAAATGTACGACCCTCTATATACCAGGAGGTGCTGAGTTTGCATCAAGAGTAACGTTAGGGATTGTGCTATATTACTCAACGTTTCGGCCAGGGGCCATCGTCAGGAGTCAGTTCGATGGCCAGGGGCCATCGTCAGTCACTCCTGACGATGGCCCCTGGCCGAAACGTTGAGCAATATAGCATAATCCCTAACGTTACTTTTCATGTAAACTCAGCACCTCCTGGTATATTGAGGGTCGTACATTTCGTCTTACGCGATGTCTAAAACCTAGGAGCACTTAAGAGCCATTCTTCGTTGTAGTAAACAATGGAAATTATCTGGTCCGTTACGAGCCTAATCGGAACGGCCAATTCGAAACCGCTGCAATTATTTACGAACGGTTGATGTCTACTGGCCCTGCAGAGGCCAATCCCTGCGCAGGCCAATCATGCCGCTGTAATCAGTCTGCTGCTATCATTATGTCACGTCAAACACCGCTGATATCCTTTGTTAACGCATGCGAGGGATTGGCCACGATAGGCATTCGAGGCAACATAATACATTGGCGCTCCGGCCAGATGCAGAACGATCTATCAGCGCATCAATCAGCTGAGCCATTCCACGCTGGTCGACGATAGCCCCGCCCACGGATTGCGCTTCAACTTTGCCGCAGGGGTTATCTTGGTGCCTGAACACGATTCGGGAAGTTTTATGTCTCTCCGAGCAGCCGTTTGTCCCGTATGGTGAGTTAAAAATACGACGTCATGCCGCGAACTGATCTGTTTAAGCTGATGCAACTCCGGAAGGGAAAATATTTTTCAGATCTGGAAACTGCTATGGGGAAAATATAATGATTTCTGATAAAAGAATCAGTTAACAAAATATGAACGACTAAAATATTGTATGCAATTTTCATTTGTGAAGAACACACCTCGCGGTATTCTTTAAACTTCGATTGTGCTTGCTTCTACGCTGGATTTCACCTTCGCGCTATCATACCTAAATGAAGTGGAACCGCAACTCGAACGGTGTGCGGAATGATCCGTACATACTGTCGGATGCCGGGCGCGGCGGCCGTGGGGTGGTGGTGGTGGGGGGGGGGGGGTCTCGTCGAACATACTGCGTGTCGCTCATCTCTTGAGCTTCAGTCAACTGTAGTATCACAGGGGTCCAAAGCACAATGGTGTACACGCGTCCGAGCGTTGATGAACTCGCTGACGATGTAAGTAGGCCGTTGGAGATCCGACAAAGCACCACTGCACAGCGTACGCCCTCCAGCCTTCTGAAGAGCCTGAGGTCCCGGTTTCCACCAGATCAAGCAATGCACAAGGCGGACATTTCCGAGAACTATCATCCGTCGTGGCTCGAAGTGCCATGCAGGTGTACCATTGGGAGAACGCGCAAGCGCTCGCTCGCTCGTGCGCCGGTCCCGGGGTCAGGTCGCGGCGCCGTCGCTCCTCGTCCCACCCATGCCTCTGGTGCTGGTCATTGCGAGTGTGTGTGTGGGGGGTGGGGGGGGGGGGGTGACGTGAGCGAGTTCGAGCAGCGTCGATCCGGTTCCGCCGGAGGACGGCGATCGGCGACTTACCAGCTCTGACGGACGACGACGGATATAATCGTCTTTGATCGGATCATGAGACGCGTTATCACAGTCGCCGTGACTTACTGCGGCTCGTTGTGCTGCTGGCTGTGGTGCACGCACTCGCCTTGGTTGCGGCCCCTGCTGTTCGCCTGCCGCCGCCTGCCTATGCCCGGCACTCGACTCGCACTGGTCTACGTGACCTTGAAAGCAGTGGCACCTCGCTGGGTGACCGCGTGCCCGCCGGCACTGGGTCAGCGATGCCGGGCGGCCTATCAGCGAGCTCCGGCGGCCACCCTCGCCGGAGCAGAGGCGGGGGAGGGGGCCGGGGCTAGGAAGCGGGGGAGCAAAGGCGCCCAATGCTGAGAGAGAGAGGCTTGTGGCCAGCTCCCAGTTCAGGACTCACCATTGGCGTTCTTAGCATTAAGCCAAGTTGCTGGAACTTTCCGACATACTACACCGAAACAAGTATGACATCGTATGCCTGGCCGAAACCTGGCTGAAGCCTGCGACGCCCAATAGACTGCTGCTGCTGCCTGGGTGCCAGCTTTACCGGGCCGATCGCCCCGACGGGCGAGGGTACGGAGGCGTGGCGCTGGCCCCCAGGGACGGCATCAGCGCGTTTCGCCTGAAAATCACCACGGCTGTCAGCCATCCCAACAGCAAGCTGGAGACGTTGTGGATGTTGGTTAAGCTGGACAGTAAACGCCAGTTCATCATGTACACTGCACACCGTCCACCGAGACGGAATGTGACCGACCTGAAAGCGGACTTCGCAGACCTGAAAGCGCAATTTCAACTAGTGATTGTAGACTATCCAAAGTCCAAACTTTTTACTTGCGGATATTTCAATTGTGACTTCAATTGTGACAATTGTGGCAGAAACCAGACTCAGTAAAACTAACCAGAATTAGTTTACTCAAGCCGAAATCGAGTGCATGGCAATATGTAATGGCAATTTGTATCACATATGTATAAATATATACGAGTTAGGTAGGCTTCCATGGGTCCAAATGTAAACAATATCTCTGAGTGAATACCATTGGCACTCCCGCCCTCTATAACGGTACTAAATGACCTCAACATGACAATATTGCATCGAGATGATCCTGTTTTTCTCCCGTACGATCTCCTTGCTCCCTGTAAACAGCGCAACTCCCTCCAGGACTGCCTCACCACCACACCTGAAAATAACGGCTTCGCCGCCGGGGATAATAACCATTCGTTAGCCTCCCAACAGCCTTCCATTACAGCTTCCTGAGCCGGTGTACGAGGTCGGAGCTCTCCTCTGTGTTCTCTGTCCTCCCTCTGTCCTCTGTCTTATCTATACCAGCGGTGACCTTGTGTCGCCTCTCAGCCGCCAGCGTGGTCATTGTCAGACACCTGCTGCGACTCAGCTGAGCCACCGGCCACGGAGCCGCTCAGTCACCAGACATGTTGGTGCTCAGTCACCAATTACAAAGCCGCTCAGTCACCAGACATATTGGTGCTCAGTCACCAATTACAAAGCCGCTCAGTCACCAGACATATTGGTGCTCAGTCACCAGACATATTGGTGCTCAGTCACCAGACATATTGGTGCTCAGTCACCAATTACAAAGCCGCTCAGTCACCAGACATATTGGTGCTCAGTCACCAGACATATTGGTGCTCAGTCACCAATTACAAAGCCGCTCAGTCACCAGACATATTGGTGCTCAGTCACCAGACATATTGGTGCTCAGTCACCAATTACAAAGCCGCTCAGTCACCAGACATGTGTGTCAGTCACATATTAAAAGGTGCTCAGTCACCAGACATATTGGTGCTCAGTCACCAATTACAAAGCCGCTCAGTCACCAGACATATTGGTGCTCAGTCACCAGACATATTGGTGCTCAGTCACCAATTACAAAGCTGCTCAGTCACCAGACATATTGGTGCTCAGTCACCAGACATATTGGTGCTCAGTCACCAATTACAAAGCTGCTCAGTCGCCAGACATATTGGTGCTCAGTCACCAGACATATTGGTGCTCAGCCACCAGACATATTGGTGCTCAGTCACCAGACATATTGGTGCTCAGTCACCAATTACAAGTGCTCAGTCACCAGACAAGTGCTCAGTCACCAGACATATTGGTGCTCAGTCACCAGACATGTTGGTGTTCAGTCACCAATTACAAAGCTGCTCAGTCACCAATGACATATTGGTGCTCAGTCACCAGACATATTGGTGCTCAGTCACCAATTACAAAGCTGCTCAGTCACCAGACATATTGGTGCTCAGTCATCAATGACATTGGTGTTCAGTCACCACATTAGTTACATTACAAAGCCGCTCAGTCACCAGACATATTGGTGCTCAGTCACCAATTACAAAGCCGCTCAGTCACCAGACATATTGGTGCTCAGTCACCAATTACAAAGCCGCTCAGTCACCAGACATATTGGTGCTCAGTCACCAATTACAAAGCCGCTCAGTCACCAGACATATTGGTGCTCAGTCACCAATTACAAAGCTGCTCAGTCACCAGACATATTGGTGCTCAGTCACCAGACATATTGGTGCTCAGTCACCAGACATATTGGTGCTCAGTCGCCAATTACAAATACGCTCAGTCCCCAGACATATTGGTGCTCAGTCACCAATTACAAAGCCGCTCAGTCACCAGACATATTGGTGCTCAGTCACCAGACATATTGGTGCTCAGTCACCAATTACAAAGCCGCTCAGTCACCAGACATATTGGTGCTCAGTCACCAATTACAAAGCCGCTCAGTCACCAGACATATTGGTGCTCAGTCACCAGACATATTGGTGCTCAGTCACCAATTACAAAGCCGCTCAGTGGCCAGACATATTGGTGCTCAGTCACCAATTACAAAGCTGCTCAGTCACCAAGTCTGGATCCGCTCAGTCAGCATTCGTGTCCATGTTCAGCACAATGCCATAAACATGCTGAATCAGCACTCGTCAACCTGCTCAGTGAGAAACGCTTGAATTATGATCGGTGCCTTTTGATATATTATACGATGAAAATTGCATCTAGAAAGAACGGCGGAATGGTCTTGACGTGGGAGAAAACCAAATTCATAGGTTAAACCATGAGCCAAGGCCACGATGGAGCACAAATAAGCTGAAGAGTAAGCACTAACTAACAATTATTCCAAGCGCGAGCGATACTTACCCCAGCCAGTTTGCCATCAAACGCTTCTATGTGTGCTTTAATATTGTTTCCGTTGATCTCCATTCATTTTCCATCACTTCTTTTTGCTTTGATCATCTCCTCCAATACGCTTGGTGCAGTGTATTGAACCCCCCACCAACCAGATGTAACGGCTCAGAGCTCAACTGCCAGCAACTCTCACTATTCGCGCAGCGCGCTCTTCGCGGCAATCTTGTACAATAATACCCACGAGGTGAGTGAATGTCAACACATTAAGCGCTCGGCAGCGCTGTGCAATCAGAATTTTCCCGAACGGAGGTACTTCACTTGACCGCCGCCGCTGCGGCGACACCCACACGCCGCGCGTTGTTTTAGAGCCATCGAGAAGGGTGGTCTGCCATTTTGGTGGCGGAATCGTCGTTTGCACAACTTCGCAGAGCCAATATTGACACTCAACCGCAGTAACAGCCTGGCTTAGAGACATAACACGCTTCCATCGTCATCGACACGGCCAGGCGTCCAGCAAAGCATCGGGCTGAGTGGCCAACGTAGCTGCGGGTGAACTCACTCGAATTTGGCCGAGTTTGGGTGTCGCAGTGGTGAAAAGGTGCCGAAGCTGTCACCCACGAACCCGTGGGTTTCCTCACATGTTTGTATACATGCTTCATAAGATGCATAGCTGAGGAACTAAAGAGATTTTCGCATAGCTGACACGCTTTTCCCTCATGACAAGTCCTCTGATCTTGAAGGTATTGTGTTGCGCTCCTCTGAAGCCTCGTTCGTTTTCTAATTGATTGAAACATATTACCATTCGAAAATTGTGGACGTGAAGTGAAATTTCTTCGTCTCTTGTGAAAGCACTACCTTGCTACGTATGCGTCCGAAACAGGATGATAAATCAAACTGTGACCAGAGGCTGTTTAAGGGACCAAAGTACTGAGTGAGCTAGCCTAAATTGCCCAGGATCATGCTAACCTTGGTTCAGACATGTGATCTAGTAAGGTTGACCGCGCCACAATTGTCACACATGAGACAGCTGGGTGCTGTCTCATCGACATATCGCCGACGTCTATGGGATTTTTTTCCCCCCACAAAAAAAGGGGGGGGGGGGCCCCCCCACCCAAATAAAAAAAAAAAAAAAGGGGGGGAGGGGGGGAAAAGAAAAAAAAAAAAAGGAAAAAAAAAACCCCCCCCCCCTTTTTTTTCTGGACAAACCCCACAAAAAAAAAAAAAAAAAAAATAAAAAAAATTTAACATTGGCCTCCACCTGCGCCGCTGGTTTCTTTTTCAGCCGGTGACTGACTCAAAGGGACTGACACCACTATATAAGATGTGCCGTCTGCCAATGTAAACTAGCCTAGAAAAGGATCTTGCCATGATTAAGCCCTCCAAAAGTATGTTTTAAAAAACTCTGTAAGAGAAGGCCGGTCAGTCCTCGGCTGTCTCATTAGAGCCTTCCGTGTCCGTGCAGCTGCATCCGGCGTGCGTCGGCGTGTCGCCGGCTACTTTACCTCTGATGGGTGAACTGCACTGCCTTCACGCAGAGCGGCTGTTTACCGTACCCCCGCCGGGCACGCGGGAGCTGTGCGGCGCCGCCGGATATCCTGCGCTTCGGCCGCATCCGACCCGTTTTTCTGTCGACGAACAAAGCACGCACACCGAGCTACGTTTTCGTTCTATTCTTACCAAGAGAGGCAGAGCGAGAGAAAGGGAATGGAATAGTGCATGTGTGACAATAGCGAACGAGGGCTGTGGTTTCAGTAGTACTCCAACGGAGTGGAATATGGCCGTCATAGGACCTCTTCGCCATTTTATCTTACAATATCAATGGAATTGCTATGTAGTTACAGGAGAAAAGAAAGAGGATGCGGTGTGTCGATGAGTTTGATAAACGTAGTTTCCTCCCCTCCTCTCGAGAGTTCAGGAGCGCCATTATATCTATATTTGTACCATTCGGCCCACAAATGTAGTAGATGATATTGTTCCATGACGAGTCTCTGTATTTTCCTCCGCATCAACATCGCATTTTCCTCTCCACCCCCTCATCATGTAGTGGATGTCATTGTGCCATGGCACGCCTCCACATTTACCTCCGTACCATTCCGCCCATCGTGCAGTGAATTACATATTGTCATAGCATGCCTCTGTTCTTACCTTCATATCGTTCCGTCCATGGTGCAGTGAATGACATCGTACAATGGCACGCTGTGCAAATTCTGTCAGAGACTCACAGTTTCGCAGTACTTCTGTTCTTGACTATTATCAGGAACAGAATATTATCAGGAACATCCTGAAAGAAATGCGATGTTCCTGAACAAATGCGACATTCCTGACTATGATCAGGAACATCGCATTTGTTCTCTGTACTTGTAGTGACGGAGGTATTTGAGATAGAAACGTTACAATTAATAAAAATTACTCTTCATGTATTACTCTTCATGCATTACAAAACGCTGTACAGAAGTTCGATGCAATATTACATGACCTTAAGCATTTCAGTTGTGAGTATAAAAGCTAATTGTCTAAGAGGTTTGTCATGATACTTTTTTATTTTCCAGCGGGAAGCTCTTTCTGTTACATGCGTTTTCCTGATATGTGTCAAAACTGATTGCAAAGTTCATTCTCACCTGGTCGAAGTCTTGATCCGAGACGGCAATCAACCGATTTCTTTGAATAATTGCAACAGCATCATTTTCCCCTATTTGTCCCGATGATTATATTCCATTGAAAATATCGGATGTTGCAATGTTTCTTTGTTTGTGTTCCAGGACACCAGAAGGCCTCGAAGATGTGTCTAGGTATCCGTACCTTTTCGCCGAACTTCTGAAAGACCCGTCGTGGGCGGAAACAGACTTGAAGAAGCTGGCTGGACTGAACTTCCTTCGGGTCTTCAGGGAAGTGGAGCAGGTAGGTGCTGGGTTCACGCGGCCAGTGTGCCAGAAGACTGGCATGGTCCACTCCTCCGCTGGCTTTACTCCGGCTAAACCTTGCACTGCCTGGAATCGCCCGGCAGTGGAAGCGAGCTGCCATCGATGATTTGGTCTGATAAATTTGGTCGAATGTCTTTCAGTTTATGCCCGTCATGAAAATCCTGTTGCCTTTTCGCGGACGTGTTTTGGCCTCGTCACAGCTATTTCAGAGACCTCGTCTTCGACAGCGAAGTCAGGTCAGGAGTGGGTTCAGGATACTGACGGTAACAGCGTCGGTTAACATCTCATTGTCCGAGGTGCTCCTCAGGCTAGCTGAAATAGCATCATGAATATAATTCTGCTAAAAATAGTTCTAACCCGGTAAATCAATGCTTCGAAGTGCCCGAAAATATAGCTGTCCACCAGGCAACTTAGGAGGCGGCAGGGCAAGGACAAACATAGTCATTATCCCAATAGAGGCTATTTAAAGAATGGCAAACGTTCCTTCTCGGTGGGAAAGTAAATCGTCTTTCCGTGGCAATTAATATCCCTGCGGCTACATGTATAATCCGGAACGATTTGCTCTCGTCGGAATATATGCAGCACAAAAGAAAAACAATAACACGAAAAACAAGATACAACAAATGTACAACATGAAAAACACTATCAAAACCTTGCGCATTATTCCCATGGTAGTTAACATACGGTGGTGCTGTGACTCTTTATTTCGTGACTTCGTTCATACCGTGCTTCCGTATATCCGCACCTGCTGCATAGCAATCACACCTCCACTATTCGGGGTGCACGACCAGAGCATCCGCAACGTAAGATGCAAAATGTGAATGGAATTTTCGTTTATGATGGAACGATATGAACAAAGTGTGCATTATTTACCCACATGGGAAGTGAAATAGGTAAACACTGCTAAAAGTCAGAACTAAACACCAAACAAAATGTTTCCGTAGCCTTGTCTATTGCTATTCCCTTCAACTTCACTCTTTGATCTGCCCATTCACATACAATCATTCTCAACAATGGACTCGCCAACAACAAAGAACCGGCCAAAAGCGAATCAACTTTCAGCGGACCACCTGAGCTTCAGAACACATCCCGCTGCATCTATCAACGACGTGACGCGTCCTCGACCTCGCCCTGCAGGTGGGCCGGCAGATGAAGCTGGAGCGGGTGACGCCGCGCGAGGACCGCGTCGACCCGAGGAAGCTGCTCTTCACGGACGCCGCCCGCTGCAGCTACGAGCTGACCGAGGCGCTCAACAAGAGCAGAGGCGGCGCCGTCGGCCAATGACGTCAGAGGACGCGCGCGGAGTCGCGGCGACGCGTCGGCACCGACGGTCTCGTCACGCGCCGGTGATGCGGGCGGCCGGGCTGGTGTCGCGCCGACGGCGCTGGCTCAAACGTGGACTGAGGCAGGTGGACGGAGCCACTGCGGCGCCGGGGAGACGACCACGCGCCCCCGCTGACGTCACGCCATTCGTTGGGTGACGTCACGGTATTCATTGGGTGACGTCATGCCATTCATTTGGTGACGTTACACCATTCATTGGGTGACGTCACGCCGTTAATTTGGTGGCGTTACACCATTCATTGGGTGACGTCACGCCGTTAATTTGGTGACGTCACGCCATTCGTTGCGTGACGTCACGCCATTCATCGGGTGACTTCACAGCATCCATTGAGTGACGTCGTGACATTCATTTGGTGGCGTTACACCATTCATTGGGTGACGTCACGCCATTCATTGCGTGACGTCACGCCATTCATCGGGTGGCGACATTGGCGGTCGGAGCTCACCCGATCCCGAGTCGCGGTGTTCCGGGCGCGTCACGTTTTGTGACATTGGCGATTCTTTGGCCACTCAGCCGCGAGGAACAAAGTAAGCTGTCCTGCCGTGGTGAAGAAAAAACTGGCGAGGCAGTCATTGACCACCGAGTCCTTGTGACAGCACGTGTATGGAGACTGACAAGTTCCGCCCTCAATTCCCCGTATACTCTGCCACAGTTCAATAAGACGCGCATCTGTGAAACTGCAACGTTCTCTCTCAGCGTGACGTGTGAAACGTTCTCAGCTTCTTGTCAAATGCCGATAATGTCCTGTTCTTCAAACGTTATGTGTCTGAGACCCAATCCCACTTCAATCCAGTATATGACGCCCGCTCAGTCTCCACCTTGTCCGCTCCAACTGGGCTCCTCCAATGCGGTTTGGCGTATGCTCAGTAGCATTCTTCGCAACTATGTTTCATTGAATTCTTCTATTATTTGGATCGCGTTCAGAATCGTTGCCAAGCAGATTTCGAATCTCAGCTGCTCCTTTCGTTTGCCACATAGTTCTTTCTGGCATTCATTATCAGCAATTGCCCTCTGCCTGTGTTTGGAGGGAGCCCAGAATGTGTCAAATTGTTCAGCAGTCATTTAGCCGCGCAGCATTTGTCCGCTCGGTGATGCGCAACAGCAGCGCTACACTTCCAAACCACCTCAGCGTCACATTCAAAATCGGGCGCTCGAACGGGTTTGCACACCGCTGCAGCTTCAGCTGCATCCTGCCAGCTGCCAGCTGCGTATCCTCCCAGCTGCCAGCTGCGCATCCTCCCAGCTGCCAGCTGCGCATCCTCCTCGGTCGCCCCCGACACCGGCCGCCCGGTCGCAGTCTCTCCAGTCGCACGGCAGTCGCTTCTGCCGTTGAGCTGGCTCGACACCGTCCGCCACTGTGTGGTCGGACAGCCGCCACCAGACGCCCCACCCGCCCACCCGCCGCCACCCTCCCAGTGTCGGCCGACGGCGTTTCGCTGCGGCGGGACCGCAGCCACCAGCCGCACCAGCCTCTCCACCTGCTCACCCGCCGCCACCCTCCCAATGTTGGCCGACGGCGTCTCGCTGTGGTGGGACAGCAGTCGACAGCCGCCACCCGCCGCCACCCGCTGCCACCCGCCGCCCATGGCCGCCACCCTCCCAATGTCGGCCGACGGCGTTTCGCTGCGGCGGGACCGCAGCCACCAGCCGCCACCCTCTTCCATTCGATGGGCGTACTTTCCAGCCGACAGCACGACCCGAATTTCACGCGGCGAAGCTGTGTTAATTGTGCCGCCGTGTTGACCTCGACCTTGACACGGCGCAACTGGCCGTCCTGTCGCACACCCGCTCGTGTCGTCCGGTCGCGCTGACCTCCTCTGAGCTGAGCTGAGCTCTGGTGACCTCTGCGCAGCACACGTGAGCACTCTTCAGCTCGGGCCGTCGTCACGCCGGCTTTACGGCACAAAGATCCTCTACCGCTGTCAGGTCCTAAGCGTCTCTCGAGAATGAAACCGGCAATCTCGTTAGCGATGTAAGGAGTCCCTGCTGAGTAGTTTCCGGACGAGTCATCAACAGCTTAAAATGTAATTTCTGCGCGAAGACATTGCAGAGAAAAGTCTGCCAGTCGGTGTTATCTGACTGAGTTGTTCCCCTCGATATTAATGTATGTTTTATTTCATTCGGCTATAGTGCTTGAGTTTCAGTGCATTTGATAGCATACAGCATTATGAAAAGTTCCTATCAAATTGTCAATACCGATCAATCGTTTTCATTCTAAAAGTTCAAGTCTCATCTATGTCGCAATACACACACATACACATGCAATTCACCTTGGTGATCAAACATGGTTAATAACGAAGAGGTACTCATTGCTCTCAGTACTTGGATGAGCACGTGTAGTTGCTATTCCAAACCGATTCTGCATGCAGGTTCATCTGGGACAAATGGTGGAGTAGTCTCCGGAATAATCTCACGCCGGAAGGCAGATGCAGATAAAAATCTAGACGAGAGCAAATCATTTGGTGGACTCTTGGCGCATTGAGCAGAATGGGAGCATTCATTAAACACGCAATTCAGACTTAACTTGGGAGTTTGCTTCGTCCCGGGTACGCCTGTGATTGCATAACTTTTTTCGTTCTCGGCAGTCTTCAGCTGCTTGGATTTGATTGCAGCGAAATGCTTGGATTTAAATGCGTTTGAAAGTACGCAGGCATAGGAAAAGCTCCTTTCAAGTTGTGAATACTCCAATGTTATTCGTTATTCGTGCTAAAAGTTCAAGTCTCATCCTTGTCACAATACACACGCATACACACATGTACACATATGCGCTTGCAGCTCATCTTGTTGATTAAAAGAATATCGCTGTTCTCAGCAGTCTTGGGCTGCCTAGAAGTGCTGCCATTTATTGCTATAGAAGTGCTATAGAAGTGCTGCCAGCATAGACAATCATTATACGAATAGAGGGCTTGCTTTTCAGTATTACAGGGAGGGCTGATTGACAGATTTGGTGGGCAACTGGTTCAGTGTACAGAGTGCAACCAAGAAGGGCCCTTGTGACTCATAGTTGCACTAATCTTTTATGTCTTTATGTCTTTATGTCTTTATTAGACGGCGAGTAACGTCGATGCCATCGGCACCACCTGCACCCGCTGCCATGCTCACACGGTTTGCGTTCGGCCGGTGGCCACGGAAAGCCTGCAGCACGGCAGAGCGACGACCAACACGAGAGGAGGCTGGGTGAAGCGGCACTCGGTACACTCCGGCCATTGTCACCCGTACGTCTGGGCTCCGGTGCTGACGGCACCGTCAGGAGGCAGAACGATCGGCAGCCCCAGCCTCTCGCACCATTCTTTGTTTGGGTCCGGCTCGTGCTCGGCTTCGCCTTTCTTGCGCAGCTCACCGGAGAAAATCGTCCGGCCGGTTTGAGCATGCATTTAAAGCGCACGCTCCTCATAAGTGAGCAAAATTGGTTTGTGTACGGAATGAAATGTCCCATCTACGGAACATACGATTTCATGCACAATCCAAGTGCATTTTCTAATTAATTTACCTATAAGTCAATATATCAGGTTAATGTATGATTAGTCTTACCCGTGGCTTTTGTTTTGCACCTAGCGTTCAGCTAACTATTCTAATAGCTAACTAATGGCGTTCGGGAACTATTCCTAGCTACCGGGCAGCTCTTCCATTTCCGCGGTTACCTTGCAGGTCAAGGCTGGCGACAACATTATCTGACCTTATGATCCCCTGGTCGGAAATTGAGTCTCCGATCGCGTACGGCTGGTCGGGTTCTACAGCGCCAGTTTCCCGCTCGCAAGACGCGAACTCCGCAGCGTGCTGCCCATTGAAACCAAACTCGCGCTAATCGGAACAGCGAGGCTCTCCAGCTCCCGCTTAACATCGAAACTGCCGAATTTGCGGCGCACACTTGGTGATCAGACACAGCCGAGCACGGCGCGGCCGGCTATTCTCTGGACGTCCGACAGCCATGATGCCATTGATTGGAGCCGTTTTTATCCCGCACACAAACTGCGCCCACCTCGGTCGCGGCGATAGCTGACGGCGCAATTAAGGCTGGCGGGCCTCGCGCGGCGGCGAATTAAGCTGCGCGGCGGCGGCCGGGCCGAGCTTGGGTGGCGCGACCGGCCGGACGCGCCGCGAATCGCAAGCCGCCGCCAAGCGGCCGTCGAATTCCGCCGGCGGAGAGAAAGTCGGCCGGGCGACGATGTCCGGCGATTGTGAGGCAGAAGTGGTCGTGTGCGGCGCAGTTTTCGCGCGCGGCAAGTCGCCGCCGAGGATTTACTCCGGCCGCCGGCTCGTTTGGCAGTCGGCGTGTCGGCTAACCATTGCGGTCGCCGTTCGTCGCTGGAGAGAGAGCTGACACTGCAGGCCCCCAGGGCGGTCAGTGTCGGTGCACTGTTGGTCCGCCGTCGTCGCAAAACTTGGCGTTGATGTGATTGCATATCTCTTCAACTCGTTATTGCCATAGCTTAACGGCAGATATTAGACAAGTGTCTATGTACGCGCAGCATTTTTGTCGTGTGCTTCGTGGTCATAGTTTGCCGCGGGCGAACGTTGTTGCTTGAAGGCGATGTCGATAGCCGTGGATTTCCTTAATCGTGAATATTGTGCCAATGTGCGAACGTGAGATCACGTATGAGGCCGCTTCTACTGTCGTCATCACCCAGCCTCTACACTCAAATATTGAGCAACATTTCCCGACATTCTTTTCGCACATTTATACCGCACAAAATCGTTTATGAATGTGTGCCGCTTTATAGTGTGTGATGTCGAAACGTACGGTTGAGGGAGTCATCATTGCTACAGCAAACCCATCAATCTAGGAACGCCACGTGGGTACCACGGGCGCGTCACGTGCGGGCCACGTGCGCGTCACGTACGTGTCATGGACGCATCACGTGCGGGCCACTGGTGCGTCACGTGCGGGCCACGGACGAATCACGTGCGTATCATTAGCGCGTAATGTGCGTGTAAATCGCGTGTGACGTGCGGATCATGTGCGTGTTGCGTGCTGCGGCCGCGCGGTGTGCGTGTCACCGGCGCGTCACGTGCTCGTGAGAGGCGCGTCACGGTTGCATCGATGTTGAGTGTTTGCCGTTATTTTCGCGCGGGCGATTTTTACCCACGATTCGGGTGGCGGACCAGTCTTTCAATGGTGGGCTGAGGCCACACGTTGTGCGGGTCTATTTTTCCAGCGTCGTAATAAATCACCATATTTTTATATAAATACAGGGCGGCAAATGTTCTGTTTGCGTTTGCCGGGCGGATATTGACAGGTGCTTCTGCGATATGCGACAACGTGGGAGGCGTGCAACACAAGTCACGAGCACAAGCAGTTACAACAAGTCGTTTTAAACGGTTTTGATTGTATCAATTTACGGAACTGCTCAGATATGTTTGCGAATACTTTGTCCATGGTAGAAGTTTTCATGGTTGTGTTGCAAACAGCATAATGTCCCAGACGTATAACATTATATATTATATAGGATATCAGTAAACCTTATTGCACGCTATAAGTAGACCACGGAAACGGATTGGGGGCTGACAAATGATCGGCATGGCAAGACGGATGGACACATAGATAGAAACATCGGGAACACTGTGCATTGCTCTACTGTTCATCAATGTCGAAATATGCACCTAAGATTGTTGCTGTACTCCTGAACACGTGCCTTGGCTTATTTCATGACATGCTAATGAAACGGAGGAAACGTCTGCGATACCCGAATGAGCTAATCAACATCACTCTACATTACTGCACTCGTGAAGCGATCTTTGTGCATGCTTCTCACAGCTCAGATATGTTTTCATCCCGATCGAATTTCGCAGGCTACATCAGGATGCTGCGGGAAGCGCCGGCGACACTTGGCCGAGGCTCTACAAAACATCAATAACTTTGTATTCACCGCTACTTCTCTGCCGCTCCGAACTGACAAGGCAATCAGGCGATCTGACATGGCCAAGCTGCGCTGGCAGCATAACCGGTACTGTTTTTGAGAACACCGGGCATCCACGCATTAAATGAACCTGCCCGACGGAGGAGGTCCGCGAATATTCCGTGCGTGGCACCAGCATTCAGTTCGCTCTGATAAGGGATGCAAATTCTGCCACGTCGCCGTGAAAAACGGCGAGCCGTTCCATTTTCAGTCCATTTTCAAGGCTGAATTCCGTTCGATCCTATAGCCAGTGTTCAGAGTGTTTGAACAACGTGGACCATTGAAACACTCATGAGGATGGTCTCGGAGCGACACTGTCGAGTAATGTAGATACATTTAATTTGATAACATTTGGAAACAGCACAACTCACGGAAGGAAGAAGTGCTTCTTTTTTATTTCCTCTTTTTATGCACATTGTACTTCTTATTCAGTGGTGGAACTTTGCCACTCACAGCAACGGGCCTGCTCAGGGACATACGGGCAAGCTTACCTCCCCCTCCCCAAAATCTCCGATATCGGACACATTGCTTTCAGACTTCGAAAATATTGTTTGAATCGTTTGAAAATATTGCATTGTGTAACGAAGTTCCCTTCCGCCCAGGGCTCATCAGATATTTCGTAGATGACTAGGCAAATCTATTTGGCAAGTGATAGAACTAGTCGACCTCGGCGTTGACGACATTTAAAAACCCGATTATGTTCAATTGCTCTATACCGCAATTCAAAGAGCTCTAATCCAAACGTCTCTTGACAGGCATCTCAAATCCCGCTCTTATATTTGCGTGATTAAGTAGCCGAAATATGGCGACAATAAGTCAGTTTCAATTGTGCAGTCGTTAGACGAACATTGATACAATATTGCCTTTCAAAAACGCACCGTTTCAATCGAACTTCATTCGACAATTCCCACGGCCATCCCACATCTTCATATAGCTTGTCAGACAATACATCTCGGCATTCACATCTTATCAGTCACATCTTCATACAGCTCGACAGTCACATCTTCAAACATCAGTACATTGGGCCATCATACATCTCAACGATTCAACATGCAACTGAACAGTCACAGGGCCACGGTGGTATATCTAGTGAAACATCAGCTACTACCTCTGCTCACCTCTGCTCAGCCTCCGGTCACACATTCAAATATTCAAGAGACCACAGCGTTCCCATACAATTCAATTTGCATACCGACCGGTCTTCAAGTACTCGCGACTTTCATCTCAAGCGACTCTCATCTCATCTTAACAGATATACCAGACAGACAGTGATTCGCAGTCAAAGTCCCACGTACCTCAGTACCGAAGTGGTGGACCCTGTGGGCTGGCCGAAGGCGGCCAGCCGCCTTCGACGACTGTGCGTCCACGAGTACCCGAAGATCCCTCGGCTCTCCATGAGGTAAGCGCGACAGCCGACGCCCAATCGTGTGACCCAGCCCGCGACACATCATGGTCACGCGACTGAGTGCGTATTCCAGGGCAACAGCCGTGGACGTCCGACGACCGACAACGATGGCAACAGCCGTGGACATGGCAACAGCCGTGGACGTCATGGCAACAGCCATGGACGTCCGACATGGCAACAGCCGTGGACAACATGGCAACAGCCGTGGACGTCCGACAACGATGACGTCCGTGGACAACGTCCGACAACGACAACGTCCGATGACAACGTCCGATGACGTCCAACATGTCCAACGACGATGACAGATGACCGATGACGTCCGACAACGACAACGTCCGTGGACGTCCGACAACGTTCATGGCAACAGCCGTGGACATCCGACGACCGACAACGATGGCTCGCTCTCGGTGAACTCTCCTGCGCCGTCGGGTTCTTTGATACACTCTGGGTCGCACCGTCCCTCTGAGGTGTCAGAGACGCCCACACAACTTCCTCAGACCAGAGTCGTCTCTGGCAGCAACCAGAACTCGACCGACTGGTGGTGATGGTGGTGGTTGTTGGTTTCACGACACGTCGACCGTTGAGTCATGTAGCGTCGCCAATTTCTCACGCCGATTGGTCGCGGGCGAAGAGTAGCGACCGGTGAGACTCGAACCCACAAGCTTTCGATTGTGAGACGAGCACCCTACCCATAGGCTACTCGTCCCCTCTCCCGCACCGTCGGGTCGCACCGTCCCTCAGAGGTACCAGAGACGCCCGCACAACTTCCTCAGACCAGAGTCGACTCTGGTAGCAGCCGGAACTCGACCGTCTCGTGGGGATCATGGCATCGGAAATTCGGCGGGTCCAACAGACATAACAGGCAGCTAGAGCAGGTCTGGCGTCCCACCAAATCTGTCAATCAGCCCTCCCTGTAATACTGAAAAGCAAGCCCTCTATTCTTATAATGTTGTCTATGCTGTTTTTAAAGATGTTCATGTGCTGCTACTGACAATGTTTCTGGCAGCTGGTTCCAGTGTTCTACACCCTGTTGGTGAAGAAAGTCTGCCTTAACCTTGTTCTGCTGTGGTTAACTTTAATTTTGAATTATGACCTCTATTGTATCATTTTGTTCAATTCAAAATTTCCCAAGATATCCCTCTCCAGACCATGGTAAATGTAAAGACCTCCATGAGATCTCTTCACCATAGGTCCTGCTAGGAGTGAGGAGCTTCTGCGAGACTACTTTACTTAATAATTTCCCCTACATGTTCCCCATAATTTCCCCTACAATAACACCAGAGGTGCCGAGCTCAGCGGGCACACAGGCAGCTGGCAGGTCGGGGCGACACAGCGCCAGACAATAGCGACACGTCTGTAGCTCAACTCACGGACAGCTGACATCCGACGTTCACAGACACAGTAGCATTCATCCAGCAGTCGCCCATTACTATATGTCACCATTACATTCATAATTCATACACATGTGAATAGACCATACGTGGTTGGTTATTTGGGCTTAGGGGGGCTCGCTCCTTCGGAAAAACCAAAAAATACGTCTGTCCTCACGTACCTAGCACCACGCCTGACATCACAGACTCATTCAACATCATACACACTTGACATCGCAGATACACTGGCTCACCTAACATTGGCCACTGGGCATGACATCTGTCATGCCTGTCATCCCACACATACACACTGCACTCGAGACAGCAACGACATATGATTGCCACAGTGGCATGACCTGTCACGTCCAGCCATACTACTGTCATGCCACTGTCATACCACTGTCATACCACTGTCATACCATTGTCGTGTCACTATCATCTCACTGTCATACCACTGTCATACTACTGTCATACCATTGCGATACCACTGTCATACCACTGTATTGCCACTGTCATGCCACTGTCATACCACTGTCATGCCACTGTCATACTACTGTCATGGCACTGTCATACCACTGACATACCACTGTCATACTACTGTCATATCACTGTCATGCCACTGCCACACCATTGCCATGCCACTGTCATACCACTGTTATACCGCTGTCATGTCACTGTCATACCACTGTCGTGTCACTGTCATACCAGTGCCGTGTCACTGTCATACCACTGGCATACCACTGTCATACTACTGTCATACCACTGTTATACCACTGTCATACCACTGTAGTGTCACTGTCATACCACTGTCATCTCACTGTCATCTACACACACACACACAGACTGCGTCCGTTGATTCCCAGAGTAGAATCACTCACAATCACGTATCGAAGTCACGCCGTGGGACGGCGGCGGTACCATGCCCAGATATCTGTGCACCTTGACCGGAAGAGGGGATGGGAGGAAGAAAGTCCACTGGGCTCGCCGGCGGACGGCGACGGTGCCGACGTGAGCGGCAGACAGATCGGCGCCGCTCCAGGCCCGGCCCGGTACGATTTCTGGGCGCGACTTACACCATGGGGAGGCGCTACATTTCTGAATTTGAAATGCTCCCACGACCAGCTTCGCTATAATATTTTTTCTTAATATAAATCAGCTCGGGAAAAGGTACCCTTCCAGCGATTTCGTCAACTTCGTTATCTGTTATTTTTAATAAGAGATATTTGCTACTTTGCAAAGGGCAAGATCCCAAGTAAAATTGCAGGACCAACATTGATGGGCATAACTCAACTGTTCTTAGCGAAGAAGGTGTATGCATCAGTAGCGAATTCAAGGAGGAAACTTGGGACATGTGCCCACCCCTTTCCCCCGATTGAGTATCGGAGTCGAAAACGCCCCCTCCCCAGACACCATCCAGTCAGTTGGTTATTTGAGCTATACTACTATATAATATATACCATGCATTCACTGATTTAACAGACACTACATTTTACAGTGTGGTCTGCCTTTATCTTTGCTTATTGGTGCACCAACGCAAATGCACACTCCTTCCAAAGTACAGCATGCCAAATGCAACCTCTCTAATTTTCATTACCCAAACAACCGTCTCCCAATTTGACTTCAATGGGTAATGGGGTGGGGAGGGCTTGTGTTTGCGCAGCCCATACGTCAAAGCTAATGCATCAAAGTTAATACGCCAAAGCGAATACACCAAAGCAGGCACTGAACTATGCATCGGACTATGCTTGAATATCTAAAATATCTCGCCTCTGAGCTACTTTGGTTCACATTTTTGCGGCCGGATAGTAGATAGCTTTTCACCATTCAGTGCCTCACCTGCTATATTCGCTCTCGATGGGTTTTTGGTCCTGGGCAATCTAACAAATCACGAATAAGCGTCACTGTGCACATATGAGGGTGCATTGCTAAGTATGCTTGGTTTTTGTAGGACTTTGCTGCTCTTGTATCGCGAAACCTGCGTGGAATTCGAAAGTTCATTTGACAGATACAATTGAGCAATAATTGGGGAAAGTGTCCGCTGTGAACATGGAGGTTGTCATGGAGATGGACCACTCCGTATCCAATTTTCATCAACGCTAAACATTGCAAGTGTTTTCCGCCAGAGGTCTGAGATCCTCGATGCAAGAAGGAACGGCTGTTGGGTCAGCAAGCGTGGGATTATGCGGGTAGCCACGTCATCTTGTGATTCTCTACATATTTGGTTACTACCGTACCCGGAGAGCCGAAGAATTGGCAACCCCTATACTTGAAAACATTACCATGGCTACAGTTCTAAATCATATAACTTTGTTTAATACAGCGAAGAATGGCTCTTAAGTGCTCCTGGGTTTTAGACATTGCGTGAGAAGAAATATACGGCCTTCAATATACCAGGAGGTGCTGAGTTTACATCAAAAGTAACGTTAGGGATTATACTGTATTGAAGGTCGTATATTTGTCTTCTCACGCGATGTTTAAATTATATAACGTTTCATCGATTATTTAAATAGCAGTGCGCAAACAGTACAAAGCACGTGCCAGTTGTGCTGAAGGCGGGATGTGCCACTGTTTGTCAGCTGTGCTGATTACATTCTGATCGAAACCTGCCAACTGTTTGATTATGCAACGACTGTGTACACGGAGGAATCCTCGCTTCTAAGCAAGCATTCACCTTGGCTCAAAGGAGACACCTGCGCGGCCCGACAACTACGAGTCATAGTTGAAGACTTTTGTGTGGCTCTTCGTAAGCAGGCGCATCACACAACATTGTTTTGATACTTCAGTCCCACACACACTGCGGTGCGCCACAGTTGCATAGAGGTCCCACTTCGGAATGGTGCCACCAGAAGGAATACCAGTGGAACGTGTTCCAGCTAACCACCGTCCACTCCCCGAGCCGTATTGTCCCTCGGTCTTCCACTGTGGCTGCGAACCTACAAGCCGTACTGTCCCTTAGTCTTCCACTGTGGCTGCCAACCTACGAGTCGCACTGTCCCTTAGTCTTCCACTGTGGCTGCCAACCTACAAGCCGCACTGTCCCTTAGTCTTCCACTGTGGCTGCCAACCTACGAGCCGTACTGTCCCTCGGTCTTCCACTGTGGCTGCCAACCTACGAGCCGCACTGTCCCTCGGTCTTCCACTGTGGCTGCCAACCTACGAACCGTACTGTCCCTTGGTCTTCCACTGTGGCTGCCAACCTACGAGCCGCACTGTCCCTCGGTCTTCCACTGTGGCTGCCAACCTTACTCTTTTGTGGCTGCCAACCAGTACTTGCACTGTCCCCTGGTCTTGGTCTTCCACTGTGGCTGCCAACCTACAAGCCGCACTGTCCCTCGGTCTTCCACTGTGGCTGCCAACCTACGAGCCGTACTGTCCCTTGGTCTTCCACTGTGGCTGCCAACCTACGAGCCGTACTGTCCCCCGGTCTTGGTCTTCCACTGTGGCTGCCAACCTACGAGCCGTACTGTCCCTCGGTCTTCCACTGTGGCTGCCAACCTACAAGCTGCACTGTCCCTCGGTCTTGGTCTTCCACTGTGGCTGCCAACCTACGAGCCGTACTGTCCCTCGGTCTTCCACTGTGGCTGCCAACCTACGAGCCGTACTGTCCCTTAGTCTTCCACTGTGGCTGCCAACCTACAGGCAGTACTGTCCCTCGGTCTTCCACTGTGGCTGCCCACCTACGAGCCGTACTGTCCCTCGGTCTTCCACTGTGGCTGCCAACCTACGAGCCGTACTGTCCCTTAGTCTTCCACTGTGGCTGCCAACCTACGAGCCGTACTGTCCCTTAGTCTTCCACTGTGGCTGCCAACCTACGAGCCGTACTGTCCCTCGGTCTTCCACTGTGGCTGCCAACCTACAAGCTGCACTGTCCCCTGGTCTTGGTCTTCCACTGTGACTGCCAACCTACAAGCTGTCACTTCCCTTGGTCTTCCACTGTGGCTGCCAACCTACGAGCTGCACTGTCCCTTGGTCTTCCACTGTGGCTGCCCACCTACAAGCTGCACTGTCCCTTGGTCTTCCACTGTGGCTGCCAACCTGCAAGTTGCACTGTCCCCTGGTCTTGGTCTTCCACTGTGACTGCCAACCTACAAGCTGCACTGTCCCTTGGTCTTCCACTGTGGCTGCCCATCTGACGCAAGATCGCTTCTCACGCTGGAGGTGGCGCGGTGGTCGATGACGTGATATGCATCTATTATTTAGACGACGGATCCGGGAACATCATTTTTCCGGGGAAGAGTCCAACTCCACACCTTGGAAGGCCACGGTATTCACTGCCAGCCGCACCAGCAAGCTTCGTAACATATTGAAAGAGACAGGAGTCGCCATTCATGACGTGGGACGACGTCCCATAATGTCTTCTGCGCAACGATTCTCTTCATTCAAGTTAGGCTAGATCAATGGTTTGCCAGCACGCTTACAAACTTCTGATTGTGTGCGTCTGCTTTCGGGCGACTGGGAAAATATTGATCAGACGACATCCGCACAAACACATCTGGAGCGTGCGCATCGGACTCTCCGGCTTCCGCCTCCCTTGGCGTAAAATTCCCCAGATGTCCCAGGTTTCCGGCAGCTGAAATGCAGGAAGCGTTGGCTGCAAGCCAGATAAAAGTCCATTCAAGACGATTTGAATGCACGCTTGATGCTTACAAATGTGGACCCTGGCTTGTAGAGAGATGGAAAGTGACGAAATCAGGTGGTATTTAAAGGTACTAACAAGGAGCGCAGATCTGCATATATATATATATATATATATATATATATATATATATATATATATGTGCATATACTACAATAATGCTTCACAATATTATGTTTGCGCATATTACATTACGTTGAATGGAGGCTAGCTGTCGAGCAACAGTCATACAAAGTACACTACGCTGTGTGTTTACAATATGTACTGCTTCTGCTGCATTCACAGTACCATGAACAATTTATCGCGCCGCCTTCGTCGGCGTTGCCGCCGAGATAGCGCCCAACAGCGCGCTCGCGACTACTCCGCCGAGTCTCCATCCCACCACCTACGACGGCATTCATTGTTCGCGATCCTGGCTGTAATCAGACGGCTGCTTTACAGTCAAGCCACCAGCTATGGATGGAACGCCGACTATTATCGAGAACGGTTAGTTGTAAGCGGACCCGGTTGCGGTCTGGAGAGTAGCTGTGTATACTGAGGCGTGTTGCTGCGACATACGATCCACTCCATTCGTTATCTAATCCGTTTTCAAAAATGTTCAATGGTGCATGATATACTATTGAATAACTATCTAACTATTTAATTTTAACACTATAATAACTACTGAATTTTATATATCAATACCTGATAGTTAAACTGGAAAGTCTAAGATAACCATAACACTGTGATTGGCATGCTTAAATCCTGCAGTGTCCAGCTAGGCACCTGGCTAGGACGCGGCACACTCAGTGAAGCGCAGCCATATCTTAAGGTATGCAGTTAGGTATCAGACACATTTGTACAACTTGTACAACTTACCACCAATTGATTCACACTTGTACAACTTACCACCAATTGATTCACACTTGTACAACTTACCACCAATTGATTCACACTTGTACAACTTCCCACCAATTGATGGCAACGAACATATTTTCATTAAACAGATGCGCTTTCATTGCTCAGGATGGTTACTGTCCTGGACTATGGAAGTCGCGTTTACTTTCTGCTTTCTGTTGTAGACACCCTAAGTAAACTGCCATTTCCAATGGAGATCCATGGCGCTCCTTACTGCTTGTACGGGCAATATTTTACCTGCCTCCGATTGCGTCGAATTTGAACATACGGCACCATTTTTCGTATATGGCGGCGTATTTTCTATCGGATTTACTTTTAAGGAGGAAAACAAAACAAGATCATTGAAACTCACTTAGGATGCTGTTTTGTCCCATTATTTTCTGCATACGCGCATGCAATTTGTCATTTGATAGCAACCCTTTTTGCAATATTTACGTGATACATCCTCAATATATTGTAGTAATCGGAGAAGGCATCTTATCCACTATGTTCCATCACAATACTGAATGAAGGTAGGCTATGACATTTGCCGAATTATCACAATACATATGTACATTTATATTGCATTTCTTTGCAATTCCTCATATATTTTAACAGTCACGTGAAGTGAAATGTGCAATATTCACTAACTAAAATAAACATGGCATGCAATTCGTTGACCACTTATCAAGTACTCACATTTGGATGCAACTTGCAGTTTACCCCACTATGGGATATCAATTGTGGAATTAGGTATAAACAGCTTCTGTCTTCCTTTCGGGGAAGCCATGGTGTTTGTTCAGCTAAGCCACACACAATTTATGTCATTGTCTGTTCCATTATTTTACTCATTTTACCCTTATTCATACTGCAATATTTTGCTGTCTGTATACACCACAATTGCGTCGGATTTGGAACAAAAATGTGATTTGCTGTATTACAACTATAATAGATTACCTTCCCCTCCAAGCTTGATATTTTTTGTTAAACCTGGTAACATTTCAGTATCGCAAGCCCTCACCTTATTATCCATGACGCGAGTCGATTGAAAAACTTTGCATAGAACAATACAACGTATGGTTACCTATGCGTGTCAGGCTTGGCCACTTCGAGACCCCACATGTGTGACGTCATTGCTACGAGAGTGTTTTTAAATCGATGGGATCCCAAATGCTAAATTATTTAGTTATGCTGTAAATGGTTCTCACGAGATAAAAGCTTTGGAATAGCAAGTTAGAATAGTAGTAAGAAAAGCATTATAAAAATAAGTTCGTCTACGAAGTATTATTACCTTTTTCGCAACCAGAAACTCATCACGTGAAACTTGTCCTTTGTGGAATTAAAAAAAGAAGAAGATATTTGTCACGAATAGACTAAAATACCAGCGGCTGATGGAAGTGCCAATGCCACATCACCAGTGGCGGAACATGCCATTCGGCTGAAAGAAGAAGACTTCTGGCGTCAGTTTGTCTTTGTGCCATGACTTTTTCATAGTTCGTAGTTGATGGGTGCGTGAACCGAATAGGTCCTATACCTCCCGTCCGTTTGTTGACCATTTTGGGAGTCAAACCACACCAGGAGCGCAGCCAAGTGTGCACCCCCTCCCCTTCCCCTACACACCACACACACACACACACACACACACACACACACACACACATGCACACCTTTAGCAACGAAGATATATACAGGATGAAACGAGTTTTTGAATAGATTTTCAACCAAAGTTTACCCGAATTTCACCAGAATGTCTTACTGCGCTTCGCGCGCAGCAGTTTTATAGTCTCTCTTCTTTCCATGTTCTTTTCACATTTCCTTTTGTCCCCCCCCCCCTTCCCTTTGGGAAAATCATGGCTGCAACACTGGACCACGCCACACACGCCTCGAGTTCGCTTGAACGTGGGCATGCCTGTTCATTGGTTCGCATTCTCCGCTTACCGTCGCCGGTTGCATTTCGAATCCCTGATTCCTTGCATATTTTCACTTATATAGCATGCATTTGTTTGTCAGCCTCTGGGCCATCCACCTCGGTAGTGACTATTCTTAGTCCTGGATCACGAAACGGAAGGATAGTCAAGGCTGGGCAGAATATGAACACAACCCTGGGTCACGCGATGTACAGATAGTCAAGGCTGGACAGAGCATGCATTCAGCCCCAGTTCATGGGATGAAAAGATAGTGGGGTAGTGCGCACAGCATTGGGTCATTAGATGGAAAGACAGTCAAGGCCAGGCAGAGCATGCAACCAATGCACACAACCAAACAAACAGAAAAACGAATAAAAGTCCGTTTTATTCAACTTTTCACGCTGCCGCCGCTCCGAAAGAGTCTGGCCGCTGGCGGGCTCGGCGACAGCCGATAGTACATCACGGCCGCTCGGTATGCAAAGCGCTGCCGGCCGGCCTTCAGCTCGGAGCTCGGGCCGATGGAGCGACCTGTCCCGCCCTGTCCGCCCGGAGCGATCGGCGGAGTCCACTTGGAAGAAGGAGGAAAGAGTATTCAGCACAGCTCACCGTGCCGAAGAATGCAACGAGCGAGGGAGAAATGGCGGACGGTGGAGCCGAGTGAGAAAGAAAGGGAGAAAGAACGGTGCAACGAGTGAGGGAGAAAGGGAGGATGGTGGGACCGGTTGAGGCGTTTAGAAGCCAGCCGTCCTGGTCCTCTCGATACGTCCGATAAACGATCAAATTTGCGCCCGCCGGGGAAGCCAGTGGTTTTCTGGAGCTGTTTGCGACTTTGCGCGGAACAGAGTTGCCAAACACAGATAGGCGGTGACGTGAGATGGACGTCGGACGTGAGCGGCAGCCGGGCCGTGGACCAGAATGGACAGACTGCTTTGCAGGAGGTGGTGCCGGGTGTGGCTGGTGCCGATCAGAGTCGTGAAGCATCTCCGAGTCGCGTGTGCTGTGCGGGCGTCCCACGAGCACGGCTGCAACACGGCTGCAACAATCAATACGCAGCTTCGCACGGCGCTCACCAAATGCATTTTCTTTTATATTATCTGACTTTTGTTTTACAATTTACTTTTATTAGGGAAGTTAATCGCCATCCAGACAAGGCAGCGCAGTTTTGCGTGCTGCTAAACACCACTGACAACACAGGGGCTGCGACGCAGACAGCCAATCACGACTCCATGTTGTCCTTCCGACTGAACACGATAATATGGATGTCATCGGCATAATACACGTCGTGCGACCTCAGGCGCAAAGTGGCTCAGGTCGGCCGCGAACACACAGAACAACAGAGATTCCAGTGCTGACCCCTGGGACTCCTGATGCTGGTCCGCAGTGATATCAAGACGAGTTAGTCTAGGTCAAGTGAGGTCACCTGCAAAAAACGTTCAACCAGACGTCACGCTTTAGCGGACACAGATATTTTAATGAAACTATCAGCGTTTGCTTATCTTGAGGGATGCAACAACACACACCAGGGGGATTTTTAAAAATAAAGTGATAGCCCGCGCCCGGAACACTTTGTGTATGGTTAGTGGTGTAGCCAGGGTTGTCTTATTCCGTCCCGTCTATCCTGTCGGATCGTCACACCCGGTCTCGGGGGGGGGGGGGTGATAGGAACCCCCTGTAAAATCCATGCTAAGTGTCGCACGAAAACGAAAGAGGTGTCATCAGAAAGCACTCGACGAGTAAGTCCCGACACCACCCCTAAAACAGTTTCCCCCCAAAAGGACGTCACTAAGGGGCCCATGTTTCCAAGACTTGCATCATGTTTTTGGCTCTGGGGAGTTTATTTTATGGGATATTTGAGAAAAAATTATTTGGAATCAGAAAACGAAAGCAAAATCTGACAGGACCATACATTTTTTTGCCACCCAAAGATGGATTTTTCTAAACATTTTGAGTTTTCAGGTTTTCTTTAATTTTCATTTTCTAATAGGCAAAGCGGACCGAAAAACGTTGTTCGAAGTCAACTTGCTCTAATAAAAATTGCTTACTTTAGCCAGAATCTTCGATTTAAACTCTAATAGGCGCAAATCCCTCTGGTGTGTGTTGTTGCATCCCTCAAGATAAGCGAACGCTGATAGTTTTATTAAAATATATGTGTCCGCTAAAGCGTGACGTCTGGTTGAACGTTTTTGCAGGTGACCTCACTTGACCTAGACTAACTCGTTGACCATAGATGACCTGACTTCAACATTTTGAAACATGTCACATTGATGTGGGAAAAGGTATGCCAAATTTCGGCGTGCTGCTGCGTGCCGTTCTTTCACTATCCGCGAAAAACCTGAGGGGGCGGTTGAAGACACCCCCACCCCACTAAGACGGCGCGGGTTATGGGGTCCGACCAAAAGTCATGAGCTCATAAGATGAGCTCATGAGCAAAGACATATCAGCTGTTCCCGTGCTGTCTGCACCCTGCGCGCTATTAGGCCTGGTGCAGGCTGGAGGGCAGCTCCGTCTTTTGAACGTTTTCGAATCGCCGTTATTTGACGGTGATTGGCTCGAGGCACGGCCGGGGAGCATTTAAAGCCAGCACTCCGAACTTGTATGAGCTAAAGCCGCTCTCCCTGGTAGAAAACTTTTTGATAATCTGTGGATTATTAGCGAGGACGACGTCGGACAGCGAGTCAGCAGCGTGTGCCGGCGCAGTGTGTTGGGACGCTGAATAACTACGCAAAAAGTTGCGAAGGACTTTGCAGAGAGATTCAGACTCATCCCCGAGCATATCACAGTTCACATCACCACTGATGACGATCTTCACGCAGGGGTTTTCAGCCATCGCGTGCTGGAGTTTCATGCTGTCTGTACACTGCCTGTCTAGTGGCAGCCTGTTGCAGGCTACCACCCACCCGGCCTGACCAGCACCCACAGCAATTCCAGTCGGCTGTGGCGGCCGACCTACTGGTCGGCCGCCAAGCTCCGAACTTGATGGCTATGTGGACCTGCCAATATCAGTTCCAGTTTCCTGTGCACGGCCAGTCAGTTGAACGATGCGTGAAGCAGGTGTCGCTAGCTGCAAAAAACGTATACGGGAAGGAGAGGAGCGACGGCTGCATCCGGGTTGCCAACATGCACCGGCAGCTTTTGCCCGTGCTAACAACTAAGAGGGACGTGGAGAATATGCCAAAACGACTGTGAGTTCCATGAAAGATAGAACTGGGGTGCTCTATGCTGTCCAGTGCTCCGTGCTCCGCACTTTCGCGAGATGTTTGCAATGAATATACCAGTGTTCATTGATTGATGTCTGACATCTGTCCCTTTAGGAAAAAATAGGCATCAATGGCCCCATGGTGATCACGGGGAATTTCGATAATCACGGCGAATTTTAATCATTTTGATCACCAACGTATCTGATTTTCGTCTGAACGTGATATGGAAAGGCTATCTGAATATTCCAGCATGCAAAAAAATAGGTAGGTATTTCGTATGTGATGCACATGCGTACAAAGCAGACTCCCTCCATCAGACAGACAGACAGACAGACAGACTTTATTGAGGTCATCCACAATTGACTTGTGGCTATTACGACATCGCATCAAATAGATAAAACAACACAGCACAAAAGGTAAAAAGAGGGTCAAAATCACAGAATACAATTTTTTTTAATGACAGCAAGTCGAGCAGTCTATCAGTCCGGCACAGGCGGCACGTCAAAAACACTTGGCCACCCATCAAGTATGGAGCCTTATATGCGCTACTACATGCATGATTTTGACTTTCAATTTTAGTTTTTGGAGTAGCTACTCCCTTGTAAGGTGGCGCACAAACGTTTATGGGGGGTACCTTGTCAAGGCCTTACTAAAGTGATGCTATCAACCTGATTTAAACATGTTGAGTTAATATTTACCTTGTATAAGGGGGGACTTATTGGCTATAGTTCTATTTCTCTTTTTTTTGAAATGGAAAATTTTGTGTTTGAAAAAAAAAATAGTCCCGACACCAGTTTCATCAGGTCCTGCTGCCTTAGTTTGCTTAGGTTTGATATGAGTGTAAAGATCGAGCTCTACCACCGATCGTCACCGGAAGTCCCGTCAGTCTCAGGTGGAACAAGATTGAGTTTGTACATGTGTGGCGCTCTGGAACTAAAGCGTCTCTTCCCCATCTCGGTGCGGGACCGGGGGACATACAAGTTGTGGTCTTGACGGGTGGTCCGGTATGTAGTTCAAACAGCGAATAAATCATGCTGCTATGTAGTTCAAACAGCGAATAAATATGAAGCTTTGCCTATATTTATATGCCCAGTGAGTGATGCTGAAGTCTTCAAATGAGTAAGTGCAGAAGCCGTGCCTGTATCATGATTTTTACTTGTTTAAGCCTTAGGGTTCCCTGTATGCCCCGAAATGGACATTTGCTGGTGCATTAGAAGACTGATAGCTGATATTTTCTTAACTATCGATTTCTCGGCGATATTGCGTTGTTTCAATTAACTCAGCTCGTCGAGACGATCAAAAAGAGATGCTATTTGACCCACTTATCTGGAATGGTTCTCACAGCCAATATGGCGCCGAATGCCGAAAACAGTCTTATTCAAACGCATTTTGAGAAGAAATTGCCGATGGCCCAGCGATTTAATTTGTATGCCAAACTGTTAGGCACATATCAAGGCAAAATAAAAACAGCAGCCGTTTTTGATAACACCACTTTGCAAATTCTCGACACAGGCTAATATCCATGATTCTATGGAGTAATTGATACAAGGATTAGCATAACACATCATGTTTAATTTAACACTCGCTTCCTTGGCTGTGGGAAGACAGCCTCCAATTGATACGAGTTGTTACCTGGCGAGCAAATGGAAATCGCTATACGAACTGGCTTACTTTGATTTGGATGGTATTTAAGCTTTAATAGACTCACTTTTAAAAGATGGTACCTGGTGAGAAAAACGACATCGTCATACGGACTACTTACTTTGATTTGGGCATTCCTTCAAGGGTATTGACATGCTTTGCGGATGGGAAAGGACCATTGACAGGAAAAGATGGGCACAAGCCTGAAAGTGATTTGAGCGTTCCCCAAAATGAGCTGAAATTGTGTGAAAAGCCAGGTTTCTTTAACCTAGGTTGATGTTTCATAACATCAGCAAACGGCACATTTATTGCTTGATGTTAATTGATTGTAGGCTTCCATCAGCTTTTTTCCGACAAGAACATGTCGATATTGATTTAATTTGATGTCTTTCTAAAGTTGTCCTCAAGACAGTTCAATTGTTATCAATTTTCACAGAAGTGACCAATGGCACAGGCAGTGGAGAACAAGAACAAGTCACTGCATAGCTGTCATTTCAGTCATCCAGTCCTGAAGGGGCATCAGTGGATGCTAATCATACGAGCTGCACTGGAGCCGACTGTGGTGTTGGAGCTGGTTAGACGTAGATGAGAGAGATTGCATGACGTAGCTCATTGACCCGAAGCACCCGCTGGCGTTCTGCGACCTGTGTGGTGTGTGCCAATTTGTACTGCACCTCACTGTGTTGTCGGGCCATGCTTGTAGATGTTTTTTTTAAATAATAAATTTAATCCGAGTTGTTGCTGGGGTGGCTTGAGGAACCAGACTTCTATTGCTAAGCAGAGCTTGTTGCGTGAACCCTGGCCCCACCACCCGATCCATGAACTCCAGTCCAACGGCAGAATTTAGACCGAAAATTTAACGTGCCGCCAATGCACCGACACGGTCGCCCGGTAGCTCGTCCCCGGCCTTATCGGGCCAGCTGCCAACTGACACCCCCGGCCGGGGGCTAAACGCGAGCGCGCGAAGCGACTCGAACCCTGTGTTGCGATGCGAACCCTGTGTACAGTGGAGAACAGTGCAGGCCAGCGCTCTAACCAACTGAGCTACCGGATGTTCTTTTCCATGCCTCATTGGTTCACAACCCCCCACCAGTGTGCTATGGCCTGTGCGGGGTGAGCGAGCTGCACTGAACCCGGCTTTGTTGTTAACGTGCGTTTGTAGATATTTTATTCCTGGCTCAACCGTTGGTGATCCGCACAGTCGGTGCGAAGTATTTCAATATTGGTGGCTTTTCATATTCCAGCTTCATATGCTCTTGCTATATGCAGTTTTCACCATGGATCTACTTCAAACATAAATATATTTCCATCAACTGTGTATTGAGGCTGCTTTGCTAAAACGTGCGCTTAGTGGTGGGGATCATAATTAGAACAAAAATGACATGGAAATCTGAATGTAGCGAGTTTCAAGGGCTCGGAACAGTACATTCCCGCCTTTTCGTGGACCCATCCGGCGTGCATGACAAAATACGGCATTATTTTTGTTTAATGAGACGAAATTATGCATTTGGAGATTGGTGGAAGACAGTGCCAACATTTTTTCACCTCTGGGTACCACCTGCAGGTACATCACCGTTCGTAGACACTCCGGGAAGGCGATTAAATCGACCCAACCTCCACTCATCCTCCATCAGAAACGCCAGCATCTAACCGATGGACTACGCAAATTCCCAAGGCATTAGATGTCATACTTATCCCGAAACATACTGGTGAACCTGCCATGCTACACGTTACTTAGCACGTTACCAATACCTCCAAAATGTGACCGCCTAGGCATACGAACAGGTAGTGAGAAACAGCCGGGCTTTTGTATTCGCGGAAAACGCATGTTCTTGGCAGCATCACATCTGAAACATCATCATAGTACATTTCACATTACCTGACATCTGACAATAGCATTATTATTTTGATCGTTCTGACACAAAATAGCGCGAGCCTTTGGAATCCACAACATCATTTCCACCTGACCAAGAACAAGGAATATGATTTCTCCTTCCACTGCAGTCCAGGCCCGTCGATACGTTCTCGCGAACAAGGAAGGCAACTGAAAAAGAACACACAATTTCGCCGAAATTCTTCACTTCGTCCCGTGCTTTCAGGCAAACTTTGCTTGCGTCCGCCTGAGAAAAAAAAACCGCTGTGCTCGTGACCGTCAATCTGAAGTAAGTGTTCTCACACATACCTGTCAGCGGCCACTGGACCTCTTACTGCTCCCATCCAAAGGCCTCTGTGTCTACCCTCCCCCACGTGTCTAACGTCTGCCTGGCCTAAACTACTCGACTGCCAGAGGAGTGGGGCGGGCTGTTTAGGAGACGGGCGATCGGAAGTTCTGAGCTTGTTTGACGAACTTGAGGCGCTTAAGACGACGACATGAGCCACCGTTCGGAAAGCCGACAAGCCCCTGGGACTACCATGAGCCACTGGCCGTCCATGAAAGCTCAACAGGAGGGAACGTCACAACAGTTGAGTTTGAGTTGTATTGTGTTAGGCACTTCGGATCACAACAGTAGAGCGGAAGTGGGATAGAGGAGAACAAAAGAGCAAAGATGCGATAGACGACAGTGGTGGACACGCAGCTCCCTATGTCCAACACCTTCGATGAGCTCCTAATGATGACTATATGGACATGTGAAGAAGCACTTCCGGGTTCCGCATGGCGTCTGCCCCCGCAGCTCTGAAACATTCCCTTCGGCGGTGTACTGGCGGTAGGTAGCTATTCACACGTGTCTGCCATCTAGTGGCTGTGCAAAATACTCTAGTTCAGTAAATGGCCGCATCTGTAGTACAGCTGACGATAGGAGTGTCTGAATGCAGAATCTGTTCCCTCCGATACAAGTGTAAGTACGGTATCTACGACCATTTACGATATGCGAACATTTTCCTCACTCTATGCGTATGTTAGTGTTAGAGCATAACACGATTTTTTATCGTGTGGTTGTCCGGTCCTTTAGTCCGGTTCTTTACTTTGTAATTCCCAGCATGCCTCTTCTTGTGCATACGACAAGCTGAGCTTGTTGATTTAACTCGGACTACACCCACTCCTCGCCAAATATGACGGTGTCGCCACTGTGCGGCATGTGGCGAACGCGTCCCACACATCATTTTCCTGTGTGGATCGTATCCCACAGGCGAGGAGGACAAGAGGCAAATAATATATGAAGGCAAGAATGATAAATCATTTCTTATCATTATGGCCTCTCTCCGACTTTATAAGGACCCTGCCTACGTACTCTGCCTAGCCAGAAGACGAACTGCTGGCACATGACGAGCGGGGATTGCTGGTTTCAAATCTATAACGGTGGGTGCATCGTGTAGACATTAATGTGTTGCGTGTTTTATGGCACGTTACTCGAAGGAAGTCATCTACGTCTCTCCATAAATTTTGTATCATTATGGTTACCGATATAACTAAATGTAAATACGCCAAGTAGGAAAATTTCAAATGATCCACACGCAGACGTGTTGCACTCACAAATACTTACAGTTTGACTTGACTACTGCGGGTGAACAGGTTGGTTGGTTATTGGTTTTACGACACAGCGGCCATTAAGTCATGTCGCGTCGCCACTCTCTCACGCCGATTGGTCGCGGGCGAACAGTAGCGACAGGTGAGACTCGAACCCACAACCTTTTGACTGTGAGGCGAGCAATTTACCCCTAGACTACTCGTCCCCACGCGGGTGAACAGGATTTTGTGACTCTGAATAACAGCCAACCAGTTGGTAGTTTTCCATAATTTGGTTCGAACTATACTGTTTGCAAAATATAGTACACGCAAGTGTGATCGTTCACATCGTTCCGCAGTCGCTAATGATGTGCACAATCTGCCAGATCTGGTCACAATCTGGTGCCAGATCTGGTCACAATCTTATACCATATCTGGTCACAATCTGGTGCCAGATGTGCCAGCCGTTCATGCCTGGCTGTCAGAGACAATTGACCAATTTGTTTTGATTGGATGTAGCTCTTGTCATTCGCTATCGCCGAAGATCCAATCTATTCGTTCGTCGCCAAATGTGGTGTGCCAACGATCGGATCACGCGGTTGCGTTGCTGATGTGCACGCACAGTCGCGTTGTCCGGTACGCGTGTATTTGTGCGAGCCCTGTCAAGCTGTCTGGTACCGGCCGCTCCTCGAGCAAGGGTACAGCACAATCCCCGCAGGTGACCTCGCGCCGTCTCAAATCGATGACTGCACCAGCTGCCCGCAGGCAGTTCGCGCCGAGCAGCAAGCAATGACCAATCGAATCACACCGGCAAATCACTAGTGACACACGAGAACCTATCTCGCATTCAACAAGTTATAAGCTTCTCGGCAAAGGTAATTTTCGGCCGCAAAAAGTCTGACCGCGTTTCGGATCTGCTGAGGAGGCGGGGCTGGCTCAGCGCGGAGAACCTGGCCAGTTATCACACCCTTCGCCTCACACACAAGGTGTGTCTTCATGGTGAGCCAGAGTCACTGACTAACGATCTCACCACCATGGCGGAGGTTCGTGACCGGACCACCCGTCAAGACCATAACTTGCATGTCCCCCGGTCCCGCGCCGAGATGGGAAGAGACGTTTTAGTTCAAGAGCGCTACACATGTACAACTCACTGCCGACTGAGCTGACGCGACTTTCCGTGTCGATCTTTGGTCGCCACCTACGGCAGTACCTGCTTGACGTGCCGCCTGTGCCGAACTGATTGACTGCTCGACTTGTTGTGTTTAATTTATTTGTATTTGTATTATGTGATTTTGACCTTTTGTGATGTGTTGTTTTATCCATTTGACGCGATGTGATAATAGCCCCGAGTCAATTGTGGATGACCTCAATAAAGTATGTATGTCTGTCTGTCTGTCTACACGGAGCGACGTCATTCCGGAGGCCAGCGCAAAGTCTGCCTCGACGTACTCGGCGCCGAACGTTGATCCAGCGACCCCTCGTAGCAAAAAATTGCTGCAGCGAATGTCCGCATCTGTGACTGGCATGCGCTTCAGCGAGTCGGCGCTACACAAACTACCGGCTGCGCCACCATCTAGTAACGCACAGACCGCTCGGTCATTACTAGTTACGGCTATCGAGCAGCGTGAGCCATGCATATGTTCACAGCTCGGATTCGCGAACTCTTGTTTGTCGTCGTCGCATTGTGTCTCACTTGTGTGGCAGCGGCGCACGCAAAGCTACGTTTTCGCGTGCGCGCTCCTCATCCACGACATACGCTGCCAGCGCTGGGTTCTGTTGATTGAGCGAGCCGCGCTCTGCGAGGAGATTGAAATGGATGCCCGCCAGACAGTGTAGATGAACATCGCCATACTTATCGTGGTGCGCGCTGCAGAATGTCATGGGATCGTCAGAGCCCGAAGTGCATTAGTATCCTCACGTCGTACAGGCGTGAGAATACGGCAAGTAACTCGATGGCCAGCGGCTGCCCGGGAAGGCGCATCAGACACAGCGTCTGACGCACGAGCCGATCGAGTTTCGGTCCATATCTCCCTGGCGAACGGAGAGCATATCTCCATATCTCGATCAATTCAACGCGGAGCTCGTGGTTGGCAGCCGGCTGGTGTGCATTGAGTCGCATCCACTGGCACAGACACTCAACCAGGCATGTTCCCCCCCCGACCGGTGCCAGAGGATGAGACCAGCCGGGAGGCCCGGCTTGGTAGAGCGCTTGACCTCAGATGGCACTCCCTGCGGTACATGCTCACGCGACAACATGTCAGCGGCTGTGTTGAAACCCGGTACGTAACGGTACGTAACCCGGTAGTAACAACAAGAAATCGGCGGCGCGTGCCGGTAATGATGCCAGCAGCTTCCGTCGCAAATCGCTGCTCACCTGTTTATCAGCCGTCGGGTAAGCGTCTTCGAACAGGCCGCCGAGCCTAAATGCAAACACCGTTAGCGATTCTGCAGGTCGGCGCGCACCACTGCGGCAGGATTCCTGCGCCGACTCCTCGCTTGTACTCCCGCGCGACGACCACTCCAGGATCCTGCGTCGTATGACTGGATAAGAGCTGCGGAACTACCAACATCACACATGTAGAGAACACGACCAGAAAACTGAGAAGGCAGCAATGGCAGCGCGTCGTGCATGGTGCCGCGACATTCCACCAGACAGTGCCTTTCAAACCGATCGAAAAATCAGTCATCGTCTCTGCAGCGTCTTCATTGTAAGGCAGCAGCCGGTGCGAGCTCGGCGCGTGGCACCGAGCTGGAACCGATCCGATCCGTACACGGGCAGCCGGTCAGCACTGGCGTCGGTAGCTGGTTCGGCTCCACACCAGCCTCGATACGCTCCTGTGCTGTTTGAACACACACCGGATGGGCAGCCGCGCTGGACGATACAGCGTACTGCAGCTAGCGATTTTACATTGCTAACGCTCGGCCCGCTCCTCTTGAGCACGCGCGTGTCCGCATCTCTTGCATGAGCGCGGCCACATCAGCAGGCGGCGGGGTCACACCTCCAGCCGACCGTCGCTGCGGCTCATCGACAGGCGCCGAGTCCGAAGCTGACATTTCCCACACACGTACCCGGTAAGTGATGTATCGCTGGTGTAGGGACGCAGCGGACGAGTCCCCAGTGTTACCGGCCAGCTGTACACTCCACGTGTACACGTCTCCTCGCCTGGGCACCACTCCGCGCACACAGCACTTACAAAGTCCCGCAAACAACAACCTTGTCCTGTCTCGACAACCTCGAGCGACCTCCCGATAGCCAGCGGGCGGCCGGAGCGCGCATGCGCAAATTCCCCGGAATTTGCGCGTTGCTCCCTAGGGGTTGGTTACAGCATGTATCGTGAAATAAATAAATAAATAAGCATGGTCTTGGGTCTGGTATATTAAACGGACACGTGTAATTTAACAACCCCGAGGTGGTGCCTGCGCTGGGCTTGTTTTGAAACCATATATTTGGAGCAGGTGCTTTCCGGTTTGGAAAGAAAAGCATTCAGTCAGGACATCTCTCGAGGATAATATTTGGGTAATAGCATTTCAATCAAATGTGATCTTCATGTTGACACGAACGCTGCGCTTGTGTTCAACGCAGCGCTCCGCTCCCGCTGCGCTCGCTTCCGTTCAGCAGACGGAAGTGCAAAGGCTGTGCAGAGCCGGGGAATATTTGCGAGCCAAGGGCAAAATCGACAACCTTGCACACCAACGACGTTATCTCGCACAGTGCGCGACACTGCCAAGGATTTGCTGCGCCATCCCACTCGAGCAATTACCTCCGCAAACACACCACGCAGCTTTATTTGCAATACAGGCTTACCAACATAGGTAAAAACTTAGCCGGCAACAGCCTGGTCAGGGCACCGCAAGCATGCATGCAGCAAGGGTTGGCAAGCGCCGCCTGGAACGACGCAGCGGCCCACGCATGATGTTCGCCGCCAGTCGTGAAAGCCCCATACAGCGCCAATCTCGACCACCACTGTCCTCCCGACGCAAGATAATTGCTGCAACGCCCAATGCCTTTCTACCGCGGCACGATATGTGTCTGAATGTTTTCACGCCGGAGCTCTAGCAACCGAGCTTCCGGCACAGCTTCCACTGTTACACATCGCGTTCGGAAATTCGTGGCCGCTCGAGGCGGAAGTCCAAACGAGACGACGTTAAGTCACTCGGCACAGCCATGGACGGGAAAGTGGTGCGCCTCCTCTGAGCCTTAATGTACAGGCCTGTGGAAGTATAAAGACAAGTGCCAATAAGTAGGTACGAGAATGTTACAACGAGTGTACCACTAGGACACCCGAGCAAACCACAAAAACCAAACATTACCAATCCTCGTAAAGGTCAAGTTGCGGACGCAGTGCATGCAATAGTATGGCAAATCTCCACCACCTTCGCACTTCTATCTACACCTGTCGGTCCTCACAAAAAAAACAGCCGACACAGGTTTCTCATCTCTGAGAAGCCCCTACATTTCATGGCATAGTTAATCCGAACACAATGCATCCGCCCATTCTACGCCGAAACCGAACATCGCTTTTGATCACCAAGAGCGGTGAAAATATCGCAGTCTCAGATTGTTGGGTGTTTTCCGCACATCCAGATCTCCCATAGCCGCTTCGGCTCACTCGCTTTTCACGAACTTGCGTCATTTGCGCTGGTGGCCTAGAAAGTTACGCCGACGGCATGCAAATACATCTCAAAAGAGATAATTCTCTTCGCTATTTCATCGGCTATCCCACACAACAATCCAATCAGACAAGCATACCAACATACCAGACTGAGGCAGCCCACAGCCGCCCATGAAGCTCGATCTGAAACATGTCGTGTGTCACTCTGAACGTGATTGAACATCACGTGGCACAACATCAAGCACTGTAATTCCATGGCGAAAATGCAAAGCGTGAATATCCTATGCTCGACACGATGATAATGCCCCTTAACTTGAGTTAAAATGCATATACTTTTACAGTGCACCTGAACAAGCACATACTGCAGATTAAATGCATATTCAGCTACAGTGGACTTGAATAAGAAGTGGCCAGTGGCGCCTGGCTCCGGGTTGGCAAGATACACCTAAGCACGCGGTAGGTTCATCGCCTCGGCGCATAGTCAGGCCTCGTGTCGAATCTCTGTCGTCAGGCTCGCCGTCGCGTCGAACTCGTCCGAACCCCGGCCACCGTTCGGCCCGACCTCGAGGCGCCACCTGACAGGTCGGGCGACACCGCCCGGCTGCCGGAGCCGGCCGGAGCCTCTGCCGTGCGGCGCGACCTCGAGGCGCCACCGGACAGGTCACCACACACCGCCAACCTGCCAGAGCCGGGCCAGCCCCACCGTCCGGCCCGACCCCGAGGCGCCACCTGACAGGTCACCACACACCGCCCGGCTGCCGGAGCCGGGCCAGCCTCCACCGTCCGGCCCGACCCCGAGGCGCCACCTGACAGGTCACCACACACCGCCGGCCTGCCGGAGCCGGGCCAGCCTCCACCGTCCGGCCCGACCTCGAGGCGCCACCGGACAGGTCACCACACACCGCCAACCTGCCAGAGCCGGGGCAGCCCCACCGTCCGGCCCGACCTCGAGGCGACACCGCCGGGCCAGCCTCCACACCGGTCCGGCTCGTCTCGCGTCATGCTGCCGGCTCCGAAGCCCTGTCCCGCTGCGACACGGACGCTCGCCCGCACCGTGCTGGCCCCATCCCGGGCTCAGCTCCCGCCGCTGCCCACCGGTCTGGCCGCCAGGCTCGCTCTCCACGCTGCAGCCCACCAGTCTGACCGCCAGGCCCGCTCTCCACGCTGCAGCCCACCAGTCTGGCCGCCAGGCTCGCTCTGAACGCTGCAGCCCACCAGTCTGGCCGCCAGGCTCGCTCTCCACGCTGCAGCCCACCAGTCTGGCCGCCAGGCTCGCTCTGAACGCTGCAGCCCACCAGTCTGGCCGCCAGGCTCGCTCTCCACGCTGCAGCCCACCAGTCTGGCCGCCAGGCTCGCTCTCCACGCTGCAGCCCACCAGTCTGGCCGCCAGGCTCGCTCTGGACGCTGCAGCCCACCAGTCTGGCCGCCAGGCTCGCTCTCCACGCTGCGCCCACCAGTCTGCCGCCAGGCTCGCTCTGAACGCCGCTGCCCACCAGTCTGACCGCCAGGCTCGCTCTGAACGCCGCTGCCCACCAGTCTGGCCGCCAGGCTCGCTCTGCACGCTGCAGCCCACCAGTCTGGCCGCCAGGCCCGCTCTTCACGCTCCTGTCCACCAGTCTGGCCGCCAGGCTCGCTCTCCGCGCTGCTGCCCACCAGTCTGGCCGCCAGGCTCCTCTACGCTGCAGCCCACCAGTCTGGCGCCAGGCTCGCTTACGCTGCAGCCCACATCTCACTTAAGTCTCTCACGCTGCTGCCCACCAGTCTGGTGGTGGATTCGAGTTTAGGTGCGCGTCGACATCTTGGGTCATTTTGCGCCCATTGCCCACCAGTCTCGCCCGCGGCCCACTCACTCCGGCGCCGGGCTCGCTCTCCACGCCGCTGCCCACCAGTCTCGTTCGCGGCCCACTCAGTCGGGACGCCAGGCTCGCGGTCCGCCCGTCCCGGCTGGACTCGCGGCGCACCCTCCGGCCCGGCCGCCGCCTCACAGCCGGTTGGCGGCGCGGCCGCGGTTCACGTCCGCCAGGTGGTCGACGATGTAGGCGGCCATCTTGGCGTCGGTCACCATGGCCATGTGGTTGACGCCGGTGAAGAGCCGGCTGACCACCGGCTGCTTCTGCTTGCCCCGCCACGTCTCGCACCAGCGCAGGCTGCGCAGGTTCACCGTGCCGTCGCCGGCGCCCCGGAAGATCGTCGACGGCGAGCTGGGGAAGTCCTTGGCGTGCGCGTAGTTGACCCTGGCGACAACGGGGCCGGTGAGGAGTTTGCGGACTTGCGCACACTTCAGAACATGCAGTCACGGGCAGGATTGGATTGTTTGTTGTTTATTGGGTGGTTCACGACGCACTTTCTGCACATTTACGGCTAATGGCGCCGCCCACACTGTTTCGCCGGTGGGCCGCGGGATTGGGAAATGTTCCGAGCGGCGCTAGTGTCGAACCCAGGACATTTGGTACCCAGAGCCCAACACCTTAACCACTCGGCCATCACCGCCCCGAGGATTGGATTGGATTGGATTGTGGTTTCACGACGCACTGAGCAACTGAGGTCATATAGCGTCGCCTGCCTCTCACCCTGGCAGGAAGGGCGGGCATCGCGGGGAATCGAACCCCGCACCGCTGGCTTGTCAGACGCTCAGCTTAACCACTGAGCTAACGACGCCCAGCCACGGAGAGGATATGGTGCAAATCGCAAATAGCACCACGGTCGATAAAGATGGTATAGCAGAAGAACGTACACAACACAGTAGATCTGTTCAAGCGACGTGGTACTTCACGACCAGTTGGCACAGTCTTCTGTTTTATTTTTGTGTTGGTCATGCAACCGAACTGGCTCACTCGCGAAATGTCAAGCCTCACCCAGTAAGTAAATTAACAGATCCGCATTAATTATCTGACCCTGTGGATTCTCAATCAACGCATGGAGATGTCGACCATTCATACAGATACGGATTCTTTAAGAACTCAACTTTTATAAGACTGGGTTAACACTGCACGGAAATAACTAAAATATCAGAATATAAATCAGAAGCCAACAATTTACTGTATGGCGGCCCGTTGTAAAAAAAATGGCGCAAGCGAGAACACAATCGTCATAAAATGGAAACGACATTTTCCCTCCCGTACTCCCAGTTCTGTTTCAGTGCAACATGCCTAATTAGTCATTACTTCACTCAAATACACAAGAAACCCAGCAATCTGCATGACATATGCATGGAAATTAACCAGGTTTACCTCTCCTTTTGCTTTGTTTACCCGGACAACAGCTACGAGACATGCGAATAGCAAGCATAGTTGGCAAGCAGGTGCAGTGTCGAGAAGGGACAGTCATGCCAGTACGGCACACGCCACATGCCGCCACGGATTTTGGATCAGAGGGGAACGACAAGGCCTTAGGAACATTTTTCCCATGCGTGACTGTAGGCTTCATGCTGAATTTAACAAAGGCAGAGGCCCCGTCCCCTGTAGTGACAACGTTCCTGAGTTAGTTAGTCATTAGGGCTTTAGGGCGCATCGACTACATTGGTCATGCAGCGCACAGACAACGCTCCTGAGGGCAAGGCCGGACACCCAGGGTCAGGACGACAGAAGAACAGCCTTGGGCTCTTTTACGACGCATTCAACCGCTAAGTTGCATAGCGTCGCCAACCTCTCACGCCTATTAGTCGCGGGTCGGCTCGGTAAATTCTGTCGGTCGTGAGATTCGAGCCCACGATGTTGCGATCGAGGGACCGACGCTAAACCAACTGCACTACCGCGGCCCTCCGGGTCGGGCCGGCAGATGCTGGCCACTCACCACTCGGTGGTGCCCTCCTTGGTGGTGCTGTAGCCGCAGAACATGCTGACTCCGGGCGGCTTGGTGATGTCGAGCAGGTTCCTGGTGTCCTTGCGCATCTCCCAGGCGTCTATATACTTGATGTCTCTGTCGACGGGAGGACACAGCAACGTGGAAAAGCCGTGAACGGATTTAACTGGCAGAGACCATACATGGCTTTATCTCGACACCAACGAATGCTGTTTGCAACGCTCAAAACTAAAGGAAGACGAAGGGTGGAGTCGGTAGTTAGAAATAAACACCACTGGAATGGATGTCACAAACGTATGATTGTGGTTTCACGGCTGAAGTTAAGGTATTGTAGTCAATTTCATTTGGCGGTGTATTTTCAGCAGAAGTACACTAAAACTAGGCATATGATTTTCATTATCTATTGCAATGATGCATGCCTACATTTGTACTGAAATAAAATAAAAACAACACAAGTAATTAACACTTCATGGAGGCAAATATCGTGGCCGCTGAAGTCTTCATACACCACAGGCATCTGCCTAACGTCTAACATACCTTACAGCACTTCAAAAGTCACCGGGCTACGACTACGCTAAATCTATACAAGCAGTGCTTATAATGCTCAAGACAGTGTTTATCAAGCACTGTCTTGAGCATTATGATAAGATACATGTTGATGGGTGCTGGCGTCACGCTCATTATGACGACATGAAGCTAGCCTGGTATCAGACAGTAGCATCTACTATTTCATCACCGGATGATATTTTCGCAACAGCCACACCAATCAGCATGACATGCCATTTGATGTTTTTCCCAGAGCTATTTACAGCATGCCGTCTAGTTCCCCGCCGGCCGCACCGCGGCGCCAGCAGTCACACGCGCGTGGCGCGCAACGTACCGCCGCAGCTATTCCGCTGCACTCCAGTCACGTCCGAACCGCACAAACCGTGTACTCCGCGACAACATCGAACCGTCCGACCGATCCCGTGCGAAGAAGAACCTCTGGTTCTTTTACGACGCATTCAACCGCCAGGTTATATGGCGTCGCCGACCTCTCACGCCGATTGGCCGCGGGTGGACTCGGCAAACGCCGTCGGCTGTGAGCTTCGAGCCCACAATCTTGCGGCAAGAGTCCGACGCTCTACCGACTGAGCGACCGCGTCACACGGTCCCATCGTGAGACGCCACCACCCGTCCCCGGACACTCACGTGAAGAACCGCTCATCGTCGCGCAAGCTGTACGAGGCGTTGGTGTCGGTGATGTTGACGAAGGTGACGTCCTGCGGCCAGACAGCCGGGTTCGGCATGAGGAAGGCCAGGCTGGGGCTGGTGCGCTGCTCCTGCCGCAACCGCAGCGCACTCAGCTCCCACATGCCCAGGTTATAGCCTGTCGATACGCCAGCGCAGGCCGGGTCAGGTCGGGGCGCAGCGGGCGCCCGAGTCCATACGTCTTAGTTGTAGCGTTTACAGTGCAGTAGCTTAGCATAGCTTAGTAGATAGTCCAGTATTTTAGGCACGGCAGGTTACAAAAGTAGCATAGCATAGTATAGTATATTGGTTGGTTGGTTATTTGGTCTTTCGGGCGCATCGACTGCGTTGGTCATACAGCGCCCATATAGTATAGTATATAGTCCAGTATTACAGGTACGACAGGTCACGGCTGTAGTGTTAAAGTCCGGAGACGTTCCGTGCAATCTGCCACGTCCGCCTTATCTGAACATTTGCGGTTAGATCACCCGACAGAGAATAGGGTTAATAACTGTGAAGGTCAGTCGCATGAAATGTTCCCGCTGAAACACTAAAATGCGCCGTCCGTGGCGTAATCGCTGACGTCCGCTGCGCTGTACTTGGTACGCTGTATAACGTATAGACAACCAACATACTGTCGGTACACAGTAATCCACGTAAGCCACTGTAATGAACTCATTGTATCTTCAGCAGGTTAAAATTGTGGTGAGAGATTGAGAGAGCTGGTTAGACTTGAATGGATACATGAGATCATGCAACGCACCAGGCGAATACTTCACACCTCTAAGGCGGAGCATAATTGTGACGAACAAGACTTCTGATACCACGCAATGCAAAGAATACTGGCTCTGTGAATATGCGAGTCTCACAGACCCTCTACGTGAAACAAAAAAAAACTCTTGTAGCATTGCTTGCGATATTTGTGCCAAAGCTTAGCACTTTGTTTCCACAAATGTTGGCCGACAAGCCCCCCCCCCCCAAAAAAAATGCAGCGGTTCACACGAGGCAGCGTCCAACCAGGGTTGAATTTGTACTACAATCTTTGATATGGAGAGAACATTGTGTGGTATTCCATATATGGAAAGGATATATTTTCTTAAAATATGTGCCAGCATAATCTTAGTTCGCACTTTCCAGTCAATTTTGAGCGCTTTATCACGGGGCAATTCATTGCCAGAGCTCCATCCAACATCTGAATTCGAAAAATGAGAGGACAATTTTCTGGAGAGGACAATGTTCATATCGGTTGGTCATTGGCTTTACTACGCATCAACCATTGAGTCATACAGCGTCGCCAATCTCTCACGCCGATTGGTCGCGGGCGAAGAGTAGCGACAGGTGAGACTCGAACCCACTTGTTCCTTAGCCGAAGGGGCGTGCTTCAAATCACACCTAGTTTTAGCTCTTCGAGACTCGAACCCACAACCTTTCGATTGTGAGACGGGCAACCTACCCCTAGACTACTAGTCGCCTACTCTTGTGACCCCCTCGACAACGTTCACGTCAAACCTCCCGCGACAGCCAGTTTGTCCGGCCCCGCGCCCGACGTACCGGCGGCGTACACCTCGTAGGCGAGCGCCGTGCCGCCGTACGGGCCGGCCAGCGAGACGAAGTGCTCGACGAACTTGTCCTTCCACGCCTGCGTGTGGCTGTGCAGCCAGATCAGCGTGAGCATGCAGCCGTAGCTGTGCGCCACCACGATCACGCGCGTGTTGTTGTTCTGGTAGTAGGCCGTCTCGGCCAGACGCGTCAGGTTCAGGAAGAACTGGTCCAGCTCGTCTGAGGACGGACGAGCGCCGGGTTGGAGACGCGTGGTGTGCGCAGTGGCAAAACTGTGCGACGGAACTGCGCGACGAAACCGTCAAACATCGGTGCAAATGAACATAATCACAAACATCGGGAAATTTAGCATAACCCCGACATCCACGGCGACTCCCGTGTATCAACCTGCATTCGCGGATTGATAATTGTTCCTTAAGGCCTCCTTTGTTTGCGACATATTAAAATAAACGAGGCTTGACACATTTAGATAGCATTACTATCTGTAAGTGGCAGGGTGGACCTCTAGTGTGTTTTCTTTCCGTATTACAACTGACGTGCAAAGTTGCACATCATGCACAGAGGCACAGTCAACGGGGAGGCTTTAGAAAATACAAAAATGATCTGTATCAATAAAAAATAAGACTTTCACCATGCAATACGAGAGGTTTCCGCCCTGTAAAGTGCGCAGAAAGCGGTCTCTGTCCATGACAATTTTTTATGTCGGATCTTCCCCTTCTGAAAATCCTGTCCACGTCTTTGACGTGCGTCTTTTTACTTGTTTTCAGCAACCTGTTGGGGTTCAAGTGTTGAGTAGCAAATCATTGAGTGTAATTTGCGACTTTGCAAGCAGTAATCTAAAGTTAGAATGTTCGATATTGAACAGAATTGCACAATCATATCCATAAAACATGGACAAATATTTAAAAGTGATGAACATATTTCAACTGCATGTAACAATATCCAACAATTCGAAAAAGATCACAGGTCGGCGGCCAAGGGTGAAGCAATGGTCCAGGGTAAGGGCACGAATAGCCTATTACTCAACGTCAAGTGATTCTCAACCAGAGTCAAATGCCATCACTCGACGCAAAAAAAAAACAACTAAAAGTTTGCACAGTTGCACGGCAGCCGTACCACCAGACTAAACACATCCATGCATGCATGGATGTGGAGAGAACAAATGTGGGAGGGAATATGGAGGATACCTTTTCTTCAAATATATGACATAAGAATATCGTTTGGAATTCCCAGTGAATCACTGGTGCTCGGTCATGGAGCAGTGCATTGCCAAACAGCACCATCCAGTTTCAGAAGAAAAATAAGAGGATAATGTTCTGGATGCGAATGTTTTGAGCACAGCCTATCGTTCCAACACTGTTCGCAGCCCGTGCAAGAAGCTTCACAGATGTGCGCTACAATTGCTACAGTGCGATTGTTTCAGCAAAAATTCGGACTGTACTGAGAGAGCAGGCGATGAAATACCGTATGACATCTCGTGCTACGCTACGCCTTAGCTATGGAATGCGGCTGCGGCTGGCTGCGCATGCGCAGGCTACTTATGACGTCTCGTGTTGCGCTTCTCTGCGCAATAGCCTGCGCTCTACGCAGCTACAGTCGCTGACCGCAGAGCCTAGATAACAGCCGATATCGCCTCAAGGTGGCGGGCTGGTCAAACTCGGCACGCACGCACGCACGCACGCACGCACGCACGCACGCACGCACGCACGCACGCACGCACGCACGCACGCACGCACGCACGCACGCACGCACGCACGCACGCACGCATGCGCACACACACAGAGTGATCACTCACACAGCATGACCAACACAACTGAAGCGGATTGTCGGTAGCAATGACTGGGAAAAGCAGTGCACGGCACAGAATAGCAAGTCCAGCACCGCGCAATCCAAACAACTTTTTGGTTTCTGGTTTCTCAACCAGTCTGTGCAGAAGCAACAGGATTAAATAAACACAGACGTATAACGAATTCGAACATTTGCGCTCACGTAGTTCTATTTCTGTGCTCCATTCAGCTGGCATATACACACTTCCCAAAGCATGTTTGCCCATTGATAAAGCCAGCTGAATATGCGCCACTGGACTGGAAAAGGCGGGAGATGATGGCGGGGGGAGATAATGGCGGGAGCTGATGGCGGAAACGGTGCCATAACCGCATTGCACCAGCAACAGAGATGAAATCCAGCAGTCACACGAGAGGACCAGATTAATTGATTATTTGGGCTTAAGGGCGCATCAACTGCTACTGGTTATGTAGCGCCCACGAGAGGACCAGAAACAGTGTGTGTGGCCGAGAGGCCACACCGCCTGACCCCTCCCCAGGAGGGTTAAGGATGAGCTGATGTTTAGGAGCACGTTGATAACAAGGTCGTTTTACGCCCCCGGCTATAGCCACAGTAATCAAAAGTGGTGTGCCTTTAGTTAGACATTGGTAGACGTTGTCTGTTGTTGGCTCTTATTTGGAGGTTAGGGTGCTTCACCCAGCCTTTGATCATCGGCGTCCGCAACTGGTTGAAGCTGAATATTCCCAAAAGGTTGATTTTCACATCAACTTCGGGAGGGAGCAACGGCCGACTCGAGGGTTTCGAGCCAAGCGAATTGAAGCCCATTTCTCAATCATATATTATACTGCTTTTTATATTGCTGACCGCAAGTGATCTTCTTCTGGCCTGGGATCCTATCATTGACACTATTCTGTCGTCATATATTTCTTTGTATTTGTTTTGCCCACGATTTGACTTTCAATGGAAGCCTGGAAGCCATTGTCACGCGACGTAAGGTCGACTGGCGTCGCGGCGCGCCAGCCGGCCGGCTTCAGGCGGGCGAGGTCACGCCAGTCCCTGGACTGCCTGCCATTGGCTCACGGCGGGGGAGTGTCACCGACGCCCCGCCCCGCCCCTCCCCGCCGGCCCTGCCATCGTCCGGCGGCGGTCCTCGCTCTCCGGCGAGTCTGAACCCAATCTGGCCGCCGCTGCTGCGAAACACGAGAGCGCCCAGCAGCCGCCCACCATCGTCGCGGTCACATGAGCCAGACGGCTGCGCGTGCAACTGCGATTAGTCATTCACTCCTCAGATGTTGATCATTCTGAGTATTTTTTTAGCAGGCGCCAGGTGATAGTACCGCATATTGTACACATAAAAGAACACGTACACCAAGTTGGACAGGTGAATAGGATTTCTCACCATCGCAAATCAACGAATTTGATGGCTGATGGAGCCAGTATCATCCAGAAAACAGCACTTACTAGGCCACACGTCGCGGTGATTGTCACCCACTAGGTCACACGTCGCAGGGGCTGTCACTCACTAGGTACACGCGGTGTACAGGTCAAGGCGGTGTGACTGTCACTCACTAGGCCACGTCGCGGTGTGACTGTCACTCACTAGGTCACACGTCGCGGTGTGACTGTCACTCACTAGGTCACACGTCGCGGTGTGACTGTCACTCACTAGGTCACACGTCGCGGTGTGACTGTCACTCACTAGGTCACACGTCGCGGTGTGACTGTCACTAACTCGGCCCCACGTCGCAGTGATTATCCTTAGCAGATATTCATAGTATCAGACCACACACTCGGTATATCGGGATAGATGAAGTGGCGGAGAAGGAATCCTATTTTCCCGGAAGGATGCAGCAGTGTAGCCAAAATATGGCCCAAGGACCAGTCACCTGAAGAGGAATCATCCTTCCCCCCCCCCCCCTGCTAGAGCACCCAGTTTTCGAAAAACTCTTGGACTTCCCAATTTTGTTTCTTTACAAGTGGTATATATATATATATATTTTATATATATATATATATATATATATATATATATATATATATATATATACATATGCATCAATGGAAAGATAGGTGACCCATGCCTTTCCAACGACAACCAAACAACCGATTCCCAGACGGGATGCAGAGCTGCTCCATAATGGCCACAGTACTTGTAAACGCATGTGTGTGCTAACTGACCCGTCGCGGAGGAGCCAGAGCTGGGACGCGGCCAGGGACACCAGCACTGCACGGCTGCATGTGCACACCAGCGCCGGTTTCATAAACGACCCCCGCCAGGAAGACCGGGGCGTTACGTAACCGGCGCGGCGTCTGCCGCGTCGGCTGGTGGCTGGTGCCTGGTTGTTGGGGTTCAGGGGCGCATCGACTGCAGACGTCGTGCAGCGCCCGGGCTGGCGGCGGCGTCCGGCCGAGTCATGGCGTCGGCCCGCTGCACGCCGCGCAACAAAGGCGACAAGCAGGAAATGCGCCCGTCATGCCAACGCTCTGGTGTTCAGCCTGCCGACAGTCTGGTGTCCCCGGGCCCGACAGTCTGGTGCTCAGCCTGTCCGGAGCCTGGTGTTCAGCCCGACAGTCTGGTTTTCCAGTGCCAGTCAGATTGGTTCTCCCCTGGCCAATCGTGTGGATCACGTGCCCACTGCGATGCGACCCGATGAAATTCGCCGGGGGTAGGGTAGGGGAGGGGAGGGGAGGGGAGGGGAGTGGGATGGAGTAGAGCAAATTAAATTAATCCGACTCCTCCCTCCTTGGCACCCAACCGAGGAAGGGCTACCAACAATGCCAACACGTGACCGGATTTCAGGAACCTTTGAGCCGAACGGTGACTCGCTCCATGCCCTTTTCTGCTTCACTGCAGCCCGACCAAAGTCCTTCAACGAAGACGCAGATATGGGACTTGCGCGAGCGTTTCCGGCGTCCAAAGCGCCGATGCATGCATCAGGCTGTTTCGCCAAAGCCCCTGGTCCTGCATCCCGATAATCGTGACGACAGTCCAACGGATCGTACAAACGTTGGCGAAGCAACTAAATCGTAGGAAAATAGCACTGCACACCTATAAAAGACTGTCAGCCACGGTATCTGCCCAGTAGATTCACAAAAGGTAGCAAATATGCCTGGTATGGCTATCAGACATAGCGCCATACCAGCGGCATACCAGGCATAGCGCGCGTTATGTGGAGACAGGAAGGCCCGACCACTGTGCAGCGGGTCACCTATTGAGGATGCTGCCCCTGATTTGGTAACGCTGGCTATTGGCTGTACGACACACCGACCGTTGAGTCATGTGGCGTCGCCCATCTCTCACGCTGATTGCTCGCGGGCGAAGAGCAGCGACAGGCGAAACTCTAACGGTGACGTTCATTCAGATAGTCCTGCCGATAATTGCGCAACAGGTGACATCAGAGAGGAGCAGAACGGTGAGGCGGGCAACTGGGGATGTCGGTCACCCACCACCCCACCCCCAAACCGCTCCAGACGTGAAAACGGCACGCCTACCACCCATCGGCACAGCAGTGTCCTAAAATTACTTCACCATTAACTGTGTGGATGGAGAAAGAAGTTGCTTGGGAATAGTGAAAGATTGGAAGAGAATACAGGATCGCCACTTAAGGATTAAATAAGCGGAATGCCTTTCACTTCAGTCAGATGCATTTTACATTATTTGGCAGTCGTGTGTATGATGACAGCTCACACATCATGTGGCAAAATGGTAAAAACCCAAGACAAGGATGAAATAGCGCAATTCCATTAACTGTGAATTTACAGGCCACATGGTCAACTATTTTACCCATCAGCACAGATGACTTAAAGCACGGCGAAACTGTGCGCGGAGCACTGAGGCGGGGTTGGGCTGCAGGGCCCGGAGGAGGGCCAGTCTCCTAAATAGTCCTCTAAATGAGAAGAGCCGTGAGTTCTTTCACGACGCATGCAACCGCTAGGTTACATAGCGTCGCCAACTTCCCACGCCGATTCCCGCCGGTGAACTCGGTAAATTCCGTCGGTTGTGAGATTCGAGCCCATAATCTTGCGATCAAGAGTCCAACACTCTACCAACTGAGTTACCGCGGTCCCTCCTCAGAATGAGAATAAAAGCTCCCCGGTATGCTAAATCATATTTGTTGATGCAGGGCTGGAAATCCAACTGGCTAGACTCACCATGTGAACCACGGTTTGATTCATATCGAGATCGCCAGTCTTACTTCAGACGCGTTTTGTGCAATGCATTTTATGCCCTTCTCGTCAAAACGATCACGTCCATATTTTAGCTTTGAAACTAGTGGGTGTATCTCGAACGAGTACACGCCAACAATGTGTAGTCTCCACACATCAAGCTAAATAATAGCACAATAAATAATAAGATGATAATACGAAAATGAAGAAAACAAAACAACTAGTTTCACAAGTATATGAAACGCAATCATGAATAAATAATCGCAAATAACATCGGCATTCCTCACCGGATATGTGACCGATATATTCGTGGACCCCTCCCTCCCCAACACTTCCCACAAACAATAGGAAGCGTTGCCTATCCGAGTGCCAACTCCATGGAACTGCACACTCGAACAGACCAAATAGACCTATCTGCTGCTGTAGGGATCAATGTACCATATGTGCTGGCCGGCGATATGCTCGAACGCAGTCTTATCAACTAATTGTGCCTATCAATTTGGCGTCACAATGAACATGCAGTACAGAGCGCATGTCATTCTGCTGAATCAGCAGGTACAGCGTCGGCCTCTATCGGTCTCTCGTGGCCTACACAAACAAGTTCTGAGTCGCGACATGCACTCTCGTGCACTATCTTTTGTTTTGGTAGTGGTATTTGTAAGGGTTTACTGTTTTTAAAACTGGGAAACAGGTAAAACATTGGCGCCGTGATCACACTTGGGGTGGCACTTTCAGCTCTAATTTTGGCTATTTCTGTACATAATACATGTTGTATGATTGGGACACTAATAGACGTACAAAACAGGATGTCTTATATACCCGAAATAAGATTAAATCAATTATTTTCAGGACTCTTACCGGTAAATATTGGTCAACAGTTTATCACACATCGTTTTATACCAGTGTTAAAAACCATTAAAATCGTAATGGTAACCTCGGGGTTACTGACCCCAAAGCACTAGTCTAACAAACACACACACACACTGTCCGAGGACTCGACCTCGCAGATAGAACACAATGAACAAGTCGCTCGCTTTCAACTTATCTGATATAGACTGACCGATTGCTTAGCTTACATCGGCACCTCCGACTGCTCTCTCTCTCTCCCGGTAACATCGACCAACTCCGATCGACTCACTTGGCGCCTTTCTGAAGTCGTACGGCGCGGCGAACAGGTCGACGGAGCGCGTGTAGTTGAGCCTGCTGACCATCAGGTTGACGAAGGTGTTGAGGTAGACGGTGTACCGGCCGAACCAGTAGGTCCAGTCGCTCAGGTTCTCCACGGCCGAGGTCTTGCCCCAGTCGGACACTTGGATGTCGACGCCGGGCGTGTTGTACGTCTTGCGGTCCACCCAGTTCCAGTGGAGCTGTATGTTGTCGATCTGTGGGATGTCCGGCACGACACCATGTCGTCACCCTTTGGAGTCGCATGGTAGTCTGCATTGGCAGATACTCTAGAAACGTATTAATGGTACTTTACGTATTGTAGTTTGAGAGCTTAAAGTAATGTGAGAGTCCCACTCAAAGCATTCCATGTGGTATTGCATTGCATTTGATACCAATTCAATTTTATTCCTTATCTAGCTATTCTTTAAATTCAGCCTGCTTTCATTGTGTGACTGGTCCATGACCCAAATTGCTTAATACAATATTTAATACTATATTAAAATGTGTTTTTTTTTCAGGGGGCTGTGGTGAAAAATGAAGAAGCTACAATTAAGAAGTGTAACTCTAGTTGCATAGCAATGCCATTTACCTTCTAAGTTGCATAGCATTGCCAACCTCTCAAGTTGATTGGTCACAGGTGGACCCAATAATCCAGCTGCAGCAAAAGTCCAACACTCAACAACTGAGCTACCACAGCCCTTGTGCATTAAGATCACTGTGACATGGACTAGGAGAAACCCAACAAATGCAGCATGTCACTCCACTTAAAAACAATCATGTAATGGATGGCATGTGGTAAACCAGCATGTGATGGAACACTGTCACCTCAAACCACGGACATCAAAGAGAAAGAAGCCACACAGATATATACTCACAAAGCAGTCCATAAATTTGCTAAACAGAGAGTCGATGTTTAGCCAGAGCAGGAAGTAGTCGGAAGTGTGCTGGTAGCACCAGTAGTGCACTCCAGAATGTTTGTCCAGCTTGGCCAGAAGTCTGGAGCCACCATCGCCTGGGACTGAAAGCAGAGAAGTTGAGATTCCGGCTGCACGATCTACCTAGGTAGATGAGCACACATGTCGGTCAGCAGTGTACATGAATGCAATTGCACTGAATAAATTGGTGTGAATACTCAACCGAAGAGGTTCATTACATGCACATAGATGATCAGCTAAATAAGATACCACACTAAATGTTCACATTAAACCACAATCAGAAGCAAGTCTCCACAATGTTTTTATCAACATTCCATATTTTACATTAAAATTCCAAATTGGGCCTAAACTACAATTTTACCCACCAACTTATGATGAAGTGTTAAGACTTCCCTGTTGTCCTGACTGGATTATTTTGTTTAAACCAACCTCTCCCATCAAAGGGGCATTACTCAACCAGGGGGTGGAAGAGAAGCATGAAGCAGCTCCCTGACTTCAAATTATTTTAGCATTGACCACATAGGTGGGGCACAGAACTGGAGATCTCTCATGAAGCTTGGGGTTCCAAGTCCTAATTTTGAAGACATATCTTCAGATGGAATAGAGAAAATGACAAATTAACATTCACAGGATATCAAATCAGTTTACACCATACTATTTCTATGTCACCTTTTTCAAGCTTGTCATGCCTCATTGGTTGATGTTGATGGGAGAGGTGGATATAGGGGTATTGTTGTGCTTTATGTTATTAAAATGAGAAGTTTTGCACATTTTTCTTCCAGAAAGGAAAAAAAATGCTGTATTTCACTAGGTTTGGTTAGGTTGGGTTTTTAGTTTGATTTTTTCTTTAAAAAAAAAAGTTTGTTTGTGTGTGTTGTGGTTTTAGGGCGCATTGACCATGGTTGGTCATTTAGCACCCAGAAAATGGTTTTTCTTCAAAAGCAGGCCAGGCTAGGGTAGGTTAGCTTGGGCTAGGTTTTGTCCAACTGGGAAAATTTTGTAGACAAAAAATGTTTGAAATCCCAAAGATATTTTTATATAAAGGGAGGTGAGGCTAGGATTGCTTAAGTCATGATGCACTTTCCAAGATATATATCATACCTGGTACCTATATTAACTACCTACTCTCCAAGACCCTCTTGGTGTGATTTTGCTCACAAACTGAAAAGTATGCATTTGTAAAGGATAGGAGTTGTCACATTGTCTTAATTACCTTCCTAGACATTGCACTGAAAAAAAATACCTTAAAGCACAAACTTGCAAACCCTAGGCCTAGGAAGGTACCCTCCTTCCTAAATACCCAGGTACCTACAAACCCAAAAACACAGGGTGAGGCATTGCAGCTGAAGGCAACCACAATACAAAATTTACATATTTTACCTGCATGAAGCACACAAGAGGGTTAGACTTGGTTGGTTGGTTATTGGCTTTGCAACACATCAATAGTTGAGCCATGTAGCATCACCAAGCTCTCACTGGTCTGGCAAAGAGTAGTGACAGATGAGACTTGAACCCACAATCTTTTGATTGAGGCAAGCAACTTACCCCTAGACCACTCATCCCCAGGGTTAGGCTTGGTTAGGTTAGGTTATATTAGGCTTTTGTTGCAATTTAGAAAAAGAACACCAGAAAATCAGGACATTTTCAACAATATTTGTTAAAATATATATTTCTTAACTGTTGCTCTAAAAAAAACATCTGAAGCTAGGTTTTGTTAGGTTTAGGTTAAGTGTTTAAGTTGAAAACATTTGAGCACAAATTGTTCTGATTTTTTTTCAAATATAAAAAGCATGTTTTCTTGCATGGAAGGTTGGGCCAGGTTAGGTTAGATTAGATTTTGTATGTTACATTTTTCTTCATTCTGAGTGTTACTGTGGTATAGGTAGGTAGGCAGGCATCTACCCTACCTAGGTATATTACCAAACTCCAAGCCTTCTTTTGGATGCTATTTTGCCTCTCAACTTAAAAAAAATATGCATTTTCATAGGAAATTAATGGATACACCATGGTAAGCACATCTATAAGATTGGCATTTAAAAAAGAAATTCAAAGAAAGCAAAAATTACATTAAACTGCAAATTTAAAATATAAAAAATGTTCATACCTAGGCACCCTACCTAATTGGTACAGCATATGAAAATGCACATCTTTGCATGCACACAAAATAATTTGCCCCGAATTCCACAACAATGAATAAACAAACAAAACAGAGATAAAACTTACCCAAAATAACAGGATGTCTGGGAGAACCGGTCTTGGTTCTTGCCTGCTCAGTGTTCGTACCAAACGCCAAAACGAGAGCAAAGCTTATGAAGAAAGGACTATACATCTTCATCTTGAGTCAACACACAATTGATGATATGACCGCTGCAGACAGCTTAGAAAACGGAGCGAGGTCTAACGACACGCCACCAGCGCCCGGGCGGTACAGCCCCACTCTCCCGTTGACGCTCGTGCTTTGATCTCTTTGTTTACATGATCAGCTGTTCACGTGCATAGAGGTGGAATGTGTACTGAAGTAGTGCTGAAATAAGCTTTTTTACACTTGTTCAAAGACGTTTTCTGTACGTGTACTTGTACTTGCACTTCTTTTTCCTTCCGTCATAGATTATATTGGATCAATTTAAACTACGGCTGACAGGAAATTTATCTGGTAGAATATCACCAACACTGAGATAAATATGAAATTAAGCTGGTTTGACTATGATTAAGGAAAGAATATTAGGACTGCCACTACATGGTCAGGTTTATTGCACGTGGTAAAGGATGGTTCAAGAACAGAACAATGATGTAGGATAATATGTGTGGTAGATAAAACTTGCGCTATAAGAAAATGCTCCACCAATACAAACGTTGGTTAATTGTGTGGTATATTTGGACTTTGGGTATATCCGCCAACGAACTGGATTTCGCTCCAAGTCGAGGACATCCTAGAACAAATTCCATTAGGAATTTCCTAATGGTCTTGCCCCTTGGAAATTGGAACATTCCTTATGGTCTAATGGTCCTGATGGTACCAAATGGTCCTGATGGTACTTAATGGTCTTGATGTTACTTAATGGTCCTGATGGTACCTAATGGTCCTTATGGTGCATAATGGTCCTGATGGTGCCTAATAGCCCTGATGGTACCTAATGGTCTTAATGGTACCTAATGGAACTGATGGTACTTAATGGTCCTGATGCTACCTAATGGTCCTGATGGTACCTAGTGGTTCTAATGGTGCTTAGTGGTTCTAATGGTACCTACTGGTTTTCCAATGGTTCCTGTGATCATAATGGACCCTCATAGGCCAGATATCTCCTGGTGGTTCCTAATGGTCTCAATGGTGGGATTTCTAGCAGAAATAATTATTGGCATTGAGAACAGTTTTCGGATGTTTATCCGCAATGTATCAAGCATGGCACGAATCCCCCAGTGTTGTGTCATGCCTAGGCACAATAATCAACGCTATGACTTCTGTAGCGCTCTGCCGTAGTTGTTCAACATGCATATCGGCAAACATTTTCCGACACTGTACCGCCTAATACAATGCACCGCGTTAAAATCTGATCCATGTACCAATGCCAACCACTGGTCGCGCTGGGTTTTGCTTTCTTACTTATTAATAGAGGTTCACGCAGTGCAATACTTTTGGAACCATCGGTAAGGGAGTCAGCTACGAAATCGAACAGCATCACCAAAATTCTGCACACAGCACGGTAAAGTTCGACGAATTCACATAATTATTTATTTGTATGGCACAAATTCCGGTTTTCATATCACAGCCAGGCCTAGATTACGGCGTGTGGTGCGACACATCGGCGCGCGAAGCGGGGTGGCCCGACCGACGCTCAGCTTCCTCAGGTCCATTCTGTATTTCCTGGTACAGCAGGAGACCTATGTTTTCTGTGCAGGTCGTGCATTTTTTCGTTCAAAAACCTGGGCACCTTTCGCTGCACAAGCGTTATATAGTCGGCCGACCTCACATTCGCACATTCGCTTCCAGGTGCCTTTTTAGCTCATCTGTGGAAAACAGAACTTTTGAAATATGCTATATAAGCTGTACAACGATAGATGCATATGCAGTTAAGTGTTGTTATTCCAGGGATTGTTAGTTATTTGGGCTTTAGGACGGATCGGCTCCATTGTTATTCCAAGGATTATGCTTCATAACATTTACGAGGGCGATCACTTCAACGAATAAAACTATTACTGGACCTTCGTTGAATGTTGGCCCAGTGACCTGAATGTTGACCTGAACGAAAAAATTACCGAAACACTTTCGATAGAGCCCATCACCAGCTATTCAACGCCGTTTTCCGTTTGTCGTTAGCTAGCATAGTTCCAGAGATTTTAGGGGGCAGACATCTGTCCCCCCGGATATGCGAAGTTGGCGCGGACCGCCGGACGTGCGAGTGTTAAAGCGCATGCGCCCAATACATGGCCACGTTTACCAATGATGATTTTACCTAAGGTATCACCTTGCACCTTGGCAGGTGTAAGGTTGTGTTTGTCCTCGTGACCGCTGTGGCGGTTTCCTTTGATCCTCGTCACCGAACGAGTCGCGAGCTCGGTCGAGCCCCATATGGCCAGCGCCATGCTCGTCACAAACATCGAATCGTTTCTCTGGGCCCTGACGTACCTCATCGCTGATGGGGATACCAGCAATGAGCTCTGGAATGTAGAGAAAGTTGCACTCATCACCTGTTGTTTGTTGTTTGTTTGTTGGTTGGTTCACGACACACTTTATGCACATTCACGGCTAATGGCGCCGCCCACACCGTTTCGCCGGTGGGCCGCGGGATTGGGAAATGTCCTGAGTGGCGCTAGAGTCGAACCCGGGATCTTTGGTACCCATAGCCCGACACCTTAACCACTCGGCCATCCCCGCCCCGCACTCATCACCGTTACGGCGTACGTAATACACCTGCTTTCGTGGGAGGTTCCTGCCATCGCGGGTGATAAGAATGAACTGCCACGGTTGACCAAGTCCGTCCTTGATACCGTTCCAACAATTGCCTGCAACGGGAGAAGCACTCAAGTCGCAACGCTTTTAGTGCATTAATACGTAATACTTGCGAAACATATATACAAATACAATATAAATGGTGTTAAAGCTTGTGCATCCCACATACACTTCCACATACACATTCCATGCCAGTGTGGTCTGAACATGGACAGATGACGATGGGATTTGTTTTGAATCCTGGATGTGTGAAGGAAAATGTTGAGGTATGCAAATCCAGAGATCATGATTCTGTTCTGACGGGACAAAAAAAAAGCTCTTTATACGTTGCAGTCACTTTTGGGCATAATTATTCAGCAGCAATGGGTTACCAGCAAGTTAAATACAGCTCTATTGAATGTTTTGGGGTGGAAAAAGGAGTCGAAACATTTTGCCCCGAGTATATCTGGATGCAAAACTTCCCGGACAAGGCCGTGCTTCCAGCCTCAGGCTAGATTCCCTGGTATGCACATGCTTTTCTTCATATCTCCACTGACATCACTGTAAATGTTGGCCACGTCTTATGAATGGGTGTCAGTGTTTGGAGTAAATCGGGTGCCGGACGCAACAGTTCCAAGATATGAGCACAATATCAGTGGCAATTGTTTGCGCTCACATACCCCACGGCAGCTAGGAAACTGTGGCACGTCAACGTTGATCGCCGACGATTCAATGTGGAACAGCTGGAAAACAAGAACGGTGAACACGTGAAGATCTTCCGATGGTACCCACAATGCTGAAATGAAATGCTTATGATGTAATTACCAATTGTGGTCGATTATTTTGACTTAATGACGGAGGGACTGTTATTGGATATCTACTGACCATGGGAACAATTGTCCAATTGAGGAATTTATACGGTATCGTGATTGAAATAAGGTAAATTAATCCATGTAATCCATGTAACCATGTAATGAGACGCCTTTCTTGAGTGTAATATCAGACAGGGTGACTTGACAGTACACATTACAAATGCATGTCTTTACAATATGGTGTTAACCCGTCCTGTCTCGGGGGGTCTTCAACCCCCCTCCCCTCGGATTTTTCGTGAATAGTGAACGAACGGCGCGCGGCAGCGCGCCCGAATTTGGCGTACCTTTTTCCACATCGATTTGGCATGCTGTTTCAAAAATTTTCAGTTAGGTCGTCTAGGGTCAACGAGTTCGTTAAGGTCAGGTGAGGTCACCTCCAACAAAGTTCAACCAGTCGTCATGCTTTAACGGATACAGATATTTTAATGAAACTTTCAGCATTTGGCTATCTTTACGGATGCAACAAAACGTACGAGTGGATTTTTTTCCTTTTTTTTTCGTTTTTGTCTACATATAAATGCTTGGATTTGCCAAGTTGCAGTTTAAATAGAGGATTCTGGATAGAGTAAGCATTTTTATTAGGGCAAGTTGACTTCCAACAACGTTTCTCGGTCTGCTCTACCCATTGGAAAGAGGAAAATGAAAGCAAACTTGAAAACTAATAATTTGGAAATTTATCTTAAAAAAATACAATATATTCTTAGGAGCGAATTCGCCGATCCCGACTAAGTTCATCACTTTGTATTGTATTTTGCCACCATCATGATCGTAAGTAAAACTTCTTAAAGTTTAAAATTTTTGGGCGGGGAATATTTTGGTCCCCTACATGTCGCTTTGAGGGGTGGGGGTATGACCACCATGTTTCTATCCTCTAGATCCGCTAGCACGTGAGTCCTGTGAGACTTTCCGAGGAAGCATTACAATTTTTCGCGGCAATCTATGCATGTCTAAAGACTGCCATCAAAACCATTCGGAACATTTTTCCATTAGGAAAACGATACTGAACCACCAGATTCCGAATGGAAACTCCGATTGACCTGGTCAGAATACCATTGGGATCATTGTGATCATTACACCATAAGGCAAATTCCATTAGGAAACATTCAAACCATTAGGAACCATTGAAACCATTAGGAGAATCTTAATGGTTCCTCATGGTTTCCAATGGAATTTTGTATAGGGCAGATATGCATGGGAGGGGAACTGGAGCACGCTTCTTTCCCTCGTGGAAAAGCAACGCCCCGCTGGCCGGAAAATATGCCCGTTCGGGAAAACTCGAGTGCATCCGCCCGCCTTCACCCCACCCCACGGGACGAATAGTCTAGGGGTAAGTTCCCCGTCTCACGATCGAAATATTGTGGCTTCGAGTCTCACCTGTCGCTACTCTTCGCCCGCGACCAATCGGCGCGAGAGTTTGGCGACGCTACATGACTGAACGGTCGACGTGTCGCAAAACCAACAACCACCGTCAACGCGCCCCATCCACGCCCCCACCCACCCACGCTCAATGGATATTTCACCCAAATACTTTCACCAATACAGCAGACAGCTCCAGCCGACGTCTCCAGTCGACCAAAATTCATGATCCTATCACGTCGCCACAAGGGGCGGATCCAATGGAAGTATTGGGACGGTGAAGGGACGACCGTCTCCTCCACCCTAAACGAGGGGCGGACCCAGGAATTGGTATGGGAATGTCACCTGGTACTTTTGCAGCGGCACCCATTGAATAAATGGCGGCACTCCGGACATGTGCCCCTCCCGTGACAATTGCTGAATCCGCCCCTGTCGCGGAGTGGAGGAGGCGTTCGTCTTCTTCGCCGCCCTAACCCTCCCACTGGATCCGCCCCTGGTGGTGGCGCGAAAGGGTCATTAATTTAAGTCGACTGAAGCCGTCTGCCGCAACTGTCCGCTGCTACTGCTGCCAACGTCACGAGCATGGATGAGGCGCCAGTTTTAGACGAAAATGTTCAAAGGTGTGCTTCGGTTTCCTCGAGTGTATCACCCTCCCCGTTCGACGAATTTCCGGCCGGAGGCATCACTTCGGCGAAACGTGTCCTCCCTATAAACTCTTGGGTCCACCCTTGCTCCAAATCAAGCGCTGATATTATGTAGCACGCTAATTCAGAAGGCGACTTCATTTATCTGCAGAACTATCATTCTTTGGAATAGTGTGGAACTTTGCATACTCTTGGGAGGGATTAGGTTCCTACATGCTGTGTCCTTCGAACCTTTTCTAGTCGCATTGCATTTGAAACCGCTGTTCCCGTGCATTGAGCTCCCTCCCCCATTTTCAGGAAGTTCCGCTGCTGCCTATGATACTTCCGGACACATTCGAGATCAAAGTACAACACCACCGACAGCGGATTGTCAATTGATACTCTGCTGATTATTTTTATTTTTTTTTTTTGCTCAGCCACTCTGAATATGCTCCCTGGGATGCCGAGGATGACACGTGACAGTTGTGACACACGATGACGCGCCTGAATGTGCTCCCTCGGATTCCACGGATGACACATGCCAGGATTATGCCGCACGTGCGCTGATCACTAAACGCCGCTGGGCGCCTCGAACACGGCTCCGTGGTACTCTAGCGCCACTCAGGGCATTTCCCAATCCCGCGGCCCACCGGCGAAACAGTGTGGGCGGCGCCATTAGCCGTGAATGTGCATAAAGTGTGTCGTGAACCAGCCAATAAACAAACGGCTCCGTGGTCACGAATGCGTGCCGTTTCGACAAATGCTTCTCCACTCGTCGTCACGGTGGGCGAGTATATGTGGCGTTGACTGACTCAGTTCAACAACACTGTTGTGGTCTTCCCAGTGGTGATTAACTCGACCTGAAGAAAGACAGGTAAGTCTGAAAAGAAGCAAGAAAATGAAGAAGAAAGAAAACGTCGGAGAAAATTGCCACAGAAAAAGCATTGCAAATTATTCGCCATTAAATCACCTCTCCTGACTATCTCATTGCACGCATAATTACGGAACCAACGCCAGTCGATATCAAAAGAGCTAGCGAGTCGAAACGAGTCGAACTAGTCGAACGGCACGCGATGGTAGATTTGAACATGTTCAAAAGGTATAAACAAAAGCTAAACAGCTTGGGGTCGCATATATAATTTTTGGTGTCATAGGCTCGCTTTGCTACTAATGGCTCAAGCAGATCAGCTATTATGGCAACGAGACTATTAAAATGTCACGGTCAAATGAGCCTAGGTGGCAAGGTTTTCCAGATGGCGTCAGGTCAAGATCGAACTCAGCCAGATGTGCATTTTCAAACCAGTCCACTACAGACGCAAGGGCGGTGGCAGATGGGGTGCCCCTGAACACCAGGGTGTTTTAGAAGTCCTAAAAGCAATGCAAACACAATATAGAGTTTTTGGCAAGTATCAAGCCGTCAGACTAAACAAATCGAGCACATGAAAAATCACTATAAGGAAGGAGGCAATTGATAGAGTTCGCACAGAACTTCCCATGGACAATATATCTATAATCGGATATATATGGGATATTATATCGGATAATATATATACTTAGACACTTGAGCAAAGCTCGATCACTTGAGAGCTAGTCTCTCACTTGAAAGGAAATCACCACCGCGGACAACTCACAGACTTCGACCAGCGCCGTCCCGAGCGGCGTTCGATTGCACACATCAAGCGGCTCGTCACATTCCTGACCCCGCCGACGCGCCATCGCTGAGTGTCGGTACTTCCCCGTGGCTTCCGCCTCCGCCCCGCCCCCCCCCCCGGCGGCGGGCGGGCGTGTCGTTGGCCCCTGCGACAGCTACTGGCGCAGCTCCCGCGCGACTAATTTTAGCAGGCGTCCGCCGAGGTCCGAGCGGCGGCGCGACACGAAGAGGTCGGCTCCACACCACGGGCCACGCCGTCGTCTGCCGACCACTGTGCTGTTACACCGTGCAACCTGAGCCGACGTCTCCGGTGCCGAAGGCGAGCCCGAAGATCGCTGCAGCCGCGAGCACGAGGTCTCCCCGCTCTACGCGGCTGTCGCCGCCACTGGCCGCCGGCCGAAGTGGATCGCATTGTGAGACGGCGCTGCGCGAAGGCGGGAGGCGCGTCCGCCGGGGGCGCTGCGCCGACGCTGCTGCGTCCGCTGACCCGCACCGGTCCGGCCTTGACCCGCGGTCGTGACCCGGCCCCGAGCTGCGCCCGCAGGCACGCCGAGCGACCACCGGTGAGTGCGCGACACCCGCGCGGCCGGATAAGTTTGACGATTATTGCTGGGGCCCAGTGTATGCGGCAACGAGTGCCGCCAATTTGGCTGGTCGAGCCCACCCCATAGGGCCCCACGCTAGGATAGCGTAAAGTTGGTGGGGTCAAGGCAGGGGTGGCGTGGGCCCCACCAGAAGAATAAAAGGCTTCGTGTGAAATGTCGGGCTGTCGCTGCTTGATTTCGCCGATCTACTTATTTCGTCAGCCAATGTCGTGGCCCGTAAATGTAATCTCGTGGTTTGAGCTGACAGCGCAATATGCATCAACTCATGACGTATGTATTTAGTTAGGTTACTTCCCCGTCACAACCGATTATTGATATATCGGGTAATATGTCTATATAGATACATGAGCAAAGCTCGATTACTTGAGAGCAAAGCTCGATCACTTGAGAGCATAAGCTCTCACTTGAAGGTAAGTCACCACCGCAGACAACTTACCGGCTCCGACAAGCGCCGTCTTGAGCGGCGTTCGATTGCACACATTAAGGTCCTCGTCACATTCCTGACTCCCCACCCCCACTGACGTTCACGCCATCGCTGAGTGTCGGTACTTCCCCGTGCCCCCCCGGCGGGTAGAGCGTGTCGTTGACCCCTGCGACAGCTACTAGCGCAGCTCCCGATAGTTTGATGATTGTTGGTGAGGCCCAGTGTATTGGGTAACGAGTGCTGCCCATTTGGTTGGTAAAGCCCACCAGATAGGAGAGCAAAAAGTTGGTTGGGACAATGCAGAGATGACGTGGTCCCACAAAAGGAATAGGACGTTTCACTCCTAAACTTCGTGTGAAATGTCGGGCTGTCTCTGCTTGATTTCGCTGACTTGCTTATTTTGTCAGCCAATGTCGTTCCCGTAGACGTAATCTCGTGGTTTGAGCTGACAGCACAATATGTATCAACTCATGATGTATGCGTTTAGTTAGGTTACTTCCTCGTCACTAACACCAGCAACCGATCAGTATATATTTGTTGAGCACCTTTGGGAGTTTCATGGCATGTGAAACCACGGATTCTGATAACGAAGCTGGTCCGCTTTATCTTGAACATTAAAAAAAGTGTATTTCCTAGTTTGGGTGATATGTGACTGGTTTCCTAGTTTGGGTGATATGTGACTGGTTTGCGGCGGGGTGATTCACTGCCGTATGCAATGTATTTCATTAACAAAATCGTCTGCGGAAAATGCTTATTAGCTAGATGGGACTTCTCAATTCACTGATGTATTCTCCATGCCCCTGAAGAGCACATTGTTTCACCATTCCAGCTGACGTACGTGTCATAGCCTGGAAATTGGCTCTGATTCAACAGTTCAAATTCACTTCGGATGCAGACGATTCACAATGCGTGTATGGGGACGAAAGTGCGCGTGCGTGCATCTTCAGATATGGGAATTTACCACCTTTTGACATGGAATGAAAATTAAGTTTAATTTCGTGTTCTGGGTACGATGCTGTATATATATAAATGTGTGTGTGTGTGTGTGTGTGTGTAGTTTTCATACCTCCGAGACTCGATCAGCACCAGCCATCCCTTCCCTGGCAGAAGCAGAACAGAATATGTTTTCCATGTGTTCGATGTCCTTCTGAATTAATGTGCTCACTGTGCTTCAGGTTAGATCGTTCTCTGATCGGTCTGCCGGCAGAGGCACAGCCAAGAGACCCACCCGATGTCCCCCTTAGCCACCTCCCTAGCGGGAAAAAATACGCCAGATGAAGGAAGCAATTTTGTGATTTTCGCCATGCAAAACGTGAGATTCTGGCCGCTTCGCGCGCCGACAGCGGGCTCTGTTTCATCACGTGTCTGTTTGGTCGCCCTCCCCCTTAAGAAAATCCTGGCTGCGCCGCTGTCTGCCGGCCTCCTCCGTGGTGGATGATGATCATGGCGGTCACGTTTCGGTAGGCCAGGCGTCCCAAGATCACTTCTGCTGCGGCCGCCTGAAGGTCACATCTCCGCGGTTGAGCTCGACCAGGCGGCATCTGACAGAGGCGGCACCTGACAGAGGCGGCATCTGACAGAGGCGACATCTGGCAGCGGCGTCTCGCGTCGTGTCGACGGGCCGCGCCGCGATGGCCTCGTGCGGCAACTGCGGCGGCGAGGCGCGGCAGCGCTGCGCCGGCTGCTCGGAGCTCTACTACTGCGGCCGGCAGTGCCAGCGGGCCGACTGGCGGCGGCACAAGGCCGCCTGCCAGCCGGTGCGCGTGCGCAGCGCCGACGGGGTGGGCCGCTTCACGGTGGCCAGCCGCCAGCTGCCGGCCAACCAGCTGGTGATCCGCGAGCTGCCGCTGGCGGCCGGACCGCAGCTGGACGCCGAGCCGCAGTGTCTCGGCTGCGGCAGGCTGGCGACCGACGGCGCCGCGCCGTGCGCCGGCTGCCGCTGGCCTGTGTGCGGCGCCGCGTGCGCCGCCAGCGCCGCGCACGCCGCCGAGTGCGCCGTGCTGGCGCGCGACGGCGGCGACCGGCCGCGGCCGGGCGCCGCCGCCGCCGACAGCCGCTACGACTGCATCCTGCCGCTGCGGCTGCTGCTGCTGCGCGACCGGCCGCCGCTGTGGCGCAAGGTGGCGCAGCTGGAGGCGCACGCCGACCGGCGGCGCGACACCGCCATCTACTGGGACAACCAGCGGCACGTGGTCGACTACCTGCGCGACCGGTGCGGCGTCGACGCGCCCGCCGAGCTGCTGCACCGGCTGTGCGGCGTGCTGGACGTCAACTGCTTCTCGATGCGCGCGCGCGCCGGCTTCGGCCGGCGGCGCGGCCTGTTCGCGCGCACGTCGCTCATCAACCACGCGTGCGTGTCCAACACGCAGCTCAGTCTCGACGGCGACGAGATGAACGTGCGCACGGCGCTGCCGATCGCCGCCGGCCGCGAGGTGACCGTCACCTACGTGAGCGCCTTCGAGTCGACGGCGCGCCGGCAGGACTTCCTCTGGCACGGCAAGTACTTCCGCTGCCGGTGCGCGCGCTGCGCCGACCCCACCGAGCTCGGCACCATGTACGGCAGCCACCGGTGCGAGCAGTGCGCCGAGCTGATGCTGTCCTCCGACCCGCTGGACCCGGACGCCGCGTGGCGGTGCACAGGCTGCGCGTTCACCCAGCCGGGCGTGCTGGTGCGCAAGCTCAACGAGATGCTGCACGCCCGGCGGGAGCACGCCGACCACAGCGACGTGCCCGAGCTGGAGACCTTCCTGCGCCTCAACTCGCAGAAGCCGCTGCACGACGGCAACTACCACGTGCTGCACGCCAAGCAGCTGCTGGCGCAGGCGTACGGCAACATCCCCGGCTTCATGCTGGACCAGCTGTCGGACGAGCGGCTGGTCGCCAAGGAGCTGTTCTGCCGCCAGGTGATTGCCTCTTTTTGTTTGTTTGTCTATTGCGTGGTTCACGACGCACTTTGTGCACATTCACGGCTAATGGCGCCGCCCACACTGTTTCGCCGGTGGGCCGCGGAATTGGTAAATGTGCCGATCGGCGCGAGTGTCCAACCCGCGACCTTGTGCGCCCACAGCCCAGCACCTTAACCGCTCGGCCACCCCGCCCCCAGGTGATCGCCTCGACGCGCCTGTTCGAGCCGGGCGTGTCGCGCGTGCGCGGCATGCTGCTGGTGCAGCTGCACCATGCGGTGGTGACGCGCGCGCAGCGGCTGCACGCCGCCGACCTGCTGTCGCCGGCCGCGCTGCTGGCCAGGCTGGAGGAGGGCGGCCGCCACCTGGAGGAGGCCATCGGCCAGCTCGGCCACGAGCCGCAGTCGTCGCCCGAGGGCGGCGCCACGCTCAGTCTGGCCAAGGACACCCTGCAGGGCTGCTACGAGCTGGCCGAGCTGGTGCGCAGCTCCCTGCTGAAGTGACGCGCCGTCCAGTGCCTCTGTAGTCTGCGATAGTAGCTCTTCGGATGTCCTGTATGCGGTGAAGGCGTCGCGATCGAGGATTTCTGAACGACTGGCTGTCGCTGTAGTTGTGCGGTTTCTTTGTGATAGGCATTGCAACATGCATAGAGTGTGTATGCACAATCGCCCATTTTGTGGGTCGAATGCCTTTCGTGCATTGTGGTCAGTTTCTGGGGTGAACGGAAGCCAGCGAGCTGGTCCCGAGATGCGTGCATGTGTTGTGCCTCCTCCCACCTGAAATTGTTGTCCGTTTCGCCAGTTTTCTCAACTGCCGAAGCTGCTCCAAACCCAATACAAGCACGATAGTCCGCTCGATCTGATTTTAATAAACTTTTGATACCCTAGGTACTGTTTCATGTACGGCTCGTCAAAGAATGGTGGCACTTGCTCACAAGACGGCTTATCGCCTCATGCGGCCTTCCTTCCAAATAAGGTCACCTCAAGGGCATGCCTTGACCTTGGCATTGGCTGTCAAAACATGGCGACGCTATAGCAATTTATGGCCCTTTCCCTACAAAAGCGAATCGTTGCGGTACGATCTTATGACAGTTTATTATTCCACTGGTATCCACCATTAGTTGGCCTCGTGTACTTATTTTTCCCTCAGGTCAAAGCAAATGCGTAGCCGAGGAAGATCGTCCTCCCCTAACCACCAAAAATACATTAGACAAAACAAGAAATTGTGAGGCCTTTACCACGCAAAACAAAACAAAACAACAATTGGACAAAAATGTTCAGCGCTGCGGCACACCGAAAGTGTAATCTGTTTCTTAGCGTTATTTTCGTAACCCACTTTATGAAACTCCTCGATGCATCACTGGACTATAGGTGGTAAGTCGTACAGCGTACGACTTACCGCCCGGGACAACACTTTAGCGAATCATCGCATTAAGCTCGTATGGCAGCTTATTGCCACCAACTGCATCCCTGGGCGCTAAATGATCTACCATGGTCGATGCGCCCTTAAACCCTAATCACACATATACACACCAACTGCATCCTCGTCAAAGCCTAGTCGATGCACCGTAAAGCCCCAACTAACTAACTAACTAACTAACTCGTCAAAGCCTAACCTCGCCAAAGCCTGACCCTATAACCGAGGGTCCAACATATTGAAATATGATCGCTTGAAAAGAAGCTTCTTAAAATTACGTTCAGTATTGCATGCTTTTGGGAGGGCATTTGCCTGCCGCCCCCAGCATAATTTTTACTTTCAACATGGAACCCCATGTTAAACTTCCCCAATCAATTTGGGTCCGCCCAATGGGTCCCTTAAAAAAATGAGGGTGGATGCACTCCCGCCTTCCCAGATTGGCGGCGTCTTCCAGAAAGAGGTACATCGCGCCTTCCCATGGGAGCAGGCACATGCTCCCAGTGCCCGCGATCCCTGAATCCGCACCTGCGTGCTAATCTTTTCTACTGTCATATTTACAGGAGCCAGTGACATGCGACGCTCTCTTTCCGATGCAGGACGGGGGTCCCAGGACTCCACCATTCAGCCCGCCTCTCTTGCCAATGTTGACTTTTGGTTTTGGGCCTAATGAAAAGCTATTTGAACGGCCACTGCAGCCATGGTGTGAAAATCGGACCATGACCAATAAAATCGAATATCGAGTTGGTTGGTCAAATGACACTTTTTGTGGGGAAACATTGTAGTGCAGGATAACACCGGATGTGTCTTGTTTTGTATTCTTGAGGGTGAGCTCAGGCACTCCCAATATTGATTTGAGCCCAGCAATGGTAAGCCCTCAATCACTGGTATGGATTTTTAAAAACAATATTGTGAGGAAGGGCCCAAGCACATGAAGGAAATGGGCGAACTCACATGGGTTGGGGGAGGGAGAGGCACGCTTTATTGGGTTCCATGTTAAAAGTTGAAATTATAAGGGTAGGCAAAGGCCACGTTTAGGTGGCACTTGTCTCTGCATACGCACATAAAACAACACTCATGCCATCAATGTTATTTAAACTGTGCACATCTGAAGATGAGTCGGGAAATTCATACGGTATCCGGAATTCCCATCCGCCACAGCATACCTATTTTTTCCTCATGAGCGCCCCCAGGGCATTCCAATATCCCGCCACGTCAATTTTTCCATGAACCGGATGTGTCCATCCCCCCCCCCAATCGTTTCATAGAACGTCACCCACGCTCCAAGTCACATTACTATTGACCTCGGCATAACTGACGACTTTTGTTGCACAAATGTCCGCAAAATGAAAAACTCTTAGTAGAGGAATCTGGCAGCTTAGCGCTTCGCACAGGTTGCCCCCAGTGACGCACTAATGGTGGAAAAACTTTTAAAGTTCGTTAAAATTTGAAACACGAACACGCCGCAAGTGAGACGTTTTTTAATTAGTTTTTTTTCTTCCGTGATATTTGGGAAGTGCCTCTTCTATTGTTATATCTTAGAGCTGGCGTGATGGCATTTGGTGAGGTTGTGTTGTCGCCTTCAAAAGAAGTTTAGTTTTGACGGCGATCGTAGGCGGGAGCAGCTGAAGTTCAAGCCACAGTAGGTGTGTATTTTTATCAGTTCAGATGATTGCGTTACGGCTTTGCTTGTTTGGCCTCCTGTCGACAAAGTTTTGTCTTTCTAAATTGAGGGACATTAAGCTTCACAACATGCAACTCAATTTGATCAGTTATTTTTCCATCATGGTTATTCATTCGAACTGTAGATAGATCACAATGCAGTAAGGCGATGCAATGCATGCCTGTTGTTAGCATCTTTTGTCTGCCCTTTCGTGTGCACTTGTTATCATATTTTAAAATTGTTTTGATGTGATTGAGGGCTTTGGCACAACATTTTCACTGTCACTCTGCTAGGTATGGTTATTTAAATACAATAATTAGTAAGTATGTATAAGACCCTAGTCTGTTTGGGTAAAAATGGGTAACTTCACAGTTTAGGACAATTTGATTTCTTGAATATTTTTTTTTTCTCAGTGGGACACCACCCTGGTATGCCTACTGGGGATGCCACCCCAGTAGCTGAGTTGATTAGAGTGTTGGTCTGCTCGGGTCTCCTGGCCTGGTGATGCCAGGTTTGAGTTGCTTCACACACTCATTTAGCACCTAGCTGATAGTCAGTTGGCAGCTGGTCCAATAAGGCAGGGGTAACAGGTGGCCATGTCAGTGCATTTATGGCACATTAAGCTTTCAGCCAAAATTCTGCTGTTGAACTTGAATTCATGGATCAGGTGGTTGCAAAATGACCCTTGATGTCAACACACCCCTAAACTCCAATCCCATGGATCAGTTGGTGGGGACAGTGACCAGCTGATATCACCACACAGTGGCAGGCTGGCAAAATTCACTCACTCACACACACAGGACAGTGTTCACACAACAAGCTCTGCTTGGCAATAGGACCTTGGTTCATAAAACCACCCCAGCAAGAACTTAGTTTTTATTAAAAAAGGGAATGTATATGAATGTGCTCAACATGATGTAGCTTATTTCCTCTGTAAATGCATGCTTTTCAGTTGGGAGGTAAAATATGACCCAAAAAGAGACATGGAGTTTGGTAATATAGCACAAAAATTAGCATTCAAAATGGTGAGAAAATGTACCGAAACCTATTCTAACCTAGCAGTCTTAGAGCCAACATCCTATTCCATCATAGAAAATGATTATCTTTAATTGAAAACAATTCAACCAATTATTCTGCAAGATTTTTGAATGTAAAGATCCAACCTAGCCCAACCTAATGTAGCCAAACCTGTTGTTATAATTAAAAATAGCAAGGCTTAGTTTAATTTTTGTTTTTGAAATGTTTTCATCGCTTACAACAAAAGCCCAACCTAACCTAACTTAGCCAAGCCTAACTCCTTTGTTTGCTTTATTAAGGATCTGGGCACTAAATGATCAACCATGGTCAATGAACCCTTAAAGCCTAATCACACATGTTGCTTCATGAAGGTAAAATGTGTGTAAAATTTGTCATGTGGCTTTCCTTAAACTGAAATAACAACCAAAAAATCCACTTCTTGTATTTTCTAATGTGAATTGAATACATTTGATATTCATTTCTTTGGGAAATTATAACTTTGAAATGTAAGCAATTCAAGTCATAGTATTAATAATTCCCAGACTGCAAAGTATGTCAGTTCCAATGAAACATTGTTGGTGATGGGCTGGCTGGTGTGGTGATTGGTGCAGGGATGGGTACCGGGTGTGGGTGGGCTGATAGTGCATTTATATTTCACACATGAATTTGAAAATCACAAGAAGATGAAAATCACAGCAATTTAAGAAGACAGCAAAACAAGCAGTGTGTATTTAATTTGTCTCATTGATAGCTGTCAAATTTGCTTACGAGTAAAACAATATCTTCTGTGCAATTCAGTTGAAGTTTCCATGCAATTAGATATAGCAAGGTTGAATGTGCAGGAAGTTGTTCATGCCCATGTATGTGCATTTTTGTATTCATTTATTGTAGAAAAGGTGTTTATGTAGGAAAGGTACTCACTTTAGACCTGATTTTTGTTAACCTCTTATTGCTTACATTTTGTGCATGCATTTGGTCTCAGGTGTAGATTTTTGCTCTCCTGGTCCATTCTGGTGCATTTGTTCTGCAGCTGGTGAGCCTAATTGAACTGCTTGTCATGTTTTGAAGTCTGGAATACCTCCTGGGCACTACATAATCAGTAACAGTTGATGCACCCTTAAGCCCAAATGATCAATCAATCAATGGAATAATTCCAGTGTCCAGGAGCAGTCATTTCACAATACAATAGCATCAACTTGAGTGTGTGATGTGTCTGCCCTTCCAATGGCATGCATCTTGAGATAATCTCACTCATTACTCCTGCTCCTGCTGATCATCTCATCTCATGCATTACTTGAGATAATCTCATGCATTGAGTATTACTCCTGCTGATGTATGCAGGTGTATGCAGGGAGACTAAGCACTGTTAGTATCTCTGCTGCTGTCTATAGTACTTGTATTGTCCTGCTGTGTCCAGGCCAAGCATATCCAGTTCACCGGTTGTTGTCATCGGATGTTTGCAGTACTGCTCGCGCTGAGATGGCTCCCACGAAGTTGGTCAAGCTGTCTCCGGACTGGAAGAAATGGGTCAAGTGCGAGTACATGCGATTGCGGACGCTGCGGCGCTACAAACGTGCCGACGAGATCAAGTCGGCCTGGAACGAGAATCGCCAGCAGCTGTCAGGTACATGTCGACGTCAATACATGGAGATAGTGGCCGAATCGGCGGCAGCTGTCAGGTACGTGTCGACGGCAACACGCGGAGATAGTGACCGAATCGGCGGCAGCTGTCAGGTACGTGTCGACGGCGAATACGTGGAGATAGTGGCCGAATCGGCGGCAGCTGTCAAGTACATGTCGACGGCGGACAGGTGGAGATAGTGGCCGAATCGGCGGCAGCTGTCGGGTACGTGTCGACGGCGGACACGTGGAGATAGTGGCCGAATCGGCGGCAGCTGTCAGGTACGTGTCGACGGCAACACGAGGAGATAGTGGCCGAATCGGCGGCAGCTGTCGGGTATGTGTCGACGCCAACACGCGGAGATAGTGACCGAATCGGCGGCAGCTGTCAGGTACGTGGCGACGGCAACACGGAGATAGTGGCCGAATCGGCGGCAGCTGTCAGGTATGTGTCGACGGCAACACGCGGAGATAGTGACCGAATCGGCGGCAGCTCTGAGTTACGTGTTGACGACGGACCCGTGGGGATATTGGCTGAGTTGTTAGTGCGTTTGCGTCGTAATATAGAGAACTAGAATTTAGGTCAAACAATTATAATGGATTGAGATTAAGGATTATTTGCGGTTTTTCGACATGAGAATGGCAGCTTCCCTGACCAGTGGTCGCTGGAAAGACTAGAACCCCAACAATTAGTGAAGTTTTAACCCAGAAGTTCTATATTATGAAATAAGTGCACTGTGAATTCTTGCCACTCTTGATATAGCTTAATATGCAGCTATGTATGTACAAGGATTGTTCAAGACTGTTCCTTTGGCAGTGGTTGGTGCCTAGCTGCTCACTTGTTCATGTTGCCCTTTTGTCCATGGCATCCATTCATGATCCTTCCTCCACTTCTATCCAGTGTCATCACTCCTGGCCTAAGACAGAGGTCTTAGGCAAGTTTCTGATCCTGCTGCTCAGAATAGGTCCTCGCCATTTTCCCTCCTGGTATGGGTGCTGGATATGACAATGCCTGACATATTAAGGATGTTGGACTTGGGCGAAGAACTAGCCAGTGGGAGTTGGCGTCGATTTAATAATTGCCAAGATGAAATTCGTTGTGGTTTGCCTGATGGTATATGTAAGCATATATAATCACCCTGGTAGTCACAACATCATCAAACCACTATGCATCACTGTAGTCGATGCACCCTAAAGCCCTAATAACTAACACTAGCCATCACCACCTTATGGCATGTGTATAAATATTCTGGCATTCCGCGAAGTCTGCATCCAGTGATGATGCCCGTAACAACTTAGCTTTCATCTGACTTAAGATATTGGTACTCACTGCTGTGATGTTTTCAGTACAATTTCTGACATTCTTTGTTTTCTGTAGCTGGTTGCTGACCACCTCCATATCTCAAGTTCACTGACGAAATATGTTCCTACTCCTCATCCTAGTTTTAATCATGTTTTTCACAGAGTAGTATTACCTCAGTATCTCCATTCAATTTTCTCATCATGCCTGTCTCATAACCTCACTCTAGTTTCTGCCCATTGTGGGGGCACTAAATGAGGAAACCTGGTCAATGCACCCTAAAACTCAAATAACCAACCAACCAACCATTGTGGGGCTAACCTTCCTAGATTCTAGCAATCTTGACCTTCTCCCAGACATGTTTCTGACCACCTCGCGCCCCTCCAGACAGGCTTCTGACCACCTCGCGTCTCTCCAGACATGTTTCTGACCACCTCGCGTCCCTCCAGACATGTTTCTGACCATCCCGCGCCCTCCAGACATGTTTCTGACCACCTCTCGTCCCTCCGGACATGTTTCTGATCCCCTCCAGACATGTTCCTGACCACCTCGCGTCCCTTCAGACGTGTTTCTGACCATCCCACGCCCTCCAAACATGTTTCTGACCATCTCACGTTCCTCCAGACACGTGTTGGCCACGTGTCGCCATGGCAACGTGCCGCCCTCCGGACACGTATCTGAGCGCGTCCCGCCCTCTACACAAGTGTCCGACCGTCTGCCACCCTCTTCAGACCAGCTGCTGGACGAGGACCGCCGCCAGCTGAGCTCGCGCGCCGTCTGGGTGGCGCCCGTCGAGCGCCAGCTGACCGGCAAAATCAACAAGATGGCGACGGCCGAGATCCACTGCGGCGAGCAGCGGCGCGACAAGATCACCGTGCCGCTGCGCATGCTGTACCAGGCCAACCCGCTGCCCACCATGTACAAGTGGTCGCCCATCCAGAACAACTTCATGGTGAGATGGGCGGGGTGGCCGAGTGGTTAAGGTGGTGGACTCTGGGTACCGAAGGTTCCGGGTTCGACACTCGCACCGCTCCGGATATTTCGCAATGACGCGGCCCACCGGCGAAGCAGTGTGGGCGGCGCCATTAGCTGTGAATGTGCATGAAGTGCGTCGTGAATCACCCAATAAACGTAACTCCATGGTGGTCCTGGTGTAGTGGGTTGTCGTGGTTCCCTACTGACGATGGGTGACCGTGATTCATTTCGGAGAATGTTGTTGTCATGTGGTATGATTATATGTGTGCACTTCCCATAGCATTAACCACATTGCATCTGATCATGCTCTCATTTTGTTGGTTGAGGGACGCAGTTTAGTTCCATATTCTGCAGCAGAACCATATGGACAGTTGAGTGAATAGGAAGCAGCAACAGAGGAAAATAGTGTTCACTAATGAGGGTGACAATGGTGTTTTGCTTTGTCAAATATGGTTATTTCTATTTGGAACAGAGATGTAGCTCCGACCACAGAATGCGTCTTTATTTTCGGCGTTTTGTCTTAATTTCATCTTTCAATTTCACATGAGAACATTAAATAACGTTCCAGTGCGCACCCCAGCTGGCAGGAAGTGTGTTGCCATCTCCACTCTCGTATCACGCACCGCCGAAAAGCCTGCCGTGGCGGGACTTGAACGCTCGTTCCTCGGCTGCGGTGCAGGTGGAGGACGAGACGGTGCTGCACAACATCCCCTACATGGGCGACGAGGTGCTCGACAAGGACGGCTCCTTCATCGAGGAGCTCATCAAGAACTACGACGGCAAGGTGCACGGCGACCAGGAGCCCGGCTTCATCGACGACGAGATCTTTGTCGATCTGGTCAAGGCGCTGATCCCGTACCAGGTGCGAGAGTGGACTCTTGTTAAGCCATCACGACCTCTGTGTGACTGCCAGAATTGTTATTTTCGGAGATGAGTAGTCCAGGGTTGCTCGTCTCACAAGCGAAAGATCGCCGGTTCGAATCTCGCCTGTCGCCACTCTTCGCCCGCGACTAATCGGCGTGAGAGATTGGCGACGCTAAATGATTCAACGGTCGACGTGTCGCAAAACCAATAACTACCACCACTGTGTGACGGTGTCAGTATTGTTATTTTTCGGTTGGGCATCATATGTCGGTAAACCAACACTTTGTGTTTGCTTCAAGTAAATGGAACTAAAGTTATAATTGTGTATGTATCATTTGCATGTAATTCCATAGCGCAAGTTTGTTTTCTGCGTTGCGCCAGACTGCAGATGTACGACTGTTCAGCAATTGTCTCTATCGGCGTTTTACGGTTGCTTTAAGCCCATGCAGCGTGTTTTCCCTACAATGATGTCGACCTCGGTTGATGTAGACAGAGAGAGAGAGAGAGAGAGGAACGGCTGCCGTCAGCCCAGCAGACAGGAATGTCACTCCGCGCCGTACATCCCAATCAGCGCATTCGATGCGTGTCTTCCATTCGTACCGGGAATGGAATGGGAATCTTGGACACTCCTTGTACATACTTAACTGTATATTAAGCCATATCAAGAGTGGCAAGAGTGTACTTACTTCATAATATCGAACTTTTGGCCTCAAACTTCACTAATTGTTGGGATTCTAGCTTTTCTAGCGACCACTGATCCGGGAAGTTGCCATTCTCACGTCGAAAAGTCGCAAATAATCTTTACTCTCAATCCATTATGATTGTTGGAACCTAAATTATGATGCTCTATATTACGACGATTTGTGCCGACACGAACCCTCTGGCGGCCTGGGGTCGCTGGACCACTGACCGTCGTCCGATTGTTGACCTGTTGACAGACTAAGGAGACCCGCGAGCCGGACCCGGACCCGGATGACAAGCCGCGGCCCTCGATGGTGGTGTTCGAAGCCATCTCCGAGATGTTCCCCGACCGAGGCACGCCGCGCGAGCTGAAGGAAAAGTCAGTGTTGCACTGCGGTCCTGGGAGGTGCAGCTGGCGAACAGAAGCACGAGGAGATGAAAACGTCAGAAGGCGATGCAGGCTGTCAGACGAGCTTGCGTTTGGGTGCCGTGGTGAAAGTCTGTCGCTAGTGTTTGACGTGTGAATAATGCTGGGCCAAATGCTTAAAGACTACACGATAGTTACTCTCAAGACCAATCATCTTTGTTGGACGGAAGCTGTTCATCAGAAATACTTTGTCAAGAACTTCGGTGATAATTTGGGCTGATATCTTGACAGCAAATAATTCGCGGCAGATGGCAAGGATGGGAACGATTTTAATCTAGTTCATGCCAAGTTGCAGTTATTTTTTATATGTAGTTTCATAGATTTGTACCAATCGACGGAGTCCTTTTCTGTGCCAGTATCCTCCCAGTAAACGTATTGCATCTCAGCGCGCGGCTAGTCGTCGCGTCCCAGCGACCGCCCTCCCTGCGGCAGGTACCACGAGGTGACTGACTGCCATTGCTGACGACAGGTACCACAAGGTGACTGACCACCATCACTGACGACAGGTACCACGAGGTGACTGACTGCCATCGCTGACGACAGGTACCACGAGGTGACCGACTACCATCGCTGACGACAGGTACCACGAGGTGACTGACTACCATCGCTGACGACAGGTACCACGAGGTGACTGACTACCATCGCTGACGACAGGTACCACGAGGTGACTGACTGCCATCGTGACGACAGGTACCACGAGGTCTGACATATCCTGACGACAGGTACCACGAGGTGACTGACTACCATCGCTGACGACAGGTACCACGAGGTGACTGACTACCATCGCTGACGACAGGTACCACGAGGTGACTGACTACCATCGCTGACGACAGGTACCACGAGGTGACTGACTACCATCGCTGACGACAGGTACCACGAGGTGACTGACTACCATCGCTGACGACAGGTACCACGAGGTGACCGACTACCATCGCTGACGACAGGTACCACGAGGTGACTGACTACCATCGCTGACGACAGGTACCACGAGGTGACTGACTGCCATCGCTGACGACAGGTACCACGAGGTGACTGACTGCCATCGCTGACGACAGGTACCACGAGGTGACTGACTGCCATCGCTGACGACAGGTACCACGAGGTGACTGACTACCATCGCTGACGACAGGTACCACGAGGTGACTGACTACCATCGCTGACGACAGGTACCACGAGGTGACTGACTACCATCGCTGACGACAGGTACCACGAGGTGACTGACTACCATCGCTGACGACAGGTACCACGAGGTGACTGACTGCCATCGCTGACGACAGGTACCACGAGGTGACTGACTACCATCGCTGACGACAGGTACCACGAGGTGACTGACCACCATCACTGACGACAGGTACCACGAGGTGACTGACTGCCATCGCTGACGACAGGTACCACGTGGTGACTGACTACCATCGCTGACGACAGGTACCACGAGGTGACTGACTACCATCGCTGACGACAGGTACCACGAGGTGACTGACTACCATCGCTGACGACAGGTACCACGAGGTGACTGACTACCATCGCTGACGACAGGTACCACGAGGTGACTGACTGCCATCGCTGACGACAGGTACCACGAGGTGACTGACTACCATCGCTGACGACAGGTACCACGAGCTGATGGACCCGCAAGCGCTGCCACCTGAGTGTACTCCGAACATCGACGGCCCCAGCGCACAGTCCGTGCCGCGGGAGCAGACGATGCACTCGTTCCGCACACTCTTCTGCCGGCGCTGCTACAAGTACGACTGCTTCCTGCACCGTGAGTGGTGCCGTGGCTGGCTGGCTGGCTGGGATTGGCTGCATGACCGTTAAAATTATATTAATTGTGGATGAAGGAAGAAGTAAAAGGAAAAAGTAAAAAATAAAAAAAAAAAAAAAAATTAAATTAAAAAAAAAAAAAAATATGTTGCAGTCGATGCTGTCAAGAATAAAAAAAAAAAAAAAAAAAAATAAAATTCCCCTAAACTCCTGTTTGGGATTGGGGGCGCGCCGACCGCGTTGGTCACACGACGCCCGAAATGATGGTGCCGCGGTCGCCGGCCGCGAAGGGTGGCGGCGACCGGTGGGAGTGGAAGGGTGCGATGCATAGGAGAAACTAGCGGAGAGAACATTGGCATATACCAGTGTAAAATAATTGACCATGTGGCCTGGAAATTCACAGTTAATGGAATTGTGCTATTTCATCACTGCCTTAGGTTTTTATCATTTTGCCACATGTGTGGGCAGTCATTATACACACGACTGCTAAATAGTGTAAAATGCATGTGAGTGAAGTGAAAGGCATTCGACGTTTTTAACCCTCCAGTGACGATCCTTTATTTTCTTCCAATCTTCCACTATTCCCAAGCAACTTCTTTCTTCATCTGCACAGTTAATGGTGAAATAATTTTAGGACACTGGCATATACACTCCAGCCGATATCTGCAGCATGGGGGTGCGCATCACCTCTGTTTCGTCGGCACCTGTCTCGAGTCTGTGTAATGACCAGGCGGTACCCGGGCAGGTCTCAAGTCGTACCATCCGGGACCGAGCACCCACAAGCGCAAGACACCCGACCTGCCCATCTCCACCGAGCCGTGCGGCGACAACTGCTACCTCCACCTGGTGAGTGCGGCGACAACTTTTATCTCCATTGGTTAGTGCGGCGACAACTGTTACCTCCACCTGGTGAGTGCGGCGACAACTGCTACTTCCACCTGGTGAGTGCGGCGACAACTGCTACCTCCACCTGGTGAGTGCGGCGACAACTGCTACCTCCACCTGGTGAGTGCGGCGACAACTGCTACCTCCACCTGGTGAGTGCGGCGACAACTGCCACCTCCACCTGGGTGAGTGCGGCGACAACTGTTACCTCCACCTGGTGAGTGCGGGACAACTGCTACCTCCACCTGGGTGAGTGCGGCGACAACTGCTACCTCCACCTGGTGAGTGCGGCGACAACTGCTACCTCCACCTGGTGAGTGCGGCGACAACTGCTACCTCCACCTGGGTGAGTGCGGCGACAACTGCTACCTCCACCTGGTGAGTGCGGCGACAACTGCCACCTCCACCTGGTGAGTGCGGCGACAACTGCTACCTCCACCTGGGTGAGTGCGGCGACAACTGCTATCCACCTGGGTGAGTGCGGCGACAACTGCTACCTCCACCTGGTGAGTGCGGCGACAACTGCTACCTCCACCTGGTGAGTGCGGCGACAACTGCTACCTCCACCTGGTGAGTGCGGCGACAACTGCTACCTCCACCTGGTGAGTGCGGCGACAACTGCTACCTCCACCTGGGTGAGTGCGGCGACAACTGCTACCTCCACCTGGTGAGTGCGGCGACAACTGCTACCTCCACCTGGTGAGTGCGGCGACAACTGCTACCTCCACCTGGAGAGACAACTGCTGCCTCGGGGCCGCGGCAGCTCAGTCGTTAGTGCCGACTCTTGATCGCTAAATTGTGAGTTCGAATCTTGCAACCGGCGGCATTACCGAGTCCACCTGCGACCAATCGGTGTGAGGGGTTGGTGAATCCGTATGACCTAGTGGTATGGGTACCAAAGGTCCCGGGTTCGACTCTAGCACCACTCAGGACATTTCCCAATCCCGCGGCCCACCGGCGAAACAGTGTGGGCGGCCATTAGCTAATTTGAAGTGTGTCGTGAACAAACCAATAAACAAATATGACCTAGTGGTTGAATGCGTCGTAAAAGAACCAAAAGTGACAACCCTTACCCCAATCTGATTGGTGAGGTGACACCTGTTACTTCCACCTGACTAGTGAGGTGACAACTGTTCCTCCCAGCTGGTGAGTGTGAGGACAACCGTGCCTCCACTTCATTAGTGAGGTGATAACTGGCGTCTCAACCTGCGAACAACTGTTCAACGCTCGGCTGTGTCTGAGAGAAAAACCCCTGCTCCCCATACTGGGCACTCCTCCACAATTACCTCCACCATGATATCAACATTGGTACGATATTGTTCGGAGTGTGTAATAGTTGTTCGTGCTCAGATAGCCCGTTCGGCCCCTGCATCACTGTTGGCTAAGTTCGCTACCTAGCACCATTACACGAACCATCTTGCATCATCTGAGTGTACATCGTTGACGATGTACACTCCGTCCCCAGTACAACCCTGTTTATTGTTTGTTTGTTTATTGGGTGGTTCACTTTATGCACATTCACGGCTAATGGCGCTGTCCACACTGTTTCGACGGTGGGCCGCAGGATTGGGAGATGTCCCGAGCGGTGGAAGTGTCGAACCCGAGATCTTTGGTACCCAGAGTCCAACACCTTAACCACTCGACCATGCACGTCCCCCTCCCCCCAGTACAGCTCCGACCGTGTCCACTCTCCGCTGACTGCGTCCACTCTGTGCCGACTGTGTCCACTCTCTGCTGACCGCGTCCATCTCTGCCGACTGTGTCCACTCTCTGCTGACTGCGTCCACTCTCTGCTGACTGTGTCCACTCTCTGCTGACTGCGTCCACTCTCTGCCGACTGTGTCCACTCTCTGCTGACTGCGTCCACTCTCTGCTGACTGCGTCCACTCTCTGCTGACTGCGTCCACTCTCCGCTGACTGCGTCCACTCTGTCGACTGTGTCCACTCTCTGCCGACTGCGTCCACTCTCTGCCGACTGTGTCCACTCTCTGCTGACTGCGTCCACTCTCTGCTGACTGCGTCCACTCTCTGTCGACTGCGTCCACTCTGTCGACTGTGTCCACTCTGTCGACTGTGTCCACTCTGCCGACTGCGTCCACTCTCTGCTGACCGCGTCCACTCCCCGACAGGACGGCGAGCGCGACAAGATCGTGGCGCGGCTCCAGCCGCCGGACGAGGACTCGAGCGACTCGCGGCAGCGCAAGACGCCCAAGCCGTGGTCGGTCGACTCCGGCAACGAGGCCAGCTCCGAGGACAGCAACGACAGCGTCCACCAGGAGACGACCAAGTCGGCCCTGACAGGTCAGACCTCACCGGGAGACCCATAGACCTCCCGGGACTAAGTCGGCCCTCACAGGTGAGACCCAGTGTCCTAACTTCACCATTCACTGTGTGGATGAAGAAAGAAGTTGCTTGGGAATAGTGAAGGATTGGAAGAAAATAAAGGATCTCCACTTAAGGATTAAAAGAGCAGAATGCTGTTGTAATACACATAGTTCACTTCAGTCACATGCATTTGACATTATTTAGCTGTCGTGTGTATGATGACTGCCCACACATCATGTGGCAAAATGGTAAAAACCTCAGACAAGGATGAAATAGCACAATTCCATTAACTGTGAATTTCCAGGCCACATTGTCAATCATTTTACACTGGTGAGACCTCACCTGGAGACTACCAAATCAGCCCCGACAGGTCCGACGTTGGCCGCGGTAGCTCAGTTGGTAGAGCGTCGGACTCTTGGTCGCAAGATTGTGGGTTCGAATCTCACAACCGGAGGCATTTGCCGAGTCCACCCGCGACCAATTGGCGTGAGAGGTTGGCGATGCTCTATAGGTTAGCGGTTGAATGCGTCGTAAAAGAGCCCAAGGTTCTTCTTCTGACAGGTCAGACCTCACCAGGAAACTACCAAATCAGTTTTGACAGGCTAGACCTCGCCAGTAGACCACCAAGTCAGCCCGACAGGTCAGATTTCATCTAGAGACTACCAATTCACCCCTGACAGGTTAGACCTTACCAGGAGAGTACCAAATCAGCCCTGACAGGTCAGACCACACCTGGAGACTGCCAAAGTCTCTGTGACAGGCGAGACATAATTCCAAGACTATCAAGTCCACTCCGGTAGTTGCCCCTCCCCACCCTACCCCCTTGTGATGTTAACAAGTGCCCGCTAAAATATGAGACCCCGCCTAAAGATAAATAATTTGTCCTTATGGGTCAGATTATATCGGGAATGGTGCGTAGTCGCAGACTGTCCTCGTCGGCACGTACTCCTGGGTCATCGTCCAGCGGCTAGAGACACGCTACGATTTTGTTGCGCTCGCCGTCTTGTCAGAGAGTGGACACGATCAGTGTTATGCTGACAACGGAGAGTGCATGGACAGTGCGGTGCTGTCAGAGGCTGGAGGCGGCCCGGATGGTGGTGCCAGATAGCAGACCTAAATCAGAGTTGACAAAATGGCCCATCTGGGTTTTTCAGCATCAACAAAGTATGCACTTCAAGTGATGGTGAATCCATTGTGTTGTAATGGCTTATTTTTATGTAATGCAATGATTCTAGAAGGGGTGGGGATGGCCGAGTGGTTAAGGTGTTGAGCTTTAGGTACCGAAGGTCCTGGGTTCAACACTCGAACCACCCGGGACATTTACCAATCCCACGACCCACCGGCAAAACAATGTTGGTGGCGCCATTAGCCGTGATCGTGCATAAAGTGCGTCGAAAACTATCCAATAGGGCGTCGGAGATTGGGTAGAGCTTCGGACTCTTAATCGCAAGATTGTGTGTTCGAATCTCACAACCGACGGCATTTACCGAGTCCACCCGCGAACAATCGGCGTGAGAGGTTGGCGACGCTATGTGACCTAGCGGTTGAATGCGTCGTAAAATAATCCAAGGTTCTTCTTCTTCAAGACAATCCAATAAACAAACAGCAATTCTTCTAGAAATCCACAAATTGTTATTTGTGTCCACACGCAGTGTGATGTAAGGTGGCATTGTCCACTTTATGTTGTTTCCAATGGCTCGTTCTTCCACCCGGCTTGCCATCACGTATCCTCGTTTGACGGGTGAACTGTCTGCGGCAGCAGTCCGCCTGTTGCCATACAGTCGCCACGGTGGGGCGGGGATGGCCGAGTGGTCAGGGTGTTGAGCTCTGGGTTCCAAAGGTCCCGGGTTCAACACTCGAACCACTCGGGACATTTCCCAATCCCGCGGCCCACCGGCGAAGCAGTGTGGGCGGCGCCATTAGCCGTGAATGTGCACGAAGTGCGTCGTGAGCCACCCAACAAACAACAAGCCCAAATAATCAATCAAACAGTCGACACGGTGAGCTCAGCTCCGACGGGGGCAAAATGATCTACTATGGTCGATGCGCCCCAAAACCCCAAACCCCTCACGGTGGGCGTGTCCGCGGCGGCCGACAGGAGCCCTCCAGGGCGTGGTCACCAGCATGGACCGGCAGCGGCGCAACACCGGCTCGGGCGACTCGTCGGCCGGCGGCGCCGACGCGGCCGACCCGGTCGCCGACGACGACGCGTGGACGGGCGCCGACAAGTCGCTGTTCCGCGCGCTGCACCCCATCTTCCTCAACAACTACTGCGCCGTCGCGCAGGCCATGATCTCCAAGACGTGTCAGCAGGTGGGCGGTGCGCGGCCGGTGCTCGGCTGGTGCTGGGCGGGCGTGGCGAGGCTGTGGTGAGGTTCACCGGGAGCTGCGCTCCTGACGCTTGCTCCGATGGTGTTGCGTTCGGATCAATGGTGTTAAAATTTCAAACGTGGAATGCACACCTGCTTCCTCTTATGGGCGCTGTATAGCCGATGCAATTGATGCGCCCTAAAACCATAGTAACTAGATAACTCCCCTCCCTCTTGCCTACCAGTCCACTTATTATGTTTATGTCACCTTATACTTATCCCAGTCCATATTCGTAGCAATTCAATTTGTTCGACATGGGCGTTCCGCTGCATGACCGATGTAGTCGGTGCGCCCTTAAACCCAAAACATGGGCGTTGCCGGAACGGCTAAAGGGAATGAGGCTGAAGCCTAGAGTTTGGAATGGTTCGAGTGTCGTGGCCGCCCGCAGGTGTACCGGTTCGCGCAGGAGGAGGCCTCCTCGCTTCCGGCCGAGGAGCACATCAAGGACAGCACGCCGCCGCGCAAGAAGAAGAAGAAGCTGCGCCTCTGGTCGGTGCACTGCCGCAAGATCCAGCTGAAGAAGGACACGTCCAGCAACCACGTGTACAACTACACGCCGTGCAACCACCCCGGCCAGCCGTGCGACGAGACGTGCAGCTGCGTGGGCGCGCAGAACTTCTGCGAGAAGTTCTGCCAGTGCTCCCTGGACTGTGAGTAGAGGGTGGGAGGAAGAGAGAGAGAGAGAGATCCCTGTGCTCAGATCAGCTGAGCACAGGGTGACAGATGGAAAGGGTGCAATTAAACACCGCATTAGATATTTAAACCCTTGATCGCTTTCATCGCCGGATTTCGGGCAGGAATCAATAGGGGTTGAATGACCATGTCTGATTTAACTCACGGACTGACCGGTTCACTGATTAATAAATTAACTAGCCAACTATGACTATGCGTAATATGGTCATAGTTGTCGACGCGCCCTAAAGCTCAAATTACTAACCAACTAGCCAACTATGGCACAGTTTCTATCCATCCGAGCCGATGACTTCCACTGTCATTGCGGGCCGCGGTGTGTGAACCATGCGCGTCGCTGCGACACCGTTCGTTATTTATTGGGTGATTTACGATGCACTTTATGCACATTCACGGCTAATGGCGCCGCCCACACTGTTTCGCCGGTGGGACGCGGGATTGGGAAATGTCCGGAGCGGTGCAAGTGTCGAACCAGGGACTATTGGTACCCAGAGCCCAACACATTAACCACTCGGCCACCCCCGCCCCTCGCTGCGACACTGGAGTCCCGAGCGGCCGCGACACCTCACGGCCGCGCGTGCGTTGTGTCGCAGGTCAGAACCGGTTCCCCGGCTGTCGGTGCAAGGCGCAGTGCAACACCAAGCAGTGTCCGTGCTTCCTGGCGGTGCGCGAGTGCGACCCCGACCTGTGTCGCAGCTGCGGCGCCAACCATCTCCAGGTCAGTCTGGGTCGCGTGGCCGTGACCTGGCCTCTGTGGTGTAGCCGTGCTGACTACCATCTCCAGGTCAGTCGAGGTCGCGTGGCCGTGACCTGGCCTCCTGGGTGTAGCCGTGCTGACAACCATCATCGGGTCAGTTGAAGTCACTTGAAGGTGACCTGGCCTGTGTATGTTTGTGGTGACAACCATCCCCAGATCAGTGGAAGTCACTTGCAGCTGACCTGACTTCTGTCGTGGTTGAAATGTTGTCAGTTGGGGTGTTTGTTGGTCGTATGGCAGCACATATGCTTTGAAGTTTAGGCAGGTGACTTACGATGCTTATTCTTACCATTTACTCGTCATTTCTTGAGGCGAAGCAGTGTCGTGTCAGAGCTGACAAGTCTCTCGTTTGACTCGCTCGCATGCACGCGTGCTGTTCGTCCAGTGCTCAGCCGATGGGTGCCGACTCAATATGCCGGAACATGATGTGTCGGTGTGCTTGGCAATCCCATGCACGCCACGTGTGGCAATTCCGTGTGTGACCTTTGACCGCTATTGATCGTGGCGCTGGTTCGTGCAAAATGCCCGGACGTTGACCGTGATCGACGGCGACTGTAACCGCGGCCGGCGGCGGCCACAATTCCCTCGGTGATCTGAGGCCGTGTCGAGGCTGTGGCCATCTCTGTGACCCTGTGACGGGGAGTGGGGGCCGCGAAGACGACCAACTCACCTCCGGGCGGTGAATGACCGAACCGAGTTGGGCGTTGCATGACCGACGCAGTCGATGCGCCACTAAACTCCGATAACAGCATCACCGAACCGAGTTGATGCCCCCCAAAACTCCAACAACCAACCAACCAACCAACTAACTTTCCGCGTCGACTGCGACCGACGTGTGAACGCAGCCGTCACAGTCGCCGTCACCGTCACCGTCACCGTCACCGCGACCGCGACCGCGACCGCGACCGCGACCGCGACCGCGACCGCGACCGCGACCGCGACCGCGACCGTGACAGTGACAGTGACAGTGACAGTGACAGTGACAGTGACAGTGACAGTGACAGTGACAGTGACTGTGACTGTGACTGTGACTGTGACTGTGACTGTGACCACGACCGTGACCCTGCGACAGGTGGAGAAGATCCAGTGCAAGAACGTGTCGGTACAGCGCGGCCTGCACAAGCACCTGCTGATGGCGCCGTCGGACGTGGCCGGCTGGGGCATCTTCCTCGAGGACTCGGCGCAGAAGAACGAGTTCATCTCCGAGTACTGCGGCGAGGTCATCACGCAGGACGAGGCCGACCGGCGCGGCAAGGTGTACGACAAGTACATGTGCTCGTTCCTCTTCAACCTCAACAACGGTGAGTGCGCCCGTCCCGCCTGCCGCAGTGAGGCTTTGACGTGTGCGAGTACAGGTGAGTTGGGTTGCTCGTTACGCTAGTTTGTGGGGTTGGTCGTTACGTTAGTTTGTGGGGTTGCTCGTTACGTTAGTTTGTGGGTTGCTCGTTACGTTAGTTTGTGGGTTGCTCGTTACGTTAGTTTGTGGGGTTGCTCGTTACGTTAGTTTGTGGGTTGCTCGTTACGTTAGTTTGTGGGGTTGCTCGTTACGTTAGTTTGTGGGGTTCCTCGTTACGTTAGTTTGTGGGGTTGCTCGTTATGTTAGTATGTGGGCTCTCGTTGCATTAGTTGTGGGGTTGCTCGTTACGTTAGTTTGTGAGGTTGCTCGTTACATTAGTATGTGGGGTTGCTCGTTACGTTAGTTTGTGGGGTTGCTCGTTACGTTAGTTTGTGGGGTTGCTCGTTACGTTAGTTTGTGGGGTTGCTCGTTACGTTAGTTTGTGGGGTTGCTCGTTACGTTAGTTTGTGGGGTTGCTCGTTACATTAGTTGGGTTGCTCGTTACGTCGTTACGTGTTTGTGGGGTTGCCCGTTACGTTAGTTTGTGGTTGCTCGTTACGTTAGTTTGTGGGGTTGCTCTTACTTAGTTAGTTTTGGTTGCTTTACGTTAGTTTTTTTTGTGTTGCTCGTTACGTTAGTTTGTGGGGTTGCTCGTTATTATTGTGGGGTTGTTTCGTTAGTTTGTGGTTGTCGTTACTTTAGTTGTGGGGTTGCTCGTTGCGTTAGTTTGTGGGGTTGCTCGTTACGTTAGTTTGGGGTTGCTCGTTACATTAGTTTGTGGGGTTGCTCGTTACGTTAGTTTGTGGGGTTGCTCGTTACATTAGTTTGTGGGGTTGCTCGTTACGTTAGTTTGTGGGGTTGCTCGTTACATTAGTTTGTGGGGTTGCTCGTTACATTAGTTTGTGGGGTTGCTCGTTACATTAGTTTGTGGGTTGCTCGTTACATTAGTTTGTGGGGTTGCTCGTTACATTAGTTTGTGGGGTTGCTCGCTACGTTAGTTTGTGGGGTTGCTCGTTACATTAGTTTGTGGGGTTGCTCGTTACGTTAGTATGTGGGGTTGCTCGTTGCGTTAGTTTGTGGGGTTGCTCGTTACATTAGTTTGTGGGGTTGCTCGTTACGTTAGTTTGTGGGGTTGCTCGTTACATTAGTTTGTGGGGTTGCTCGTTACGTTAGTTTGTGGGGTTGCTCGTTACATTAGTTTTGGTTGCTCGTTACGTTAGTTTTGGTTGCTCGTTACGTTAGTTTTTGGGGTTGCTCGTTACGTTAGTTTGTGGGGTTGCTCGTTACGCTAGTTTGTGAGGTTGCTCGTTGCATTAGTTTGTGGGGTTGCTCGTTACATTAGTTGGGTTGCTCGTTACGTTCGTTTGTGGGGTTGCTCGTTACATTAGTTGGGTTGCTCGTTACGTTAGTTTGTGGGGTTGCTCGTTACGTTAGTTTGTGGGGTTGCTCGTTACGTTAGTTTGTGGGGTTGCTCGTTACATTAGTTTGTGGGGTTGCTCGTTACGTTAGTTTGTGGGGTTGCTCGTTACATTAGTTGGGTTGCTCGTTACGTTAGTTTGTGGGGTTGCTCGTTACGTTAGTTTGTGGGGTTGCTCGTTACATTAGTTGGGTTGCTCGTTACGTTAGTTTGTGGGGTTGCTCGTTACGTTAGTTTGTGGGGTTGCTCGTTACGTTAGTTTGTGGGGTTGCTCGTTACGTTAGTTTGTGGGGTTGCTCGTTACGTTAGTTTGTGGGGTTGCTCGTTACATTAGTTTGTGGGGTTGCTCGTTACGTTAGTTTGTGGGGTTGCTCGTTACGTTAGTTTGTGGGGTTGCTCGTTACGTTAGTTTGTGGGGTTGCTCGTTACATTAGTTTGTGGGGTTGCTCGTTACGTTAGTTTGTGGGGTTGCTCGTTACGTTAGTTTGTGGGGTTGCTCGTTACGTTAGTTTGTGGGGTTGCTCGTTACGTTAGTTTGTGGGGTTGCTCGTTACGTTAGTTTGTGGGGTTGCTCGTTACGTTAGTTTGTGGGGTTGCTCGTTACATTAGTTTGTGGGGTTGCTCGTTACGTTAGTTTGTGGGGTTGCTCGTTACGTTAGTTTGTGGGGTTGCTCGCTACGTTAGTTTGTGGGGTTGCTCGTTACATTAGTTTGTGGGGTTGCTCGTTACATTAGTTTGTGGGGTTGCTCGCTACGTTAGTGTGTGGGGTTGCTCATTACATTAGTTTGTGAGGTTGCTCGTTACTTTAGTATGTGGGGTTGCTCGTTACGTTAGTGTGTGGGGTTGCTCATTACATTAGTTTGTGAGGTTGCTCGTTACTTTAGTATGTGGGGTTGCTCGTTGCGTTAGTATGTGGGGTTGCTCGTTGCGTTAGTTTGTGGGGTTGCTCGCTACGTTAGTTTGTGGGGTTACTCGTTACATTAGTTCGTTTCCTCGTTACGTTAGTTTGTGGGGTTGCTCGTTACATTAGTTTGTGGGGTTGCTCGCTACGTTAGTTTGTGGGGTTGCTCGTTACGTTAGTTTGTGGGGTTGCTCGTTACGTTAGTTTGTGGGGTTGCTCGTTACATTAGTTGGGTTGCTCGTTACCTTAGTTTGTGGGGTTTCTCGTTACATTAGTTTGTGGGGTTTCTCGTTACGTTAGTTTGTGGTGTTTCTCGTTACGTTAGTTTGTGGGGTTGCTCGCTACGTCGGGGTTGGTGGACACGTACGGCAGCACTCATTTCGTCAGTGATATGCATGCCAAATGCTTTGTAAGATACTGATGCGATATCAGCTACATTTCACGGCGTATGCGTGAAATGCGTGCTGAGCTGGCAGTACACCGAGCAGCTCGTATCGGTGACGATGGTCAGGGGCGATACCGGCAAGGTCGAGTGCCGTATTTCATGCACTACTGCCGTTGCAGACTTCTTTGTTTGTTTATTGGTTGGTTCACGACACACTGCACATTCACGGCTAATGGCGCCGCCCACACTGTTTCGCCGGTGGGCCGCGGGATTGGGAAATGTCCTGAGTGGCGCTAGAGTCGAACCCGGGACCTTTGGTACCCATAGCCCGACACCTTAACCACTCGGCCATCCCCGGCCCCGTTGCAGACTTCGTGGTGGACGCCACGCGGAAGGGCAACAAGATCCGTTTCGCCAACCACTCCATCAACCCCAACTGCTACGCCAAGGTGATGATGGTCAACGGCGACCACCGGATCGGCATCTTCGCCAAGCGTCCCATCCAGCCGGGCGACGAGCTGTTCTTCGACTACAGGTACTGCGCGCGTGGTGCGCCTGTACTGTGGCGGGCCGCGTGACGGTGGTGTGACGGCCACGTGACGGTGGTATGACGGCCACGTGACGGTGGTATGACGGCCACGTGACGGTGGTGTGACGGCCACGTGACGGTGGTATGACGGCCGTGACGGTGGTGTGACGGCCGGTGGGTATGACGGCCACGTGACGGTGGTATGACGGCCACGTGACGGTGGTGTTGACGGCCACGTGACGGTGGTATGACGGCCACGTGACGGTGGTATGACGGCCACGTGACGGTGGTATGACGGCCACGTGACGGTGGTATGACGGCCACGTGACGGTGGTGTGACGGCCACGTGACGGTGGTATGACGGCCACGTGACGGTGGTATGACGGCCACGTGACGGTGGTGTGACGGCCACGTGACGGTGGTGTGACGGCCGCGTGACGGTGGTATGACGGCCACGTGACGGTGGTATGACGGCGGTGGCCGCGTGACGGTGGTGTGACGGCCGCGTGACGGTGGTGTGACGGCCACGTGACGGTGGTGTGACGGCCACGTGACGGTGGTATGACGGCCACGTGACGGTGGTGTGACGGCCACGTGACGGTGGCCGCGTGACGGTGGTGTGACGGCCACGTGACGGGGTATGACGGCCGCGTGACGGTGGTATGACGCGCGTGACGGTGGTTGAGCACGTGACGGTGGTGTGACGGCGGGGCCGCGTGACGGTGGTGTGACGGCCACTGTGCGGGTGACGGTGGTATGACGGCCACGTGACGGTGGCGTGACGGTGGTGTGACGGCCGCGTGACGGTGGTATGACGGCCGTGGGCGTGACGGTGGTGTGACGGCCACGTGACGGTGGTGTGACGGCCGCGTGACGGTGGTGTGACGGCCGCGTGACGGTGGTTGCGTGACGGTGGTGTGACGGCGGTGGCGGTGACGGGGTGTGACGGTGGGTGGGCCGCGTGACGGTGGTGTGACGGACGGTGGTGTGACGGCCGCGTGACGGTGGTGTTGACGGCCGCGTGACGGTGGTGTGACGGCGGTGGCCGCGTGACGGTGGTGTGACGGCCACGTGACGGTGGTGTGACGGCCACGTGACGGTGGTATGACGGCGGTGGCCGCGTGACGGTGGTGTGACGGCCGCGTGACGGTGGTGTGACGGCCACGTGACGGTGGTATGACGGCGGTGGCCGCGTGACGGTGGAGTGCCTCGGCGACGGTTCGGCGTCGAGCGACAGGCAGTGTAAAATAATTGACAATGTGGCCTGGAAATTCACAGTTAATGGAACTGTGCTATTTCATCCTTGTCTTAGGTTTTTACCAATTTGCCACATGATGTGTGGGCAGTCATTATACACACGACAGCCAAATAATGTAAAATGCATGTGACTGAAGTGAAATATGTGTAATGCAACAGCATTCTGCTTTCTTAATCCTTAAGTGGAGATCCTTTATTTTCTTCCAATCTTTAACTATTCCCAAGCAACTTCTTTCCTCATCCACACAGTTAATGGTAAAGTAATTTTAGGACACTGGCGACAGGCACCGCTATTTAGTTATTTAAGCGCCCTTGAACTCAAATAACGAACAGGCACCACTGGACGACTCAGTGGTCCGTGGGTGGGGTAGACGAAAACATGCCAGGGTGCGACACCGTTATCCCCTAAACCTCCAGCTTTTGGTGAGGATTGGCACCGAGTGGGGAATAATTTTCCATCGTTTCCTGGAAACACCAACTGTTTTCCCCTCCGATTTTGTCCTGCACCTACCTGCATTCGAAGTAACAATCAGACTGGAAAAGTCAAAGTATTAGGAAATGGCACGATGGAGATTGTCTGTCCCCTCCCCGTTCACCCCAACCCTCCCAGTGTGGGGATATAACTAGATCATGCCGTGTACAGTACCCCTCCATCTTGCTCAGAATATAAGTTAATGGTGGTTCCAATTGACCCCTGCTCCCGCACCACGAGTGCTAGAAACCCATGTGCTTCGTAATCAGGAGCAGTTGATGTGCCTCTAAGCATTCCCTCCGGTGGAAGTCTCCACTGCGAGAAATACGACACGTGATCTTGGCTAGAAAATCCATTATTTGTTGTCAAATCCTATATTCTGCTCTTGCCACTAATTTTCCACTCTTATGCTGCATTTTCAATCATATTTGTATATCCTGATATCCCAGCTGATGACAGATTGATAGCCAATCACGGCTACCCCCTGCACGGACCTGACCCGACATCACGTCCCCACGGCGGTCATCTGGCAACTGGTGTTCCCTTCGATGCACCAGTTCTGATATATCGACCCTCACCACGTCTTCCCCCTATATTCGATCTCAGAGAGGTCACGCCCCAACCACTGGCGTGCTCACCGGTACGTGCCGGACCCGACATCAGGTCTCGGATACGAACCCACAATGTCGCCAGGCCACCGACGTATGGGCACAATGTGGCCATAGCAGTCGAGGCACCCTAAAGCCCAAATAACAAACAACAGACCTCCGGCGTACCGTCTGCACATAGCTCACGGTACGCCGAAGTGCTATGGCCATATTGCGGCGTGGCTGGCATCGGTCGCATATCTCGCCCCCGTGCGCGACTAGACGCAGGTCGCCTGACCCAACGCCTCGTCCGCAGGTACGGGCCCACCGAGCAGCTCAAGTTCGTCGGCATCGAGCGCGAGATGGAGTTCCTCTGATGCCAGCCGACCGTCGCGCCCGACACCGGCCGCAGCGGCTGCGGCGGCCGCGGCGAGACGGTCCCGACGCGCGACCAGCCGGGGTGATCCCGCCCCAGCCAGGGTGGTCCCGCCCCAGCACGGGTGATCCCGCCCCAGCCTGGGCGGTCCTGCCCCAGCCAGGGTGATCCGGCCCCAGTCTGGGTGGTCCCTCCCCAGGCGGAGTGATCCAACCGCTGCCGGAGCGATCCCGCCCCAGCCGGAGTGATCCCGACCAGCTGATGAAGAGGGCGGAAGGGCGATGCGACAGGCCTTTCGGCGCAGTTTCGGTTGACGTGTTGGTTCGCGTCCGATGCCAAGTCGTGGTGTGTGTGTGTGTGTGGCGAGCGGGCAGCCCACCACTGAGAGTGGTGCGCCGCCCGTTCCCAAACCGTAAGGTTGCGCGTTAGATTCGCGCCTGTCGCTACTGCCGGCCCGCGATTGACCGGCGTGAGCGACTGGCGACGCTGCGCGACCCGGAGCAGTCGCAGAGCCGCATCAGCCGAGGAGGACGAGTCCGCTGCCGGCGTGCTCCCGCTCCGAGCCGCGCCGTCAAGAGCCGCCGGGCTCGGCACGTCGTGGCGATGCGCCGGGCGGTGTCCGGGCCCGTCGGCGGCTGGTGTGCCGTGTCGGCTGCGTGTGCGCCCGCGTCGGCGACGGTCGCCGCTGGGCGGCCGGGCCGGCGCCGTCGCCCGCGGCGAGTGCGCCGCCGACGCGCGCGCGCACGCGGCTATGCGCACGCGCCGAGTGGTGCCGATGTGGGGCTGGACGCAGAATGACCGCGCGCTTGACGAGTGGTCGTTGCCACTGCCGCCAGTGTTGAACGCGTGTCTGTTGAGTCGTACGCTCGGCCAGACTGTAGCCCGCTGTGGGTCGTTCCGTTTGATAGGGACGGCAGCGGCCGATGTGCCTCGCTGGCTTTGCGTATCAGCCGTGCGGTGTGTCTGTGCATCAGGTTGGTTGAGAAGTGTCTATTTCCGTGATAGTGTACATGATGGTGAAAATTGAGTGCGAACGAGGCGGTAAGGTGGTCTTCATCGGCAGGGAAAACGTAGAAATGAGGAAAATTAACACTATTAATAACTGGAGCTTTCAGTTCTGGAGCGTCCTCAGGAGTGAATGAGGCACACCCTGACTATGGTATATAGCTGACAATCCCACGATACATTCCTGACGATGGTCTGGAACTGAAAGCCCGAACTATTAATACACTTATTTTGATCCAATTCTACTCCTTCCCTGCCAGTGAAGGGCAATTTATACCTCGTTTATACTTGATTTGCAGCACCATGATGTCTGTGAGCCATACGCTCCGTGTTCATACTTTTGGATGACCACCATTGCCCGGACGGTATTGCTGGCCAAGCCAGCGTCCGTGCGGGTTTTCCATGACTCACACATGTCTCGCTCATATCGATGGCAGTACATCAAATCCGAATGTTTCTAGAATACAAGCCGCCACTGCGCCGGGCGTCTGTAGCAGTCGTCTGCGGCTCGAGGGAGCGGCACGTGTCGACACGCGGACGGCACGCGGACATTGTATCACAAGGACGGCCGATCATCGTATCAGGGGATGGCCGAGTGGTTAAGGTGATGGGCTCTGGGTACCGAAGGTCTCGGGTTCGATACTCGCACCGCTCGGGACATTAAAGGATCGCGCGGTCCACCGGCGAAACGGTGTGGGCGGCGCCATTAGCCGTGAATGTGCGTAAAGTGCGTCGTGAAACACCCAATGAACAAACATTGCATCACACAATTGGTATGTTACGCTTCGAAAACCTGAACAAATTTAGTCATGTGGCCGCGAGGCCGATTCTGCGCAATGTATATATGAAGGTAATTCGAAGTCTGCATGAGGTAATTCGAAGTCGTCCTGCGATTCATCATGACGGTTCGTTACAATACCCCCGCCTCGTCGCGTGTCGGCATTCGTTTCGAAATCCCCGGCTACAATTGAAGCACGGCTCACCCAGTCTACAGCACTCCTGTCTCTGCATCGCGATATCCGATCATTAGGTGTCTGTGTGAGGATCTTCATTTGCGATGTAAAATTCCAGATGTTCCGAGAGGGGGACGGTGTGAAAACACCATTAACTACCAAGTCAGCGCGCGCCTCGAAGCATCGACCTACCACCGCCACCACCGAACACTACCATTTGCGGAACTTACGACAATCACGGGCCGACCGGGAGGTGTGGCAGCCCGCCACTTTCCTCAGACAAAGTGCCACTTGCTCCACCACCCGCGGGCGCCACCATCCCGCCCACTCACCCAGACGGAGTACCGTCCCGCCCACTTGCTCAGACAGGAGCCGCCTCGCCCATTTCCTCAGGCAGTCTATCACGTATCCGCTGTCCTCGTGCGCTAGCATTCCGTCCACTTCCACAGACAAGATATCAGCTCACCCTCTCCTCAGACACAATACCACCTCGTCCACTGGACGTGCGGCGCCATCCCACCCACCCGTCCAGATGGCACACCGACCGGCCGACGCTGTCGTGCCAGCTCAGTTGCCATCCCACCCACCCGTCCAGATGGCAAGCCGGCTGGCCAACGGTGCCGTGCCAGAAGAGCCTGCCCGCCGCTGGCAGTGGGTATTTATACTCGGCGGCAGGTTGTTCCGGCACCCAGCAGCACGAGGGGCGGGCCTGCTGCCAGGCTGTTCCAGCACACAGGGGCGGGGCCATACTGTTGTGAGGCTATCGTGCAGATCATAGGCAAACTGTCCACGATATTTGCGACGTCGCAAGGTTATCGTAAGGGACCGTTCAGCCAGTTGTATTGGACGTGTTGAGCGTGCGGCGCATTGCAGAAAAATGTGTGCCAAGACTGCTGAGCGACGACCATGGTGATAACTCGCACGCGCACATCTCACTCGTTGCTCACGAGTTGCCCGCTCTCAAAAACATGAATCGTTTCCCATAATCCCTGTTCGCATAGTGGCTTCGCCCTGCGATTGTTTCCTGTCCGTAAAGGCCAAATTGTAGCTGCAGGGGTGTTGTTCCAGCACAATTGAGGAGGTCCAGGCAGAAACAAGGGAGGCGTTTAACACAGTCATTCCTGAGGCCCTCCAGAGGTGCATAGAATCCTGGAAGCGCCGCTAGGATCTCTGTACACATTCGGCCCCGAATTCCGGGTCCTATTTTAAAGGAGACGTTGGAAACTATGAGCTAGGGCAAATAATTTATCTTACATGGTCAAATTCATTGAACTAATGTATAGCACCTGGCATAAATATATGCATGTATACCTAAATAGCAATTTCCGACAACATTCTATTTTCATAAATTGACTGAAATTGATAGTTGATTGGTTAGTTATTGGTTTTACGACACATAGGCCGTGGAGTTATGTAGCGTCGCCAATCTGTCAAGCCAATTGGTCGCGGGCGAAGAGTAGCGACAGGCGAGACTCGAACCCACAACCTTTCGATTGTGAGACGAGCAACTTACCCCTAGACTACTTGCCCCACGACTTAAATAGATAACAAAGGTACGAAATATCACGCTAGATTCATTCCACAGCGAGACGAGAATGCCAAAATCGCACTGATCGCCGCGCTCCGCGGCCTTCCGCAATGTTCCACATCATTATCGCGGCCGGCTCTGTTCTAATTAACTCGTCGCCGGCCCGCCTCACGCACATAACCAGCCCGGCGTCGACCTGAAGCACCCCGTCATAAAATGCTGACGGCACCGTTTGCTGACAGCCGGCGCGTGCAGCGTCAGCACGCGCCGGTATGCCGCCAGCATGCTCCGGTATGCCACGGTATGCCACGCTCGCCGGACAGTCGCCCGGTATGCCGGGACGACACCCGACACGCCGCAGGAGAGCGGACGAGCTCACTGTGCGAGGCGCGCGCCATGCGAGGTTCGCCATCGTCCAACTTGGTGGCAGCGGCAACGGGCGGGCGTTTTTGCGTCATAGTCATAGTCATAGTCATAGTCAGATTTATTCAGGTTTCCACAATAATATGGCTTTTCAGCCCTCTCGTCAATACATTTCTGTAAAACTATATACATAATCCTATTTCTCATGTCAATAAACAAGAGTCAATTAAAAATTATCTAGACATAAATCACACTTGATCACCGCGTGATCGGTCGATCACCCCGTGATCGAACGCGCCTCCAAACGGCCGTTCCACGCGGCTACGGCTTTGAATGGGTAGCTCCGCTTTGCAAATTCGGAGCAAACGTTCGGAGCGTTGTTCTCTTCGATGGATTTTGTGCTCATATATGCAGGTGCTATGTGGTGCATCGAGTGCCAGCAATACGAAGGCGGCTGTCGAGTTTCTGAGAAGAGTTATGGTGTAGGAGGAAAGCTACAAGTTCTGCTTGTTCGTGCGTGTTGATTCGAATGGGCAGGCTTGCTGTGTTCAGACTTCCTGAAACGAATTTTAAATACGCTCCTGAATTCACATTATAACGCAGCAATATATAATGCAGGATAAAACAACTTTTTCTTCCATAGAGGATTACTTCTTCATAGCATCCGAACAAAAATGGTGCGAACAACAAAACTAACACTAAACGATCACCAAGAGTATCATACAAAATTGAGCTCAGAAATTTTAGGTCGAAGAGTAGCATCATATGCATATGCACGTACGCGGCCAACAAGTTCCCATTCATCACCAACGTAAACAATACTATTCACCACCTAAATAACAGCAAATATCAGGCGACAGGCCATTGGATACTGCACACACCCAGCCCATCTGTATTTCAAATCGAGCAACCCGAATTCCTGCCTTCCCAGAAAACCTTGGGGATGGAATACAGTGAGGGAAGGCAAAGGTAGATTGCGATATGTCGGCCACTACCTACGCCTGCTTCCTATGCGATCCATGGTAAGGCAGTCCTTGTGTTTGGTGTCAGAAGGTGTCAGAAGTGGTGTCAGAAGGCTCCATCTCAAGCTGCAGACATTCACTAACCCAGATTGAGTACGCAGGGCTGAATTACCAGGAGGCAGTATAGCTTGGCATACGTGGTGTGCGCCTAAAGCCAGGTGTATTTATCGGCAGAGTCGACGCCTGTAACATCCGGGTAAGCCGGACAATGGCAATGTATGCAAGCTGACGAGCATTGAAGCAGGACAGGAACTACTGCGCGGTGAGCAGGAATTACGCGGCGTTCGCGTGGCCATATGGGGTAGTGCCATGACCGGAGATCCCGGGTGGGTCGGACGGGTGTCTGGACCCCCTGATTTGGCACCCTGCTAATGCTGATTTGTCATTTTCCGTATTCAGACTGAAAATATGTTTAGAGTAAGGTTCGGATCCTCTGGTTTGGCGAGATATCTCCAGCCTCGTGTTGTGGTTCAGCGCATGTGTGAGTATGTCGTCTAGTTGTCTGTGGCTGTCGAGCTGAGATCACCAGAACATGTGACAACACAACAAAGAATATTTTCCCTCGTGTAAATCTATCGAAGGCGATGTCTGATGTCAAATCGTGGAGCACCCCACCGTCGCGCAACCTTAATACGGAAGAAAAAGAGCCATGGGTTCTTTTACAACATATTTAATTGCTAGGTTGTACAGCGTCGCCAGCCTCTCGCGCTGGTTGATCGCGGACAGTCGCCCCGCTTGTGGGACTCCAACCCGCGACCTTGCGATAAAGAGTCCGATGCCTTACCGACTGAGCTACCGCGTAAATTGACTAATCTATTTTTTATTTGTAGTCAATATTCAAAGTAAACTGACCGCGTACATATTTTTGAAAGCACGCTTTCATCCTCGTCAGTCCCATGCAAGCGCCACCCACGTACTCATGCATACTGTGCCCTCTCTTGTTTGTTTATTGGTTGGTTCACGACACACTTTATGCACATTCGCGACTAATGGCGCCGCCCACACTGTTTCGCCGGTGGGCCGCGGGATTGGGAAATGTCCCGAGCGGCGCAAGAGTCGAACCCGGGACCTTTGGTACCCATAGCCCGACACCTTAACCACTCGGCCATCCCCGCCCATACTGTGCCGTCTCGCGCGGCAGGCGCGCACGTGACACCTGCGCAGTCGGTCCAGGTGAGCTAAATCTGGCAGCGGGCCTGGCTGGGCGGCGCCGACGTTGCCAGACGTGGTCGAATCCATTATCTGGGTCGGCGGCTGCCCGTGCCCGGGGTCCGCCGAGCCTCGGTGTAGCTCGTGTGACTGGGAGTCGGACAGCGTCACTGGCCTGTCAGGCCCCGCAGGTGAGAGTGCCCCCCCTCCCCCTAATAGTCATAGTCATAGTCATAGTCAGATTTATTAAAGTCTCCACAATAATATGGCCTTTCAGCCCTCTCGTCAATACATTTCTGTAAAACTATATATATAATCCTATTTCTCATGTCAATAAACAAGAGTCAATAAAAAATATTATAGACATAAATCACGCTTGATCACCGCGTGATCGTTCGATCACCCCGTGATCGAACGCGCCTCCGAACGGCCGTTCCACACGGCTACGGCTCTGAACGGGTAGCTCCGCTTAGCGAGTTCGGAGCGAACTCGCTAAGCGCCAATGTCGGCACGTATATTGTCATGCGTGTGGTGTTGACATGGGAGGAATTGCCGTCGATTGGCCATTTCGGAGCGGTGGCATGGTGATAACTCATATGTTCGATTATGTCTTTTCAATGACTAATCCGTGGTTATTTAAAGTTGCGATCAAAATGTGTGAGGTCGAGCATCTCGCGATTTGCCATTGGTTTTTGTGGTGGTGATGATGTAGGATACTCTATGCATCCACTGATAAAATAGCACCACCGACGGAAGGACTTAGATACTTAATAATTTGAGCAGCTCAGTTACGGGTCACCTCCTCATAGGACCAGCCTCCCAAGAGTTACGTCTTCATTAACCAAGGTTAAGTTTTGATTAATCGAACCCGTTTGATCTGCACTTACCTTCCAAAAGGAGTGATATTAAAGCTCACAGGATGGAAGTATTTATGAGCGTATCCACCACTGGCAACTTCCATACATCCCCATTGGCCTCAGGTTAATGTCTTCCAATACTGGTGGGGCAGCCACAGTGGCGCAGCCAGGATTTTTGTCTTCAGTGGGACCGACGGCCCCAAAGAAGTCGATGCATCGAGAACATTTTTGGCGCGCTTTGCGTGCTGAGCATTTTTCGTGAAGCGTGATTTACTTGTCGATCTCCAAATTATTTCCGTAATATAGTGTTTTATTTTAAAATATGCCACAAAATAACTCCGCAGAGCCCAAAAAAAACATGAGGTCAGCTGTAATCTCATAAACACCGGTAGTGAAGTTACTTTTTTCAGGTGAGAACATTTTAGGACGTTTTCGGCTCCATTCGTGGAGCTTTTTGCGATGACGTCTTTTTTTCGTTTTCGTGCGACACAGTTCGGAGATTATATTGGGGCATTTAGTGTCCATCCCTTTCGAGATAGGGTGTGAGGGTCTGACAGGAAAGACAGCTTCAGACTGATTAAGTGGGAGGAGGTGGCCCCCTCCCACACTCCCTCCAACCCTTGGTTGAGTCTCTGGGCAGCCACACTGCTGGCAGAGTGGCTTCTACCAACTTCGGGTCCTTCTGCACCCGCCTTGTGGCCGGCGGCGGCCGCCCAAACGGTCACAGTCGTCCTAGCGGTGACGACCGCCCAAGGGGCTGCAGCTGTCTCAGTGGCAAGAATACAGCTGCTCCAGCAACACGGCCGCTCCAGCGGTGGCGAAAAAAAAAGCATCCCAGCGAGAGCCGTGGCGACGGCTGCCCCAAAGGTGCCAGCTGCTTCGCCTTCAACCGGGCTGACCCCGGCTACGCAAAAAGGGGCAAAAAATACGTTTCAGGCCCGGATAAGCCGGAATAGGCCGGAAACAATTCGGACCCAGCCATATGTATGCAGTAAGCGCATCCATGTTATCTCTTTCAGGTCGGCGGAACAGATCGGCGACCATGGATCAGGGATGCCCGGTGTGCGGCAAATCTTCGACAACGGCCTGCGCCGCGTGTAGAACTGTAAGCTGACAGCGGATCAACACGTCAGCTCACAGTGAGACCTACGCCGTCAGCCCGCGGCTGCCCGATAATCTCTGGGCTGTTGAAGCACATGCATACCGTGTCAACGCTTGTGTTATGATTAATTTGATATTTGCATGTGCTTGCGTGGGCTTGCATATCAGTTGTATACAATGATGTACCTTATAATTGTATAAATCAGCTCCTTGGTTCTGGACATTGTAATGACGGCTGCTTGATAATTTGCGATTGTTGTCGGTTAGTCGGTCAGCCGGTTGTTTGTCGATGTCGGAATGTCAGTTGGTTGGCTATTGATTTACGACACATCGACCGTTAAGTCATGTAGCGTCGCCAATCTCTCACGACGATTGGTCGCGGGTGAAGAGTAGCGACAGGTCAGACTCGAACCCACAACCTTTCGATTGTGAGACGAGCAACTTACCCCTAGGCCACTCGTCCCCTCGGAATGTCAGTTAATCGGTCGGTTGCATACAGTACTTCTCCTTGGTCCTAGACATCGTGCTGGCGACTGCTAAAAAATTAGCGATTATTATCGGTTAGTCGGTCGGTCGGTTGGTTGTCGGTGTTGATGTCTGAAAGTCGGTTAGTCGGTCGGTTGGTTGTCGGTGTCTGAATGTCGGTTAGGCTGTCGGCCGGTTGTTTGTCTGTGTCTGAATGTCGGTTAGGTTGTCGGCCGGTTGGTTGTCGGTGTCGGAATGTCTGTTAGGCTGTCGGCCGGTTGGTTGTCGATGTCTGAATGTCGGTTAGGCTGTCGGCCGGTTGGTTGTCGGTATCGGAATGTCAGTTAGTCGGTCGGTTAATTGTCGGTGTCGGAATGTCAGTTAGTCGGTCAGTTAATTGTCGGTGTCGGAATGTCAGTTAGTCGGTCGGTTAATTGTCGGTGTCGGAATGTCAGTTAGTCGGTCGGTTAATTGTCGGTGTCGGAATGTCAGTTAGTATGTCGGTCGGTTAATTGTCGGTGTCGGAATGTCGTTAGTCGGTCGGTTAATTGTCGGTGTCGGAATGTCAGTTAGTCGGTCGGTTAATTGTCGGTGTCGGAATGTCGGTTAGGTTGACGGCAGTGTGTGATGTTCCCATATAATCATTCGTTGGTGGACGTTCATTCATTCGGCAACAACTGCATTTATCTGATCTAACAATTGGCCAAGCTGTACTGTGCCTATAATTATCAGGTGAATACTGGTACGACCGCGCTTCATGTGTCTAGATGAAGTGCCGTTCCTATGAAACTTGGCTAAATGGTATGATTCTGTTTGGGTCGGTCGAATCGTCTATTACTCCCGCATTGGCTACTACATTTCGGCTTGCGGGCGATGTTTTCTTTCCTTTTGTCTGCTGAAGAACAACTTACACTCAGGCTACTCGTCCCCAATGCGTGTTCGTGTGTCGGCCAGGTGCACTACTGCTGTCGGGACCACCAGAAGCGCCACTGGAAGCAGCACAAGCTGCAGTGTCGGCCGTGGAGGGTGTGCCGCTCGCCGGAGGAGGGCCGGCACATGGTGGCCACCCGCACCATTCGCCAGGGTGCGTGCCTCTCAGCCCGCAGGTCAACTGTGCAGAGCCGATCTTCGGTCGACTGGTGTATTGAACGGCAAGGTCAAGGGTTTGGAGAAACTGGATTTTGCTAGCTGTCAACCCGTGTAAATATGTTTCTAGAAACGATTTTTATTAATGATCGTCAGCGGGGGACTTGAACTGCTTTTGATGGTCCACTGCGGTCATGTAACGTCCATTGTATTAAGAGATATAGCTTGGTATAACTTGGCCTTTTCCGAGTTCTGTCATCGTCATGTCAACATTCAGCCAAATCGGAGTATGAAACAGAGATCCCTATATCAGAATCACGAGCATAGAATGCAGGAATTCATTCTGAGCAAAATGGCTGAAATTTCCCTTTGTTCACTTGGACACCATCCAACCACCACCCAACCAAAATCAGACATCCTAAGATGATGTTGCGCATCAGTGGTACTCCACTAAGCTTACCTTAAGGTGAGGGTGGTGGTCGATAGCGCACTCAGTTGGTCCATCCTGTAGTGTCCTGTAGTGTTCATCTTGTAGTGTCCTGTAGTGTTCATCTTGTAGTGTCCTGGAGCTAAACTCCGCGGTTCTGGCTCGCGATTCTCCTCACCAGGTGAGCTGATTCTGCAGGAGAGCCCGCTGGTGGTCGGCCCCAAGCAGGCGACTGGGCCCGTCTGTCTCGGCTGTCACCGTCCGCTGACCTTTGACCGGGTCAGAGGTCAGCTGGAGCCGCCGGCGGTGAGATGTCCCCGCTGCAGCTGGGGCTTGTGTCGCGCCGACTGTGCAAGGTATGGGAGACAAGGCGTGCATTGTGGTATGAGTACGGGACTGGACATACCGATGTGACCTGAATGTCAGATAATCAACCAAGACTGAACGTATGCCAATGTACACTGGCATGTGAATGCACTGACCCAACTCTGAGCGAAGCGCGTGTGTGCGGTCGACGAAAATTGTTTTGCATGGGAGCGAATATTTAATTTTTTTATATGCGAACCACTGAGAACATTTCCTTCATGTCGTGTTTTCAATTATCAAGAGTGTTTGGGGGTATGGCCAGTGGTGACATCATATTTCGTAAGTGACATATGCTGGTTTAAAGTCGTTTCTTTCCACGCAGAGTACCTTGGTCCACTTAAAAAAAAAAATTCCCCCAATTTCTAAAAATAGGAGAGCTCGTTCCTGTTCTGGCCTGGACTCGTTTCGGTTCCGTTTCTCTGTATTTCGCTCCATCACGGACGCGATGGTATATTGGGGCAAATGCCCCCTCAAAAGAATGAAAAGCAACACCCGCGACAGCTAGGATTCACTCACACCAATCGACACCCGAAGCAAGTGGTCGCATGGTGTCGACAAAAGTGACAATGGAGAAACTTTCAGCGTAGCATGACGCTACGAAGTTGCCCAGGCATTTACATTATCATGAGTCGTGTTGTCTGTAGATATAAGGAGGCTGTGTCGTGCCTGCCTCCGCCCGTGCTCAGTGGTGCGCGACGACCGGACGTTTCGAACGTTTGCAATTGCACAATAAATCGTAGCTTTCTCCATCGCTGTGTATCAAAAATTCAATTGATTATCCAGTATAGATGCAATGTGTTTTCAATTTCGAACATGTGTTGATTACATACGATTGAATGTATGTGGGGCGCAAAACGTGCGCATTTTGTTTTGTGCACGCAAAACGTTTTATTTTTATATTTCGCTTGGCATCTCCTTCTTGAGTCCATCGATATGAGTCACTTACTGAACACTGAACGACGAGTAGCCTGGGGGTAAGTCGCTCGTCTCACAGTTGAAAGGTTGTGGGTTCGAATCTCACCTGTCGCACATCTCACCGCGTCTTCGCCCGCAACCAATCGGCGTGGGATTGCCGACGCTGCATGACTCAACGGTCGATGTGTCGTAAAGCCAATAACCAACCGACGACTCGGGTTCGCGTGTGGTGACCGGAAGCGCGGCCGCTCTGGCGGCGGCAGCGGGAACTGCGCCCGGCCGTGATAAGCGTTGTTGGTGCGCGCGTGATGGCCTGGGTGGCTTCTGCGGCGGGCCGCCCGGGGCCATCCGGAGGTCACGTGGGTCACCTTGGCGGCGGAGCGCGCTCGCTCTGACTCGGGGCACGATGGCGCAGGGTTGTGGGTGCAGCGCTGTTCGGTAGTGGCCACGCTGTCGAGTTGGAGTTCATACATTCGAATATGGGAATTGAGGTACGAAGTGTGTGCAGCGAGCCAGCAGTAACCTGGAGCCTACCAAGATAGGGCTGCACGGTTCACATACATGATGGCGTGCTCCAATTACAGCCACAAGACTTATCATATGCTGCTTTCACCCAGCATGTGAGTGTCCATTGGTGAAAGCAGCATATGAGGATATGATACCAAACATGTGAGTCTTCACAGCATATAAGCCTCCACTGTTCACCCAGCGTATGGTGGCCGGTCTCCACGGGTGAAAACCAGTTGTTCAGTGTTCAGTAAGTGACCCATATCGACGGACTCAAGAAGGAGATGCCAAGCGAAATATAAAAATAAAACGTTTTGCGTGCACAAAACAAAATGCGCACGTTTTGCGCCCCACATACATTCAATCTATGTAATCAACACATGTTCGAAGTTGAAAACACATTGCATCTATACTGGATCATCAATTGTATTTTTGATACACAGCGATTGAGAAGGCTACGACTTATTGTGCAATTGCAAACGTTCGAAACGTCCGGTTTGTCTTTCCCACGGGATGTGCCCGCGGTGTACATTCACGTCTAACTCAGAAATGCCCCATGTTTTGTCAATGCTATCACATGCTTCAAATTCACGTTCCTTCCTTTTCATGTCCTAATAGTTTGTGAGGTGTCGCTTTCAGTGAATTTTCGTCCTTAATTATGGCAAAAGAACCTTCACATTATCACCTGGAACACGACGACTCGGTCTCCTACCACCCCGCGGACAAGACGACGTCCCACGTCCTCGTGATGCGGACCGTGGAGCACGACGCACGCGGTGTGGGATGGCCGCACCGTTAGCACGCATGACACCGCCTCCTTGCAGGTGGCACAGCGAAGACGAGTGTGAGCTGTGGTCGCGCGCGCGGCGACCTTTCGACCTGGCCCCAGACGCCTCGGGCGCCGCGCCCGTCTACGCGTGCGTGACGCCCGTCCGCTGCCTGCTGCTCAAAAGTCGGCCAGAGGTACGGTCGCAGATGTGGCCCGCTGTTGTTCTCGGTTCCACGACATGTACATCGTTTTGCGTCACGTGACGTCGCCAATCTCTCATACGGATCGGTCGCCGGCGAAGAGTAGCCACCGGCGGGACTCGCGCCCGCAGTCATTACCGCTCGGAGACGGTGCCTTGTCTCCAGACCACTCTACGCCGTGAATGTTGTGGCCGGTGCATGTTGACCACGGTCCGTAATCATAGCGAGTGTGAAGCGTCAGTCAAAGTCAGACGTCACGATTAATCCGACAACGCTGCTTTGCTGTTATTCTGATCGCATTTCGTCACTGACTGTACCATAGCATGCGAAATAGTCTATATGCTATGATATATATATATATATATATATATATATATATATACAATGTATATGTATTATACGTGTATATATATGTATGTATGTATGTATGTATGTATGTATGCATGCCTATATCTATATACATATACACATATACATACATTTATATATATGTATGTATGTATATATCTTATCCTCAAATTTGATCAGATCTAATGTTATTTTTCCAAATAGGAAAATGCCTTTCCAAAGTAAGTCGAAAACCAGCCTTCTGGATCCGCCACTGCCAGCACCTGTACGGTGCTGTTGGCGGTGGTCCGGTTGCAGGCCGACCTCTGCCGCGTGACTCACCGCGGCAGACGCGGCGCCAGCCGTGCAGGCGGGGGGTGCAGGGCCGGCCGGGTATGGAGATCGTCCGTGGTCAATATCAGGATGAACTACGTATGGCTGCCAGGGACGAGGAATTATTGCTTGCGAAAGTCCCAATCTTCTTCAGGAGGCTTGTGACATGCCAGCCGGTATTATCGTGCTTTCTGAGACCTGGATAAAGTCTCGCGTGCCAAAATGATTCGTGCACCTCCCTGGATATCAGCTGGATGGAGACGATCGGCCAGACCACAGAGGATCTGGAGACGTGGGAGGTAAGACTATTCAATACCTAGATTAGACCTGGAATTGTAAGATTTTCATCACACCAAACTTTACAATTTCGACGCGCTTCACGCGCGCTGTTTCGTCCTATTTTGTTTCGTTAGCCTCCCCCTAGGAAAACCCTGGCTGAGCCACTGCATGCGAACCTTATGCTTACGAACCTGTTCTATTGTACAACATAAGAGTCTTGTACAATAGAACCTATGCTGAAGAACCTTGCGCTTTCGCACTTTGTGCATGTGAACATCATCCATTATGAACTCTTTTGCGATACGAAAATTACGCCATACACACCTGAAATCGTACGAACTAAAGCTTTACTCAGTGCGTGCTGTGTGCGCTATATACCCATACAAACCTCATGCTTATCAAGTTTTGCATACGAACCTAACTCAAAGCGAAATCTCAGTTCACGACCATCTGCTTAAAGCCCACAGCTACCATGCGCGCATTTGAATATGGATTTATCGCCAGGCTTGTTTCTATTGGGTGGTTCACGACGCGCTTTTTGTACATTCACGGCTAATGACGCCGCCCACACGGTTTCGCCGGTGGGCCGCGGGATTGTGAAAAGTCCTGAGTGGCGCTAGTATCGAACCCGGAACAATTGGCACCCAGAGCCCACCATCTTAACCACTCGGCCATCTCCGCTCCATCGCCAGGCCTGGGGCACGCTCAGCGCGCTTCAGCACCACCTGGAGCAGCGGCGGCCGACGCCGCTGTACCAGCTGAACGCCGCTCAGCTGGCCGGCTTCCTCACGGCCGCCCTGCCGCCGGACACCTTCGACGAGGAGGCGATGCTCACCATGTGTGCAGTGCTGGACACCAACTCGTTCGAGGCGAGTCTGACGTCGCTGACGAGACGTCGCTGACGTACGTAAAGACATAAAGACGTTAAAGATTAGTGCAACTATGAGCCACGAGGGCCCTTCTTGGTTGTATTCTGTACACTGAGCCAGTCGCCCACCAAATCTGTCAATCAGCGACGTCGCTGACGAGACGTCGCTGACGAGACGTCACTGATGAGACGTCACTGATGAGACGTCACTGGTGAGACGTCACTGGTGAGACGTCACTGGTGAGACGTCACTGGTGAGACGTCACTGGTGAGACGTAACTTGTGAGACGTCACTGACGAGACGTCACTGATGAGACGTCGCTGACGAGACGTCGCTGATGAGACGTCGCTGACGAGACGTCGCTGACGAGACGTCCTGACGAGACGTCGCTGACGAGACGTCAACTGACGAGACGTCACTGACGAGACGTCACTGACGAGACGTCACTGACGAGGTACTGACGAGACGTCACTGACGAGACGTCACTGACGAGACGTCACTACGACGAGACGTCACTGACGAGACGTCACTGACGAGACGTCACTGACGAGACGTCACTGACGAGACGTCACTGACGAGACGTCACTGACGAGACGTCACTGACGAGACGTCACTGACGAGACGTCACTGACGAGACGTCACTGACGAGACGTCACTGACGAGACGTCACTGACGAGACGTCACTGGTGAGACGTCACCGACGAGACGTCACTGACGAGACGTCGCTGACGAGACGTCGCTGACGAGACGTCGCTGACGAGACGTCACTGGTGAGACGTCGCTGACGAGACGTCGCTGACGAGACGTCGCTGACGAGACGTCACTGACGAGACGTCACTGACGAGACGTCGCTGACGAGACGTCGCTGATGAGACGTCGCTGACGAGACGTCACTGGTGAGAAGTGTCGTCTCACCAGTGACGTTACACCACCAGTTACGTACCAGTTACGTACCAGGTGAGACGTCTCACCAGTTACGTCTCGTCATAACACAACGAGAACTTTACCTGCACGCGGTGGAGGGGCCAGATCTACAATATCTGCAAAGACGTTTGACAATTTCTCCGGCCTTCGGGCCGCTTCCAAATGAAGTTGTTTTTTTGTTTGCTGGAGGGGTTCAGGGTCCCAGCTCCCTGTTCCCCACTAGAAGTTGCCGAGCTCTTGATGGAGGCGAGGCTATGACGCGATCATAGTCGGGGGCTGCCTGACTGACTGACTGACCGAGACGTTACCGACAAGTTTGTTCAGGTCGAATTTTAAGGTTCATTTCCTAATTGTAAAATTTCCGTAATTAGCATCCACCACATATTATAGCATGGTAGCCTGCCAAATGGATCTTGGAATGCCCCTCCCCTTCCACCAAAAAAAAAAACATGGCTGCTCGCTGTCTCCTTTCCACGACACTATACTTGCCAGTTGATTCGACGTTGAACCTGCAGCGGTTCTTCAGCCTGTTTGTTCGTTTATTTGGGTGGTTCTCTACGCCCCTATGCTCGATCGCGGCTAACGGCGCCGCCCACACTGCTTCGCCGATGGACCGCGAGACTGGGAAATGTCTCGACTGGTGCGAGGCTGGAACCCGGGACCTTCGGTACACCAACCACTCGGCCATCGCCGCGCCGCCCGCAGCCTGAGCGCATCTCCCGACCGCAGGTGCGCACGGCCGAGTCGCGCGTGCGGGCCGTCTACGCGCTGGCGTCGCTGCAGAACCACGACTGCTGTCCCAACACCCGCCACAGCTTCGACGACGAGTGCGGCATTAGCGTGCGCGCGACGGTGGAGATCGCGGCCGGCCAGCGCATCACCACCAGCTACACGCAGGCGCTCTGGGGTGAGTCGGCGCGCGCGCGACACGGCCGCGCTGCCGGCGGCGGGTGTTGCTGTCGACGGCGGTTGTCGAGACCACAGCCGTCCGCAAAATTCGCAGTCCATTCGGTAAATGTTGGGTGTCGTGCTTGTGGCTATATAAGAACCCCACCTATGGCTATGCACATAACTGCGGCAGATTGTCTGAGTCGAAGTCAAAATCATGCACTGGGTGTACTTTTTCCACGTCCGGTGGTTTTTATTCACCCACGCCCAGCTACGGCCAATTTATGACCCCAGAGTTTGCGATTGTATGCACGGTGTCAAGGCGGTGCGACTTGCAAGCCGGTGCCGGTATTGACTGTAATTGTGCTTGTGTTCGTCATCGACCGCGACAAACAACGACGGTGCGCGCTCGGCCAAGCCGCGCGCAGGAGCGTCGGCGTCGGTGGCCACTGCCGCGGCAACAGCCCGCCGTTGTATTTCCAGACACGGCCGCCAGGCGGCGGCACCTGCTGTTCACCAAGTGTTTCCGCTGCCAGTGCCGCCGCTGCCTGGACCCGGCCGAGCTGGACAGCCGGCTCGGCTGCCTGGCGTGCTGCGGCTGCGGCGGCCCGCTCGTCGCCACCGACGTCGACAGCCCCGCCGCCGAGTGGCGCTGCGGTCGCTGCGACAACACGGCCTCCGCCGACTGGGTGCGGCCGGCCGCGAGGAATGTCGCGTTTGTGTGCTCGCAGGGCCGGATCCAGGCGAATTATATGAAAAGGTCGTGCCCCTTCCCCGAAGATGCCGGTTCTTGCTGATATTTCACACAAAAATGACGTTCTTCACAAATCTTAGAATATGTATAATATTAGGTATAACAATATAACATAATATAATATTACATAAATATTATATTCTAAAACTCTGCTTTCCCTAAAACGTTCAAGTTGTATGTGTGTGTTGAGGACACTCAAATGCTACATTGAAGAACTAAGCACAACTCAACACTTCAAAATGTTTCTCATTCGGTTTGCAAATTCAAACTTCTGCCTGTCATGGCGCGGAGCATTGCCAGGGCGGTCAGAGTGGTTTTCATGGAGTTACTGGACCGCACGAAAGGATGGCCGGCATAGCTGGCTTGCCTTCTCGGCCGACTGTGTACGGACCCGCTGCTGCTCGTAAAGACGTGCACGCGCTAAACTGAGGCAGCACAGTATCCACGTCCGACGGCCAGGCGCGGATAGTCTAGAGTAGTCTAGGGGTAAGTTGCCCGTCTCACAATCGAAAGATTGCGGGTTCGAGCTTCACCTGTCGCTACTCTTCGCCCGCGACCGATCGGCGTGAGAGACTGGCGACGCTATGTGACTCGACGGTCGACGCGTCGTAAAACCAATGACCACCAAGCGCGGACATCGGATGTGCTCGAAAGCGTGACGTGTGACGCAGTCGTGACGTCACGGCTACGTCACGTGACGTGGCCGCGCGTCACGCTGAGGCGCCACTGGACAGTGGTGCAGTTCACTGCCGCAGTTCGTCGCTGGCAGCATACCGTGCTGGGGTCATCAGACATGTACTCGAGTCATTTTTTTCAGTCGACTCACATGTGACTCATATACCTTGAGATCTGATTTGACTCGCGACTCAAACAGACTGACACAAAATTGAATCGATTCAACCCGCGACTCATCCAAAAGCGATTGATTCACGAGTCGATTCTCGATTCAACTCGAGTCGAGCACAAGTCCGGCTGGGGTATCTATTGCTGGGACATACCGTGGGCATCTTGATCAACTGCGGGATCCGGTCCTGCGACTGCTCCGATGGAGCTCTGTCGGCTCCATCGGATCCAGTACTAAGCATGAGTATCAATATATGAAGACGCAAACCAGCACTATTGGCCGATGGCTCCCTGCGGAGTGAGCAAATGTATGGGTGTCTGTACTAAGTATGGGTTGCCCCCCCTTACCCCCACAACACCTCAAAACCCCATAAAAACACCATAAAACCACACAACACAACACCACAAAAAAAAAACACCACAAAAAAAAAAAAAAATGTACTAAATGCACCACGCGACACCACGTGACACTACGTGACATCACGCGACATCATGTGACACCACGTGACCAAATGACACCACGTGACCAAATGACACCACGTGACACCACGTGACACCACGTGATACCACGTGACACCACGTGACACCACGTGACACCACGTGACATCACGTGACACCACGTGACACCACGTGACACCACGTGACACCACGTGACACCACGTGACACCACCTGTGACCTGTGCGGGCCAGGTGGAGGCCAGACGCGGTGTGATGGCGCAGCTGGTGAAGACGGCGACTCGTACCGTGCCCGGTCTGGAGGAGGCCCTCCTGCAGGCGGATCCCTACTGCGGCCAGCGAGCCCAGCTCAGCTACGCCCTGGTGCAGCTGTACGGCACTGCGGCCGGCTACCGGTGGCCAGGTCAGGTCACGGGTCGTTGTGGCCGTGTCAAAAGGCACGGCAGTCGGTTCACGGGTCATGGTGGTCAGGTCACGGGTCATTGTGGCCGTATCAAAAGGCACGGCAGTCGGTTCACGAGTCATGGTGGTCAGGTCGTGGACAATATGGGTCAGGTCACGGGTCATACGATGCAGTCTCTGGTTGTACGGTACAGGTCACTGGTTGTGGGGGTCAGGTTAACGATCATAGGAACAGATCACGGGTCATAAGGGTCAGTCTCGGGGTATCTCGAGTCAGCTGACGAATCGTAGAGGTCAGATCGCGGGTCATAGCGGGCAGGTCAGGGGTCATTAGGGTCATGTCGTGGGTCATCTGGGGGCAGACAGAGGTGTGAATGAGCTCTAGTAGACATCAGATGTCACTAGAGAGGACAAGTTACTGACACGTTGAATCATCTCATCATCAATCATCATCTCATCAATCATCTCATCAATCATCATCATACTCCAGAAAGCTGAAATGTCACGCATGTGATTCAAAGGTACAATCAGTCGTGGGCGTTGTTGGCATGGTTGGAGATCACGAGGGGGCTGGGGAGTCTGGATTACCTAGATTTGTTAGATCTGCTAGATCTGCTAGATCTGCTAATGCTATTTTGTCATTTTCCTTATTCAATAAAAAATATGATTGTAAATAAAGACTTGGGCCCCTCCCTGGCTTCATGAGAGGTCTTCAGCCCTGGATGATAGAAGTAATAGGTGTAGAAGCCGCGTGACGCGGCAGGGACGTCACATGTTCTCAACGCAAAGCGTTCTGATGACGCCGTAAGTGCCACGTACTTCCGTAATGATGCCATTTGTGTCGGCCGCCTCAGACCTGAGTGAGGAGCAGCTGCAGAGGAAGCAGCAGCTCTGTCGACAGCTGCTGCAGCTGGCGGAGAAGCTGACGCCCGGCCAGTCGCGCTTCCGGGGCGTGCTGTGCATGGAGCTCTGCAGGACGCAGAGACATCTACTGGCCATAACTGACAACTGGGATTCGGTAAGTGGACGTCGGCGGCGCAGATGATGTGTGACGCAGGAGCCGTAATGGGGCCGTAAACCAGGGACATTCCCCAGCACACGTGCTTGTGGTCACTAGCCTCCGACGGGCTCCTGCTACCTGCTGGCGGCATAGGCAAGGGAACTACGCGCCAGACAAATGTCCCGACAGACAAGTGTTGCGGCCACATGGTCAGATCGGGAGCCATGCGGGTCACGTCACGCGTCACACGGTCCGGTATCTGGTTGTAGGGTGCAGGCCACCGGTCACAGAGGCCGGGTTGACGATCATCAGAACAGGTCACGGGCCATAGGGGTCAGCCTCGAGTCGTCTCGAATCAGGTGATGTCTGTCTCGGCGATGCGACGCCCCGGTTCGCACTCGGTGGACGTTGACGGCCCGGAGGTATGGACGTTTTCTAAAATGATTCCGTTGGAAGGGCAAATATAATTTTGCATGCCATCCTTCCGATTCAACGCCCACAGCTCCCATGATACATGTCGCACTATTGGAGAGGGGGTGGCAAGTGTGCCAAAAGTATGGAAAGCTCCATCCCTGGCGAGGTCCAAGTATGTACAGTCCGAGAGGGGTCAGCGCGTGTCACCATCGCGGCAGACGGTGACCGCTTGTGCACCGCCATCTACACCGACCGGCCACACGGCTGCCAGTTGCGACAATAATCGTCCTGCGGACTATAACAGGAGTTGCTGGTTTAGTATTGTTTTAGTTTTATTTATTTTATTTTAGGTTATTTTAGTTTAGTTTGTTTCATTTCAGTTTAGTATTATTTGGTTCATTAGTAAAGTAGTAGTTAATTAGTAGGATACAATACGCATCCGTGTTGTATGTTAGTTGGTTATTTTGGCTTTAGGGCGCATCGACCATGTGGATCATACAGCGTTCATAACAGTGCTCCTTTCTACTTAGGTTTCAAGTCCTGACCAGGTTTGCTTTCACGTGTAAGTAGCACCAACTATGCTCAAAACAGTGCAATATCTTTACCTCTCTGGATATATGACAGCAAATCGCACTTGTGAGAGAAACTCCAACAGTCGTCTGTTCTGAACCACACGTGATCTACCACTAAGAATGTTTGTCATCGTCATCGGAGACACATCGCTTCCAAAGTATCGTCGTCGCTGGGCTGAGAAGCGAGGGCACACCAGAAGAGCATGTCTCACTGTCAGTGCGATATCACGGCGGGTACACATTGGTCTGTCTTCATTCCAGAATATGTACCCGTGGGTGGCACAGGTGTGTCCCACCTGCATCCTGGCGAGCACCACCTCCTCCTTCGTGAAGTTCTCGACGATGACTCCCACCGCCCCAGCCTTGGCTCGATGGCTCTCAGTTTGTTTTGGCCAGTTGAGTCGCATAGTTGTTGCCACTTGTTCTAGGAAAACATATTCATTGTCTGGCTGAGGTGTGCCCGCCAGGATCCAACACACCCGGGTGTGGGGAGAGCTAGCACCCGGGGGTGTTGGCTCCGGCCAGCACGCTTTGCTGATTTGTCGGCCAATTCGTTCCCCGCTATTCCGACGTGACTGGTTATCCAACAGAATGTTACATTTTTTCAACTCGCTTGAGCTTAGTTAGGCGCAATAAACCGTCCTGCACGATGGGATCATGCGGATAAAACGTCTTTTATCGCGCGCATGCTACTTAAAGAAACTGAAAGTATGACATGGGCCACGTCATTCCCTACTTCTATGAAGCACAGGGCCTTCGTGGTTGTCATGAGCACGGCCGTGTAGACTGGTGCGCGAGGAGGCAGCGTGAACGATCTAGTCGTGGCTCCACTTACCAGCGCACACCCCACACCGTCAGCAGTTTTCGACTCGTCGGTATAGGTGACAGCACACGTGTGGTAAGTGCCAAGGTGTTATAGGGCTTTCAGCCCAAACAGTTCCAGGACAGGTTCGTCCTTAGGAATCTCAGACGGTGTCATGTCCACATAGGCGCATCGGAGGGGAGGGGGCAGGCCCCCTCCCCCCCATGAGACCAAAGTTCCCTTTTGGCCAAATGTGCCCTTTTGATCGAAAAGTGCCCGCTTGGCTGGAATGCCCCAAATTCAGCCCAACAATCACCTGCCTGATGTACCCCGCCTGTGCCAAGGGTGCCCTTTGGGCCCAAAACTGTCCTTTTGGCGATAATTTTTTCACGCCCATCCCACCCCCGGTCAACAAAGTGCCCTCTTCGCCGGAATGTCCCAAATTTAGATTTAAAAAATGGCCTGCCTTATGTGCCCCGCCAAAACTGCCCTTTTGGCCAGACATTTTTTTTAACGGACCCCCCCCCCCCCCTTGGTCAACAAACCTTCCAGTGTGCCCCGGACCGCAAAGTGCCCTTTTGGAGCCGGTCAGGTGCCCTTTTGGAGCCGGCCAAGTGCCCTTTTCGGTCCGGGCCCCCGTGGAAAAATCCTGGGTGCGCGCCTGCATGTCCACCAACGGCTGCAACAATCCGTAACGAGGGACTGGCAGCGTTGGTTGGTTATTGGTTTTACGACACATCGACCGCTGAGTCATGCAGCGTCGCCAATCTCTCACGCCGATTGGTCGCGGGCGAAGAGTAGCGGCAGGTGAGATTCGAACCCACAACCTTTTGATTGCGAGACGAGCATTTCACCCTCAGGCTACTCGTCCCCGGACTGGCAGCGTAACCATCCTCCGAATGCTGCGCAGGTTCACACCGCTCCCTTCCACCAGCTCACGTGACTACACACAGAACGGTGGCGTTGTGTGCGACGAGGAGCATTCAGTGCCATGAGTGTTTCATTTGGCGAGAGGTCATGACGGTGCTACTAGACGAGGACCGCCCACGTCGCCGGGCCACTCCCCTCCTCTCCCACACACACGCATAGAGACATAAAAGCATAAAGACATAAATGATAAGTGCAACTATGAGCCACAAGGGGCCCCTCTTGGTTGCACTCTGTACACTGAACCAGTTGCCCACCAAATCCGTCGCTCAGCCCTCCCTGAAATGCTGAAAAGCAAGCCCTCTTGTCTTATAATGATTGTCTATGCTGCTTTTAACGACGTTCAATGTGCTGCTACTTACAATAGTTGACATCATATGACTGCATACATCGCAGCGCTGGTGTATCGGCAAGTTGACCCTCGCCAGCTGGCCCAACGTGAGCGCCATGGACTGAGCTGCGCCGGGCCTTGGATAGTCACTTGCACGGCGAACTGTTTACTTTGGAATGAGAGAACATTTTCTATATATGTCGACAAAGTTGCCCACGTGGATTGGCCACAAAGCATTACCGAAGGCTACTGCTCCTACACCGATGTGTTTAATTTCTACACTTTTGAGGGCAGATTTGCCCCTCAATGTTGACTTTGTCCCCACGATCATGTAAACCTATAACATGGGACCCTGTGTAGCATGGGTGTTGATTTCTTAAAAGTATTGGTGGGGGCAAAATATATAAAGGAAATGAGTAGCCCAATTGGACTGGAGAGCACATTCCATCGGGCCCCATGTTAAAAGTTGAAATTACTGGGGGTAAAACCAACATTGAGGAGACATTCTTCCCATCAAAAGTATATAAAAGAACACCTCTCCTGTAGAATGTGCCTCTCAAATCGATCTGAGCCTGCTCATTGCCCCATACGTTGTAACCGCCGTAATAATTTTCGTAAGTCAACGTTCCTGCCACTTGCTTTTTATTACAAGCTATGAGTGACATTTGTGTCTTTAAAAGCGTACGCTGCTTCTCGTAGCAGCACTGTCGACTGGTGAAGGCGACACGTAGTTGCTGACACCAGTACCGTCATCAAACAATACACAGTTCATACAAATCACTTAGTAGGCATAATCTACATACATTTGGCGATGTGCTTCACATCCGCTAATCTTCTCGACACCATTTCCTCGTGCACACCACATCCGGTGTGCACAATGCCAATTACAAGATTGCCGTCGGACATCCGCCACAGCGACTGACACTGACACTGACACTGTCAGTGGTGCACGTCACTGACAACGGCGACGTCACCTGACGTGACGTTGCGTGACAACGGCGACACCGGTCGGGCGCGATGCCCAAGTGCGCTCACGCCACTGCTACGTCACATCACATCGTATGCTATCACACTTGCCAGTTGTCGCACGTGCAGGTCGCAGAACACAGCCCGGGTCTTCCGCTGCGGAGATGCAGCAGTCCGCCGGCACGTCGGCATGCTGGATGTCGGGTGCGTTCACCGACGCGATGCGCAGGCGATCCAGCAGCGGTCTTCACACAGCTCGCCGGCCACGCCGCCGGCGGTCGAGCGGCGGCCGTCATAGGGGTACGGCGCAGACGCACGCCACCGTGACGCTGGCGGTCACCGGGCCGCCGCGCTCGCGCGTCGTCACGGTGCTGTTGAAGGGCACGCAGCGCATGCGCGGGTCGTGCCGGCTGCACGCGCAGCCCGGCTGCACGCACTCGACGGCCGCGAGCGGGCCGGCGCGCGGCAGGCTGCGCGACTCGCACAGCGGCACCAGGCCGGCCTCCAGGCGCGGCCCCGCCCACGCGGCCGCCGCCAGCGCGCAGCAGACGCTCGCCGCCAGCCACCCGCGCGACATCGTGCTGGACGGACGGTGCTGCCGCCGCGCGACCACCTTCGGCGACCTCGGGTGGCTCTGAGCGCGGCCCGACAGCTCGCCGCTCGCCCACTCACTGGCCGCGGCGTCGCCCGCGCGGTTTTATCAGCGCTGCGCGCCCCGCCAGGCGCTCTGACGCACAGCGTCAACCGACCGGATCCGGCTGCCAGATTCCGGTCCTGAAAAGTCGCCAGTCACGATCGGAAAAGTCGCCGCCTGCAGCCGGCTGGCCGCAAATTAGTATGCATCGATTCGGCTTGTGAACGGGGAGCGTCCTCAGTTCGCAGCGTCCCCCTTATCCGAGGAGTGGGAGGAGTAGGGGCGCAACTTGTGCCCTGAATACTTTCAAAATGAGAGGGCAGACTTGGCACGAAAGCTCCACCGTTGTAGGTGCTGAACCTAGGCACTGTTCATAGTGGGGCGGCAATTGGTAGAAGGTCAAGACCGTTACGTCGTTGAAACCGCAGAAGTTCGGAGTGGTGCGGGTCATTTTCACCCCCCCCACCTAGTATTTTATGACGTCGCACCTTTATCGTTCCCGTTTTCGCTTCGACATTTGACATGCTTTCCGTCACAGCATTTGCGCACACTGTGTCAAAACTTGCGTACATTTCTTGGCTCTGAAGTTTGGGGAGCCAAGGCGGGTCAAAGTAAGGTCACGATCTCGTCTGCATGTGGTTTTAAATGCATTGAAACATTTGTGTCATCAAAACATACAAGTTACAGACAAACGTAACATATGTTGCATGGTGTTCTTACATTAGACGAGGTAAAAACAGAAAATGTGATCCCGGATAAAACCTGAATGTGAAATGAAACCATTAACTAGAATAACTCTTGCTTGCGGATAACTTTAATGCAGATGAATATTTTAGCAACCCAGCATATACGTAGTTGCAAATCATGTCCTCTAAAAATAAATGTGCCAGGAAACACGTAAATATCTTGTCAGGTAATGTCTTAAGATTACCTGAAACGTCCCGAAGGTACATTTATTCCAGCCTGTCTGGAGACTAAAACGGTGAATATTGCACAGAAAAAGAAGAAGGCAAACCATGGTGATGTGGCACGTGAAGTTCATTTCTGATGTGCTAACGGTCTCGAAATTCGATTAGGACATTTTGGGTTTTGAAAGTTATCTTGTCGACCTCTCGTGTACAAAACATTCACAAGTAAATGATACAACGGGTATCTTGACTGTGTCATTGACCACACCAAACCAGACTTGTGTTCGACTCAGATTTTTTTAGTCTACTCATATGTGACTCATAGATCTTCAGATCTGATTCGACTCACGACTCAAACAGACTGACATAAATTTGAATCGATTCAGGCCCGCCTAAGTGGTATCAGACTCATAAGCCAGACTAGACTTGCCTCTAATTCCAATATTCCTGCTAAGTTTTGAAGAGATGGCATTTGTATGGTTTTTCCATGTCATGTCTTTGTCAATAAATAGACCTAAATATTTTATGCAGCTATGCCTTGTAATATTAGAAGTATTTATTTTGACATGAAGGTCATCACATGGTTTCCTGGGAAACATTTGATATCCAGTCTTCTCAGCATTAATTGATAATCTGTTGGTACGAAACCATGCAATTATTTTGGGTATTACCTCATTTACTTTACTTTGTAATTCAGAATGATCATTCGCTGTAATAGTTACGACAGTGTCGTCTGCAAATAGGTAAAAGCTAGCCAAATTGGAAACATTGCAGAGATCGTTAATGTATAGAATAAATAGCAGAGGTCCAAGAATCGAACCTTGAGGAACACCTTTTGTGATATGTAATGGTTTGGAGATGATGTCATGTATCTTGGTTCTTTGAGATCTATTTGCTAGGTATGAGGTTAACAGTTTATATATATTTCCTCTAAAGCCAATAAAGTTTAATTTTTGTAACAAAATGTTGATGCTGACGGTGTCAAAAGCTTTGTTTTTAAATCAAGATACAGAGTACAAACTAATTTATTATTTACAACGGATTTAGTTACTTCGTTATGCATCAGAGCAATTGGCATGTATGCGCTGTGTTTTTTTTCTGAAGCCAAATTGCAATGGGTGCGTGATATTATTTTCTTTTATAAATGATGATACCCAAACGTGTATTAATCTTCCCAGTACTTTCGAAAATATTGGTAGCAAAGAGATTGGCCTATAATTAGTAAATTGTTTATTTTCCACTTACTTATATACAGGAATTATAACTGCAGATTTTCATGTATCAGGGAATATTGCAGTGTTCAGACAAAGATTAAAGAAATATGTTAGATGTTGCAAAATACTTCGATATGTTCCAATCCAAATTTTCTACTAACTTTATCCATACCTCCACCAACAGGGTTTAAAGACTTAATAATGTATTCAATTTGAGCATCATTAACAGAAGGAATATTGGTAATGCTTGCATAATTAGGCTGTGTAAGATTTGAAGATTTGAAGTAAGAAGTTTGAAAGACTCTTTCTCTTTATCTTTCTTTCTTCCCCTCTTTCTCTCCTTCTCCTTCTCTCTTTCTCTTTCTCTCTTTTACTCTTTCTATCGTTCTCTCTTTATTTCTTTCTCTCCTTCTCTCTTTGTCTCTTTGTCTCTTTCTCTCTTTCTCTACCTACATGCCCGGCTCTCCGAGGATATTCACTGCTGGTGCACACGTCAGCAGAAAATCGACAAGCATGCTCGAGGCGACGCGCATTTCAGTGGTGCCGATAACATTCATGCTCCTCAACATCCGGCTGGATAAGGGACGGAACTTACACACAAGCAACGCGTCATAAATTAACTTCTGCTGTGGTGCGGTCAGCAGTGAGGTCAGCATGGCGTGCGCCCATTACCGGGTCACGACTTCCCAGCAGCTGCTCCCTCGAGCGAAGGGCATGCTAAGTCCTCACGTGTGATGACTGAGCGTGATATGACGCTATGGGTGGAGAATGCAGCGTTGCACCCACTGCAACTGCACCATCAGTCATGTCGCCTGCAGCAACGACGTTCTCAAAATGTACGCAGTTCAACTCGGCACGCAACACCGATATATTCGCACGGCAACACCAACTTCACTTCTTCCAGCGTTCACATTCTAGACACCCCCAAGAAGGAGAGGGGGAGGCCGCGGACTCACCCTCACTGGAAGGATTTATGATGTGGTTGTTATTTGTTTGCTTTTTGGCGCATCGACCTGATCTGTTTAGCACCCATAATTAGAGATATGATGCTATTATAATTGGACCTTCTAAGGTTCTAACGTGCACAGTTGCATACACCCAAGTCACACACCTAAACATACAGGCACAATTGATGCTATTTTACGTTAGACTGGTAGACAGATGACAGCAAAACTTATGTCAGAGATATGACCAAATACTTTATCCGTCTGGATAAAACGCGAATCGTCGCGTAAAATAGCATTAAGCGCGCGTCCACTTGTCGTCCAGAATACCGTCTGCGCTGGACTCCGAAGCGGGGACATGCCAGCAGAACATGCCGCACTGTTAGGGGAACATCACAGCAGTTGCCAATCGGCTTTGTTCCCTTCATGAGCAAGCAGCTATGAGTGGCGTATGTGTGCCAATCCTTAGCCGAGCAAGTATTACTTCTTCGCACCGATATTTTTTATCTGAGTACTCCCATAACGCTAGACGGTTTTCAGCCTTCTTAGCTTGTTATTGTCAGTGGAGTCCCAGTTTGCTGCCATTTAAATCCGAAGAGTGCGTTGATAGATTGATCAAATTAAATGTGTGGCAGGGAGGGGAAGTACATGCAAGGGGGTCGACCAGCTGCCCTCCTTGCCGCAGCATCAGCCATGCCATTTCCGGTAATGCCGACATAGCTAGGAAGCCAGCACAACGTAGCGCTCTTCCCAGAATGGCCGAGAGCATTAAGAGGCATCAACATGTCCCGTAAAAGCGGGTCGCGAGGGTAAAAGGACTTCTAAAACAAACATAAGTTATTTGGAGAGCAAGTCAAAATGGGGGTGACTGGCAAGATCAACATTGGTGGGACCATGCCCCCCCCAAAAAAAAAAAAAAAAGAAGAAGATACAAATCGACATCCCTGGTGCAAGATAAGTGGCGCACCTAAACCATCGAAGCGCACCAAACACGCACCACATGTACATCCCGAGCGCTGTGTTTTTGCAAACTTTTACACACAAAATCCATGCATCAAATCGGCGAGAACTTCAACCTTACACTCATCTTCTACTGGAGCGTATCCGCTAATATCGGGCCGTACTGGCCGCGCGGCCAGCCGAGCCTATCCGGCGATCTCCGGGCGTGCTGCCAGCCGAGCCTACCCGGCGATCTCCGGGCGTGCTGCCAGCCGAGCCTATCCGACGATCTCTGGGCGTGCTGCCAGCCGAGCCTATCCGGCGATCTCCGGGCGTGCTGGCCTACCCGGCGATCCGGGCCCCCATCCGGCGATCTCCGGGCGTGCTGCCAGTCGAGCCTACCCGGCGATCTCCGGGCGTGCTGCCAGCCGAGCCTATCCGACGATTTCCGGGCGTGCTGCCAGTCGAGCCTACCCGGCGATCTCCGGGCGTGCTGCCAGCCGAGCCTACCCGGCGATCTCCGGGCGTGCAGCCAGTCGAGCCTATCCGGCGATCTCCGGGCGTGCTGCCAGTCGAGCCTACCCGGCGATCTCCGGACGTGCTGCCAGTCGAGCCTATCCGGCGATCTCCGGGCGTGCTGCCAGTCGAGCCTACCCGGCGATCTCCGGACATGCTGCCACCTCGGACCTCGGCCCGTCCGCTGCCGCACGAACGGCGCCATGTGGTCTGGCAATCTGCGATGTGGTGAAATCCCGGCCGGCCGACGGTGCTGTCGCCACCAGCCGACGGTACGGAGGCCGGTCGGGACTTCCCGACCTACCCCGATTGGACTTCCAGACTAATCTCGCCGGGCCGAGAGGACGCGCCGCGAGGGCGGGGTCAGTAGGAAGGGCAACAGGCGAAGGTGAGGATATTAGAAGGGGGAGAGAAGACGGAGGCCGAGCAAGAAGTAGACGGAGACAGTGCAGACATACACGGATATATATAGTTATATGCATATACATATATATACATATATGCATATATACATATATGCATATATACATATATGCATATATGCATATATACATATATGCATATATACATATATGCATATATACATATATGCATATATATATATATATATATATATATATAGGAAGTACCTACACACAGCAAACAAAAACTCGCATCGCCGTGACACAGCATTCCTAGTTTGCAATCAATGTTATAGAAAAGATGCAAGTTTATATTGACTGCAGGCACATCCACACATTATAGTGGCTAGTATCGTCCTGACCGAAATGAATTTTGGAAAGATGTGATGTGGAAGGCGATAGGATGAGGGAAGAAGCAAGGTTAGCTATTTGAATTTGGTAGGGTAAGAATGGTTTCGTTATCAGCGTGTCAGTCACCTTCGGCGCCTTGCTCAACACACAGCACACAGCACACAGAAGGGTGTAGGGATAAGGAACAGATAAGCAAATGAGCACAGCACAACGCCGATGGCTCTGTGATCTGCAGGCAAGTTGGTTCCATATCCGGCTCTCAGTTCCAACTTCTCCTCTCATGTGACAAATCCCAGAATTCAGCAGCCGTCAATGCCCTTGTAATTGTCTGGGTGATGACTAAACAATACAGAGAACACTTGAGCAACAGTTTCAACGGTACCCACAAAGATGAGCAAACGCGTGTTCCTTTTCTAAGTTCGTGCTTCCAAATCGCCAGGCACCCCTGACTGCATGTACAGCATGGTGCAATGATTACTTGGCGCGATGACTAAACAATACAGAGAACACTTGAGCAACAGTTTCAACGGTATCCACAAAGATAATCAAACGCGTGTTCCTTTTCCAAGTTCGTGCTTCCAAATCGCCAGGCACCCGTGACTGCATGCACAGCATGGTGCAGTGATTACTTGGCGCGATGACTCTCCCGCTCCACTGACCACAGTCCCGGGACGACACGGCACCCGCCGGCCGGCCGTCGCCGCGCCGGCACCGTATCCGACGAAGCACAACATCAGACGCAGTCGCGACTCGAGGCGTCGTCAGATGGCGACGTCAGCGCGCCTCCCGAGCGGCTGGGATCCGTTCGGAGCCTCGATCCCAGTGTGCATGGGAGCAGCGCGACTGGGCTGCCAAACGCATTCGAAAGAGGGGTCCAAAGATCATTGCATTACATTACATCATACATTGCATCATTACATCATACATTACATCATTACATCATGCATTACATCATACATTACATCATTACATTACATCATTACATCATACATTACATCATACATTACATCATACATTACACCATACATTACATCATACAGTACATCATACATTACATCATACATTACATCATACAGTACATCATACTTTACATCATTACATCATGCATTACATCATTACATCATACATTACACTATTACATCATACATTACATCATTACGTCATGTACTACATCATTACATCATACATTACATCATTACATCATACATTACATCATTGCATCATACATTACATCATTACATCATACACTACATCATTACAGATCGCTCGAGACGCGTTCCATAATGGTTGGCTACTTGCACGCCATGTCCTTGCAACACAGATAACACTGACTGCACCGGTACATGTTTTCATGCATAACACGGCTTCGTGTCGGTGGTTGGCTATTTGTAGCGGACGGTTTTTTGTGCCGTGGAGCTTCGATATTAATATGATATTGTGGGAGCTTTTGGGTGATGGATGGCTGTACCTGAGAACGTCGCAGCCCGCTCGAGCCCGCAGCCAAGCAATTGTTCCGTGACGAGACAATCTCTCCAAGCCCTGTCGCGCATCGCTGCGCGGACGCTCGGGTCACGTTGAACAATTTGGGCACATATTTTGGTCTAAGGTCAGCACTATTTTATTCTTCTTAAAAAAACTCGCCAGGAATCAACAGGTCGTGTGTTACACTCCATGTGTTCGCACGATAAGCTGCCTAATGTAATGTGCTGCACACTGCCATGGGTCGTGTTCGGCGTAACCGAATTGCGATAGTTGATGAGTGCGTTCTTTTGTGTCGTGGGAATATAATTTTCGCACGGATTGGACAATTCCAAATAGGTATCATGACGGTGACAAATGTGACTGAAAGGGTAATACTAGCAATATTCGTTGGCTACTTTTTAACTCTAATTTCTGAATTTGATGAAGAAACTCAGACACGTCATCTTCATGGAAGATGCATACATGAACGACGGATAAAAAGCTTTAAAAAGGAAAATATTGCAGACGTTTTAATGTGGCATGCATAAGTCAGCAAGCACGTGCGAGCGCACGGGACAGCAAGTGTGCTATCGTGGCTTTGTGGCATCATGCAACCAGCTACGTCAGTGAACGTCTTTGAAGATTGTCATGAAACATGAAAGGTGTATATTACACTGTGTTATCCAGCTATTAGAAAAAAAAAACAAAGCAATTGATGCACGTGCGTTGATTCCTTTTTTTAGGGGGGACATAATGCATGAAGGCAATGGTCGACCCCAAATGGATTGTAGGGCTGCATGTGGTGCCATGTCAGACGTTGAAGTCATTGGGGACAAAACCAATATTGAGGGGGCGTTCCCATTATTCCTGTTTTGCCCGCTAAAAAGCATACAAAACAGCACCTGAGAATTTACGCTGCTACGCGGACAGAACTACAACAGACACCCGAAAAGCTGACGATACCGCCACAAAAATATACGATACTGACGCGGCTGCAGTACCAGCCATGCAGCGTCACAGGCAAGGCGCAGCTGATGACGTCATGCACAGGCTTCGCGTCACAGGCAAGGAGCGGCTGATGACGTCATGTACCGGCCACCACACCCGACGCCACAGGCTGGCGCGCCACGGCGCAGATGGGCTGCGCACTGGGTCCGCGGGCGGACAAAATTGATGAGACGAGTCGCGTTAGAAATGCTCTCATCGGACGACATAGGCAAACATTACAATAATTCGGAGTGTTTGGGTATCTCGTGCTCCCAATGCACATGTTGATCTGCCAGTGGCTATATTTCACGAGGTGGCAAACAACGTGGAACGCTATCTTTACGTCACGTTCCTTGCTTGCCGGCGTGTCATCTTCCCTGTCTTTCTTATTTGATATAACCGGATGCCACATAAGCCGGATTAAAGTAACTCTTTCTTTGACGTAGCATATCTCTAGCGGATGGCACTTTGCCACGGCAAAAAAAAAATTGGCGAACAAGGGTGGTTATTGAAGACCTGCAGCGATAACGGAATTTTGTTCTCTTGCGCCAAAAAGCGTAGCCAGTAATTTTATATCGGGCAAAACACAACCCATCCCCAGCAATCTTCTTTGTTTGGTGCAACTTCAACATGGTTAAACAAAACAAACAAAAACCTTTCCCGTCATGTTGAGCGCAATTCACCCGACAGACACTGCCCTACTCGCACTACTGCTTTCCTCCGGCGATTATATAACGCCATGGGCGATTCAGCCCATGACACACCAACGTTGCTGAGATTTAACATTGGGACTATGGGCATTGACGGGAGAGAACGACACCAAAAAAACACCATTTGTTCCACCAACTTCGATTGCGACCCTGCACCAGGGGACGAGTGGTCCAGGGGTAAGTTGTCCGCCTCACAATCGAAAGGTTGTGGGTTCGAGTCTCACCTGTCGCTACTCTTCGCCCGCGACCAATCGGCGTGAGAGCTTGGCGACGCTGCATGACTCAACGGTCGACGCGTCGTAAAACCAAAAACCAACCAACCGAGCCTGCGCCGCCGCTCCTGCGCACTGTTCACTCTTGCACAGCACACGTGACCTGCACGCGCCCATGCAGCCAGCACTGCGTCATATTTGCAGCTGCAAGTGAAACTGGACCACGCATAGCGTGCACGCCGCAGCATATCTGATCGGCCGCCAGTGAAGTCCCCCGTACCAGACCACCACGCGCGGGCGTCACGTCCCGGCATAAGCACGCAGCCGGGAGTCCCACGGCGATCGACAGGGCGGGGAATCGACAGGGCGGGGAATCGACAGGGCGGGGAATAGTCTGGTCTGCAGTGGTGCTTCTGCTCACTATTCGACATGGCGATGATGATGATGAATTGGAGCTTAGGCGCGCGTCGACTGGCACTAATGGACAGAAGCGGCGCAAGGAGTATCAAACGGCGGGTGCTAAAGGTGCCAGGAGTGGATCCAGGAATGCATGGGGGCGGGACACATAGTTCCCCGGAGGAGTGCTTTCTGCGGATTTTATTTTGTGCGGATGGTGGAGGGGCACCCGAACATGCCGAACGGGCGCCTTTTCTCTTAACAGTTTCGAGCTGACAAATCTGCTGAACGGTGGGAGGTGGGGGGGGCAGAAAGTACATCGAGCTTCCTGGAGGGGCACATTTCCCGGCCGGATGATGTAAACAAAGTGGTCGCGGAAGTGCCATTCAAATAAGCTTTAGCCCTCTTCCTATGCTATTATTTTAGGGTTATTTTAATGCGGGAGGGAATAGGGTCGACTTCCTTCGCCTTATGGGCCACATTTCGACCATAGCATATTAAAGAGAGTGACATTGTACCGAAACTTAGCAAAAGCAAAAGCATTTGTCGTCACCCTGCTGTGACAATATTTTGTTCTGACACTTGTGTGGTGGTGTCATTGGACAGTCCATTGTCCACTGCCCGCCATCCAACGATGGTGATGTTTACCATTTCAAGCAATAAGATTTAATTGTGTAAATGAATTGTTCGCTTACGAACAAATGGGAAGACGAATTTTAAACCGAATTATTTCACAACAGCAATCCCATTGTTTTCGTCATGTAGACGTTCTTTGATGGGCATTGCAAGAGTGCAGTGATGAACAAAAGATGGCGATGCATAAAATCGGCACCAGGACGAAGTAGAGCGAAGTGTAAAGAGGCAGTTCCCCTTATCTTCAAGCACCACCATGTATTTGTTTCAATGTTACGTTATTACCTGTTCAGTTCAAGAACAAAATACTCAGCTAGGGTAACCAATGAGAACCATTTGCCAGTATGTTTTCTTTGTTAATCTCGTTGAAACCATGAACGTGTTTGCTTCTGCACTTCCATATTACTGCATTTGTTCTACGCACACGCATAAGCATGCACTTGACGTTAGACTGGCTCGCTCACACCAGACTAGACGAACACTACACCCATGCTCAGCCAAGATCACGGATCGATAAACTGAACAGTAAGGAGTACGTTGCTTCAGAAAAGCAAGGTTAATAATAATGTGTGCTAATAACAATGTGCTAAATGTGTGCTAATAAAAAAAACACGTTAATAATGTGTGCTTACGAATACCGACTTCGGTTGCCAAACGAATGGAGTTAGTTATTTGGGCTTTCGGGCGCTTCGACTGCTCTGGTCATATTGCGCCCATCCAAACGAATGGAGATTTAATAGGAAACACCCTATAGGGTTCAACTGCTTCGACGTGTGCTAACATTGACCAACATTCTTGACGATCTAGCGGTGGAGTCAACGAGCAACTTCGAGGTTGGCGTGAGGAAAAAAGCCTACGGGAACAAGCACTAATTAAAGTATAATCCGCATGAGAACTAATAGCTGCGCGAAGGTGAACAGAACTTAGTGTCTGTTTACTGACAACAATCACGATCATGACTAGAAGAAATCATAGGGAAATCGAGCAGCAAACGTCCCCAAGGCCCTTCCGGCCGTAGGAAGATTACATTTTCCCAGTTGATAACTCGTTGTCTCGTGCTTGTCGCGTTCACCTCGAAATATGACTTTTCCCCTGGATGGAGTCTTAGTGCATTTGTGCTTCATGCTTCACAACTGCAGATCGAACAGTTTTTTCATGATGGCCACCTCTCCTAACTTCAGTTGCTTGAAAGTTTTTTGTTTGTTAAATAGCTCGTGGTAATGAACACAAAATGCACCACCACTGGAAAGATATTAGCTGAAATTGAAAACATATTCGAAAACAGCACTCTCGATGCTTTGGGCACCAACTACTTCTGCTTGGAGTTCATCTTCCTTGCGTGCAGTCGGCGTAAACAAGACTATGCAAGCTGGTTTACACTGTAGCCGTGCTGCAGAGATCATCTACAGGGTAAAATTACAGCTACAGGGTGCTGAGCGTGTCGTATGTACACTAACTGAAAGTTCTCAATATTGCCGTACTCGGCGTATGTGCTTGCTACGAGCCTAACGATGAAAGTGCTGGTTTCTTCTCACCGGAAATACTTCTGAAAACCACTCACGCGAATATCTGTGATTAACTGTGAGGTCTCGTGCGCTCTGTAGTTCGTTTTTCCATGGCTTCATACTTACGTTCTGGTAATTCGCTGTCAAAATAGCATACGCGGCTGGTTGAGCAGACAGTAATTTTCACGACTCGTGAATTTGTGTGCCGTACTCGTGCTCCTGGCGTCTGTTTTTAGAGTTGCAACTATGACTATATATGAAACGGTCACGTTTGTTTTCACTACTGCCGGTATTGCACTGGTCGCCTGCGTCAACGAGGTGGATTACGATTCCGATCACGAAACCTCAACACTCATCAACAATTTCGGCCACGACTACCGGGAAGCGGTGTCGCCGGCGTTCCGGTCGCGCGAGTGCGTGTTCTCCAACCGCGGCTACGACTACCGCGGCGTCCTGCACCAGGCGCTGGACTACCGGCCGTGCAGCTCGTGGTCCGTCGGCAAGGACAACGACGACCTGCACATACACCGCGGCTTCCTGCACCGGTCCAGCCTGATCGACGGCCACGTCGGCGGCCAGAGCTACTGCCGCGTGCCCATCAACAGGGGCTGGGGCCTGACGTGCATGCTGTTCTGGCCGCCGCGGCCGCGCGAGTGCACGCGCGAGCCGCCGCCGTTCTGCGCCGGGGTCGAGACGGCCCAGTGCCGGTTCACCGGCAACGGCCAGGAGTACCAGGGCAACCTGAGCCGGACGCAGACGGGTCGCACGTGCCTGCCCTGGCCGACCGCCTACGCGCACGTGGAGCGTCTGCTCGGCAAGGAGATCGAGCACCTGCCGTTCTCCAGGACCATGCACGACCTGCACAAGCATTTCCCCGAGCTGCGCGAGCACATGCACAGCGACACCACCAACGCGAGCCTGTGGTGGCCGAAGGTCGGCCACAACTTCTGTCGCAACTGGTACCCGTGGTCGTACAACGGCCGCGACAACGGGCCCTACTGCTTTGTGGAGACGGACCACGTCGAGGGCGGCAAGGGCCCTCTGGTGACGGTCGAGTCGTGCGACGTGCCGCTCTGCGACGACCGGCCCGACGCCTGCACCTACGTGACGCGTGGCAGCAACGGCAGGTTCGACTTCTACCTGCCGCTGCCTTTCCAGTCAGCCACGGCCGACAACGTGGTTCGGCTGTCAATCCGCTCGTGGACCATCGAGTATCCCATACACGCGCGCTTCAAATTCGTCGACACCACCAGCACAGTTCAGCGGGGATATTTCTTCTACGTGGGGCCCTTGGACACGGTTGCGTCCCGCATTCAGCCGTTGACCCAGAATGGTCATTTCATCAAATGGCGCCAATACTCGCCAAACAAGACGATGGCTGTGGAATGGCGGAACATTTACTTCCGCTTCGTCGGTGCCACGCGCACGGTAGAGTTCGGAGATGTGCTCGACTCGGGCGCGCTTGAGCCTATCCTTCACTTCGGCGATGTGCACTTCGTCTTCCCACGTTTTATGTCTTTCACAGGTAGCAGAGAGGCGACGCCAGCCTGCAAGAATACCATAACTACCGTGATGTACGGAAGAAGGGCCGGGGTATATGGACCGTGGAGCTACTTTCCCGACTACCAATTGCCTAATCGCGAAACGCTGTCGTTCGAGTACTGGTCGGAGATTGCTGTCATGAAAGCGGCCGGAGATCCAGATAGGATATTTTTCGAAGATTATCAGCACGCCTACAAGGATTGCAACTTCAATTACGAGAGGTCACGCCTGCTGGTGCACGTGCCGCATATGTGCGATGCATGTCGCGAGATCGATGTGGACGGACACCCGTTCCTTCTGCACCGTATTCCACGCCTGCCTGGACCGGAAGACTCGCCAGAGTACGAAATCCGATTCAGCCTGCGCGGACTCGTCGTCAGATCAGGGTCGCCGAGATTGTTCTTGCTGCACCAGGCCGGCTCGTTCCCGCAGTGGACTGCTGACGCGAACAAGACCACCTCGTTTGACTGGGAGTCGCGCTGGAGCAGGCACAATGACCCGGAAACTCCGGCCCATGCACGATACTGGGAAAATGTCGATATCTTTGGAAATGTGGATTTTCACCTGTCAGATCCCGGTTATATTATTGACTTCGTGATTAATGATTCTGGAGAACCTGATCTTTTGCTTAGGTACAATCTGCCGGCTGTCAGTTATGCATATTGGGATGGCAGAGCACTTAAAAAGTACAAAATTGAAAATTCAACCTTTTTCCAGTTCAATCAGGAGATGGTGGACGAAGACAACAGTGAAACACTTGTGCGAACTAAACTGAACAGAGCATTCGTGCCGACATTGTTGGAGAACAAAGTGTACAAGATTCGCGTGAATCGTGAAGGATTTAGTCTGTTTTTCATAGACATCGCCAATGACGACGCAGAAATTGAAATTCTCCACTATGATTACCCTCCTATTCGATACGTGCACAGCATCCCCATGTCTGAGGGGAAGAAGATCAAACATTTCCCCTACCCGTATCAGAGTAATGTGGATAGATTATCTCGATTCTTTGGTATAACCAACACAATGATGCTCAATAAGGGACGTCACTTTTTCTACACGGTACACTGCGTGCCAAAACACCGGCAAATTGTACTTGAATACCCGGATTGTGTTCTCACCCACGACGATCCGAAGTTTTCTGGGCAGTGGTCAACAACAAAGCACGGATTTCAGTGCGCACGTTGGGACGACCCGCTCGTGCAGAACTACGCCACAGCCGACCTCAAGCCGATGCTAACTGGACTGGAAATCAACAAGAAGTATTACGATATCAAAAAGCACGGATTTGCAGCCTACACGTCGCTTCGAAAAGATGCAAAGAAATTATTTGCGGGCGACAGCACTTTCGGCTTCAACTACCGAACCATGGACGGCCTACTGAAGCTGCAGGAGCTGGCCGCCGACAAGGACAACTATCCAGACGGCAGCATCACATCGGCAGGCAACAACTGTCGCAACCTGGGCAGCAGCAGCGAGACGGGGCCGTTCTGCTTCACGTACGTGACGCTGATGGGAAAGCACTACCCGTTCGTGTGGCCCATACCGGACCAGTGCAGTGTACCGCGCTGCCACTTCAGCGCCTGCCGAGGCACCCTGGCCGGCCACGAGTACCGAGGCCCGGCCGTCTCCGACGCGCTCCACCGGCCGTGCGAGGTGTGGAACCGCGACCGTGTCACCGCCGTGTACGGCCCGCTCAACGGCGACGGCGCCGCCGACAGGGTTTCTGCCCTTCTGGACGAGCTGGCCGGGAGCCGGAGCTGCGCGAATTTCGTGCTGGAGCCGACCAGCTCGGACGTTGGTGGTATCGAGTGCTTGACAGGCGACAGGCGACGGCCGCGCGCGCCCTGCCACGTGCCCATCTGCCAGATGGGCAGCTGCACCGTGCTGGTGGCGTATGACGAGCAGCGGGACCGCCAGAACTACATGCGCGTGCTCGGTTCGGACCCGAAGATGCTGAGGTTCGGACTGCGCCACATGAGCCTGTCGCCTGACACTGACGGGCGTCTCCAGGTGGAGTTCACCGACGTGCCGCACAACGCATCGCAGCGTGAGTCGCTAGTGATTGACATTGGCTTCCAAGTCCAAATCCGCTACAAAGCCAAGACAGAAAGTCAACACACCACACTCGTCTACAAAGTCTTCCCCAACCTGATCCGTGTGCTTGGTCTGCAATACCTGTGGATAGGCATTGACAAGGACGAGGTACGCTTTGGCAAGGATAAGGACTTCCGCAACCCCCTGCTGACGGCGCCACTGACGCGCAATCCTCTGAACGACGGCGACGTCTTCCACTTCATCAACTTCCGCAGCGAGGACGTGATGGCGCTGGACTGGGGCTGCGGCCAGCGCTGCCCCGTCTGGTACGTGGCCTCCCAGTCGCGCCTCTACGAGCACCACCTGGTGCCGGACGCGCCCGGTGCGGGCCGGTGGCACTTCAAGCTGCAGGTCAACATCCGCTGGACCGACGACTTTCTGCCGACACACGGCGAATGCCGCCGGCGACGTCCTCCTGGAGGAGTTCGGCTCACCTTCAGCGAGAGCGCGTTCGGACTGACCGTGGGCTCGCGCGTCGAGTTCGTCATCCGTCAGGGCACGGAGGTCTCCGTTCGGCTGGTGTACCGCGACGACGACGGGGACAAGACACTGGAGCGGCCGATCGTGTTCGCGGGGCCCAACAACGACTGCGGCAGCTGTTGGACCCGCTACGACATCGCCTACGACTCGAGCAAGTCGCGCGGCAGCGTCAACTGGCGCATCACCGACGCCGCCGCGGGCCGGCAGATCGGAGCGCTGCGCATCGACGACTACGACGACCGGCGACGCGCCTTCCTGCCCACCGCGTACCACGTGGCGGCCGTGCACCGGTGCCAGGTGCCGGCCAACGTCGTCTTCAACTGCACGCCCCCGGACCGATTCGCCGTGGAGCGAGTGGACGGCGGCTGGGACGGCTGGTCTCCGTGGGAGTGCAGCGCGCCCTGCGACGGCGGCTTCGGCGTGCGCGACCGCCACTGTCGCAGTCCGCCGCCGAACTTCTGGGGCGACTTCTGCGAGGGCGACGCCTACGAGATGGGCGTGTGCAACGACTACAAGTGCGGCCAGTTCAACCCGGAGATGGTGGACCGGCTGCGCAACCACATGCGCCAGTCCGAGGCGGTCACGCTGACGCGCTACGCCGGCGGCGGCGTGCGACTCACCTGCTCGAACCGCGTGGCCACCATCGTGCGGGACGCCATGCCCGGCACGGAAACGCGCTGGTACTTCAACCGCTCGACGGTGGACATGTCGCTGTGGATGGACATGCTCGCCGGCGACATGTACCGCGGCAGTCTGACGACGGCCGACACCGGCGTGTACATCTGCAACCTGGTGACGCCCGCGCCGACTCGCGACGAGCGCACCGCCCAGCTGACGGCGCTCGTCGTGCGCTCGATGCAGCCCACGCTGCGCGTGCGCGAGGGCGAGCGGCTCGAGTTCCCGTGCAACATCGACATGGTCGGCCTGGTGTACGCCGACCTGTCGCAGCGCTGGCTGCGCGACGGCCAGGTCTTCCAGGACCTGGGCGTGACGTCGCCGTCCGACACGAACCTCTTCTCGGAGGCGGCCACGCCGCAGCTGGCCGGCGTCTGGGAGTGCCGCGTCTCCGCCGAGGCGCTCAACCTCAGCTGGACGACCGCCTGGCAGCGCGTGCGCGTGCTGCCGCGCCGCACCTGGCTCACCGACTTCCGCGCGTCCATCTTCTACCGCAAGCTGGCCGAGGCGCACGGCGCGCGCCTGTGGCTGACGCTGGCGACGGTGGCCGGCTGCCTGGGCGGCTTCTGCTGCTGCTACACCTGGATGGCGCGCCGGACGATGCGCAGGGAGGCGGCCGAGGTGGCCGCGTACGTCGAGCAGGGCGACATGGACGCCGCCGACGTGCGCGCCGCCGGCTTCTCCGTGTCCGACCTGACCGCGCCGGACGGCGACGCGGACGGTGCGGAGGGCGACGTTGAGGAGGAGGGAGGACGGGCGGCAGCGTCCGGTCCGGGCTTCACGTCCGACACGTCCGTCTGGGAGTCGAGCGACACGGGCAGCGCGCCGCCACCGCCGCCGCCGCCTCCACCACCTCCGCCGCTCATTGACATCTGAGCCGTGACATGCGTCGCGCGCCGGCAGGTGGCACGATTCACGCGGCCAATGTTCGCCGCTGCAAACCCACGTCGTAGAGGATGTCGCGTACGCCGGGAGCCCTGAATCAATACAAACCTCGCTCGCGGCCAGAACTGATATCAGAACCGGGACCATGTTCTATAGAACTTGTTTCGCGGCAGCGCATAGCACAGAACAAATATTGACTCGTTTCTAAGTATATATTCATATAACAAATATATAGGTACATACAACTATAATCAATGCAATGAGAAAACCTTGTAACAATGGTATGCTTGTGAGGTGGATAGACTAGCTGCACTAGCCTGTATTCGTTCCATGAGGTCCTAGAACATTGTAGGACATTTGTAAAGTAGTGCCAAGACCCATGGTTATTTACGTTTCAATGGCGTCGCATCTGCTTTTATGTGTTATTGCCGGATTTGCAGATTTACGTCACGTCGTTTTTCTGGGGTTGTCGTTCTTGTGAAGGTGAGTGTTTTGTCGTGGATAATTTTGGCAAGCGAACATGTGCGTCTGTCGCACTGGTAATGGCGAACTGCCTGGTAATGGTAACTGCGAACTGCGAACTGCAGTGGTATTCGCAGTTGTTTTCCCGTGCCTCAGATTGTTAGCTGGTGGCAAGTACTTACCGCATGTGCGGATTTTACCTATGCATTTGATGTTTGTAGAGGCGAGTAAAACGGTTGTCTTTCTGGCCACATCGGCTGTAGTGTCACTGTGAGAAGCCGATTTGCCTTGTGTCAGTGTTAATAAAGTTCGTTTACGACCAGCCTAACTGTGCTGCAAGATGATCGATGTATGTCATGCAAATGCAGCGATACAAATCCGTATTGAATGCGAGCACTACTATGAATTCCGTAGTTTACATGCATCATGGCGCATTGTGCGACACAAAAGTTTCCGTAGACGATAAAAAGGCTAGGTGACAGCAAGGAGAAGGGCCGGATGGACGGCCCGACATTGGATATTCGGTGAGCGGACCACAGTCAAAGGTGTCACGCGTGGAAATGGGGGGGGGGGGGCAGAGAGCAAACAAAACTCTGGCCGTCCGGACGGCGGTAGCCGGTAATGGAGCAGTCAACGGAGGTGAGCACGGCCTAAGGACGTGCTTTGTAGTGTACCGGGGCGCCCACCTCACAAGCTCGGACGTGACGTGGGGACGCACCCCCCCCCCCCCACACACACACCCTCCGCGATGTCCTTGTCAAACCTTCCAGCTGATCCGCCACCACGCATCCTCGTTGCACCGCACGATGCCCTCCGGGGATTTTGGTTGATGTCAAGGTGCCACCGATGGAGGGGGGTGGGAGATTGTGCGAGCGGAGACTGACCCCTTGTCAGCTTTGCGTGTTGTCTGGTTTGGAAATTGTTGGGTCAATGTCATGATAACCGAGATTAAATCGCAATAACACTAATCGGATATTACAGTAAGAACAGTCTGAGATGGTTTTAAAATATCGAATGTAATATGTAATAAAATAATATGTACGAGACAAATACAGCTCGTACGTCAGGCGAAATGATAGGGCACGGTTTCCACGTAGGACTGAAGCATTAGTGAATTTAATATGTTGCGTGTCACATGTAAAAACTGACATGCTGCATGCCACATGTTAGTGGTGTCTGATTAACAAAATCGCTTTTGATAAAGTAGTCGCAAACGATCGTGTTTCAAGTTTATGATTAATGAGAAATTGAAGCGCACAATGTATCAACTGATACCACCATGTGTAGATGAATTGGACTGTAAGTGGATTTCCATGCTGATAGCAGTGCAGTAGCGTGTAGCTCTCCCCCACGGTCGCAAAAGTTTCTCACCAAAAGTGTCAGGAAGATGCCTCGCAGGTTATGCGAGATATGAGCACGGCCCGTTCAGCACTTCAGAAGTTAGCCTCGAAAAGCATATGGGGGTTCGCCCTCTGTGCCGGTAGGGGTTATTGGCGGTTTCTACGGAGGGACGGATACAGGGGGCCCTGGGGATATGTGCCCCCTCTCCGTGAAAGGTGGCGCCACTCCGGCCGGGAAAAGGCTCGCCTCGGAAGACGTTCGACTACACCCCGTCTCTCAACTCGCCGGGCGGATTTTATTCAGCCCGAGGGGGTCCCTCGGAAGGGAATGACGCCCCATTTTTGGAAAGAAAAAGGCGCCCTCCTGAGAGGAAAAGGCGCACCTTAAGTGGATTCGAATACACCCCCGTCCCCTTATCCCCGATCAACGAATCATCAGCCAAAGGCGTCCCTCCAAGTACTTTCGCGTTGGTGTCCCTTCGAGAAAAAGTTACTGCACCAGACGAGTGCCCTCCATTATAATTCCCGGCAAATCCCTGTGCTTATCTGATATTTTGCAACAGCTTATGTTGCTGTTTCTTAATACCATGTTGGCATGTTTATCCGGTTGGGCCGATGACTTTGACAACAACATCAACTTACCATTTTGATGAGTACTTCCTGCCCCCTTCCCTAGGCGGAGGAAATCGTCCGGTAGGCTGCCATCGCGATAGCTTTTTTACATCATTTCTCGAGTGTATGATGCAAAGGCCCGCCGTAGCTTCCCTTCTGAGTCTGATACGACGAAAATTGAAGAAAAAACGTAGAATGCAAACTCAGCCTTCCTTTAAAAACAGGACGCGAGAAACGGAGGAAGCAGTGTGCAGTTTACCATTGAGAGATCTTTTTATTTATTGCCAAGGTCATGAATTTATTAAGTTCAGGATTCATCTATTCCAAAATAAAATGGAATCCACAAAATTATTCATATGCAATCAATTCAAAGCAATCACAATTAAACAAACATTCCTTCATGAAAAGTCAAAAGAGCATTTCATTACACAAGGCTCCATCCAAATGCAAACTTTAAATGTGGATCCCACAATTCCAAACCTTTCGCGCAGTCGCCTTTACCTTGTACACTAGGATTTGTGGCGTACTGGAGTGAAAACACTGAAACGTTGCTCGTGGATCGCGCGGCTACCAGATCCGACACCCACGACGAAAATACTTCATAGATGATACCAACCAAAGGATACCTTTATAATGGCAGAAAATGATTTCGTGATGGTTGAGAGGATATGAACGTGCAAGCAATGTGACAAATGGCATCGATTTTGAGGGACTGCTTGTAAAATGGAGGGTTTATTTTAGATCTTAAGCGTATCTACAGTCGCAAAATGCGATCCATGCGACCCCTGTCTACTGCGCTGACTGACAGTTGGCCGGTGCCCTGGATGTGTTTGTGCAGAACTACGCTTCATGGGGATGAGTGGTCTAGTGGTAAGTTGCTCGTCTCGCAATCGGGAGGTTGTGTGTTCGAGTCTCACCTGTTGCTACTCTTCGCCCGCGATCAATCGGCGCGAGAGATTGGCGACGCTATATGGCTGAACAGTCGATGTGTCGTAGAACCAATAACCAACCAACCAACCAGAACTACGATCCATGGATGCCAGGCTTGGACCTTACAAATGTCTGTGAAAAGATGACGGGTTCACTTGTGACATTTCATGAATTCTATCCCCGGCCAATACACGCCAATGAGGCTCCGGAGCATTCGGATAGAAAAGCTGCACGGTTCCATGTGCTCAAAGTGATAATCCGAAAAACTGCACCCTTGATGCAATGAGGTGCAATTCATCCGCCAGTCGATTGACTTGCTCGAGCGCCGCATGCTTACCGGGCGCATATCCAGGAGACGTGGTGTGGGTAATCAATCGTTCAGGCGACAATGGTCCACTGAACACCGTACCAAACGACACGACGATACGGTCAATCGGACGGATGCTCACGTATGTCGGGTGCACGCACACGTACTAAATCTGAAATATGCGCCCGGTAGTTGGTTGGTTATTGGTTTCACGACACGTCGACCATTGAGTCATGTAGCGTCGCCAATCTCTCACGCCGATTGGTCGCGGGCGAAGAGTAGCGACAGGTGGGACCCGAACCCACAACATTTCGATTGTGAGACGAGCAACTTACCCCTAGACTACTCGTCCCCTATGCGCCCGGTAGGCATGTGACACCCAAGCAAACTAATCGCTTGGCAGATGAGCTGCACCTCATCGCATCAAGCGTGCAGTTGTTTTCAGGTGATCACCTTGAACACATGCACACGCCACTGGTCGCGCAACTGGCTGCTGTGTTTCAGGTCCCGTGGCGCTGTGTTTCAGGTCCCGTGGCGCTGTGTTTCAGGTCCCGTGGCGGGAGACGGCCTCTCTGCTGGACGAATCGTCGGCCATTCTGGAGAGCGAGCCGGGCTGGGCAGACGAACTGAGCCGGGAGAGGAAGCTCATCGACGCTTTCCTTCTGGGTGTTGTTTAGTTGACGAACTCCGCCCACGCTCGCCTCGCCAGCCTTGTTCCGTGCGTCGTGCGTCGCTGCCCTGTTGCTGACTCGCTGCTGACTCACTGCTGACTCGCTGCTGACTCGCGTGTCAGCACTTTTGTCATTGCCTGCACGGGTGTCGTGACTCAAATACAGGCTTGCTTCCTCCCAAGAGACCCTTCCAATGCGCCGTAAGATAACTCAAGAAACAAACTGGCCGGAATTCATCGACTACTTTTGTGCGATATTTATGGCGCCATTGCATCACCAGATGCCTGAAGTAAACCAGGTCACAGTTCTCATGAAAATGTTCACACTATTTGGCATAGTAACAAGTCCACGAGCATGGACAACATTATGTGCGGAAAAAAACTATGCAAATGTGCACAAATGTTGTCAGAGGTTAACGACTGATAAAGATAAGACGCACTCTAAAAAATGGCAAGTGAGTTATGGAGCGATAGTTGAGAACATTCTCATCACATTAAGGAATACAAAAATGCATAGAACGGTTCACAATATGCTATATCTGATCAAACAATAAATCATTACACTAGTCGTTCAACTTTTTCATTATCTCCAAGTTCCAACAAGGTTTGAAAAACTCAAAGTGCAAACGACCAGAGACCAATACCAATAAAATCGGCGATCCTCTGACTACAGTACCGCAAGTTTCAGCTCCACCTGGCTGCCCTAACACCGGTAGTGATCAGTTGCATTCCCGACAGGCCGCGGGGACGAGTAGCCTAGGAGTAAGTTGCTCGTCTCACAATCGAAAGGTTGTGAGTTCGAGCCTCACCTGTCGCTACTCTTCGCCCGCGACCAATCGGCGCGAGAGATTGGCGACGCTACATGACTCAACCGTCGATGTGTCGTAAAACCAATAACCAACCAACCCAACAGGCCGCGATGCGGTGTGGTGGCCGGCGCCGGCGGCACGGGGAAGTCTGAGCCGGACGGCACGACGCGCCGACCGACAACTGGTCAATCTGTCCCAGCGGCCGCTATGCAAAAACAAACTTCCCTAGCCGACCAGGCAACTGAGCCGAATAGGCCACGTCCTGAGCGTTTCCCATGGAGAGCTGTCCTTGCCCGTATGGGTCGGGCCGATGCGGTTGGTTTTGCGTTCAGTGAGCATGGATGTGGCCTTCAGCAGAGAGGAATTAGGGGGCTTTTTAACCAGTGCCAAAGCGTTTGGGCGTGGTAGCTATTATAACCATGTGTTTAATTATAGTTTGCAGTTGGTTGGTTGGTTGTTTATTTGAGTTTTATGGCGCATCGACCAGGTTTGGTCATTTAGCGCCCATACAGTTTGCAGTTGGCTCAGGGGAAAATCTCTCGGGGTTATTCGTCAATTATGGACGTAAACAAGGCCACCAACTTGATCGCCAAAACTCTATTGTACTCAAATTTCATGACCTTAGATCGATATCTTCAAGGTCAAATGAGGCCAAAATGTCAACAACAAAAATTGTATTGCGTGGATTGGCTTGTCATTGTTATGGATCGCTGTTATTATGTGAAAATGCTCCAAAATGGGCACCAATGATGTCTTGGAGATTACTAATGATGCAATACAGATGTCAGACCCGCCATTTGGCCTCAGGTCACCTATGTAGCAGCACTTTATCAGGTCAATACCTGCTCCAGTTACCGGAATCGGACCGCCCGCCCGACTGCCCCGTCGGGCGGCTCGGCGCAATCGGCTTCGCAAAAAAAGGAGTGAAGTACATGAATAAAGTATGGAAACGCTTAGGTACCCAATGACAAACAGTAGATTCCAGGATGTGTAGGGCGTAACGTGCAAAGTGACATCAATCGTTTAACAGTCATTTGCATTTATGACAACAATCCAGTTAACCAAGTTTGGTTCCATTAACCTGTCATGAACTTGACCTCGGTGACCTAACATGACTTTGAAACTATACAGCATAACAATATACACCAAACAAGTCGCTAGTGTCGCGAAGCACTTTTGCCAATACACGACAAGCGCATCAGCACCAATTCTTTTTGTCTGAAAAGGACCCCTTTTCCTCTGAAAGACTACCTTTGGCAGATAAATCCGTTGAGGGCACTGGACGCTTTCCCGTCCGGGGAGACGCCATGGTTGAGGCACATGCTCCAAGTGTCCCACGTATCTACCCCTGGTCCAAATGGCCTCGAGAAATTTTGACGCGGCTATCCGGTCGATCAGCTGGTGTTACAATCAGCTAGCGGCCATGTCGCAGCGGTCACGCGCAACGCACATTTTTATCCTGCTCGCACACCTTGAAATTACCGCAGTCGCAGTCAGTTACGGTGAAGGTGAACCGGTCGAAGTGGTCCAAAGCCGTGGAAGTGATACTCTGCGGGGGCCTGAATCAGTGCAAAGTAGGTGGCATATCCATTAATTAACGGGCGTTGTCAATATCAGTATCTGCTTGAATCACTTTCTAACGGGATGTTTTAACAACTCAGCCGGTGTTTGACGTGAGCTGAGGGAACATCTTCGTGCTGCTTCTCGTTGGCGGCGGACATTTGGCTTCTCATGTAATGAAGGCTGCATTCTCTTCTGTGTGCAACAAGGAGCAATACTATTGATACGAGATCAAATTGCAATAAGTACAGATGCTAGCATTTCTGGTTGTTTTATCAATTTATTGTGGTGCAGCCCATTATTTATTTTTGATGGTTGTCTTCGGTGGTACGGGTTCAAGCTGCAGAATCTTTTCCAAAACGTGGCATGAAGCATCATTGGCCTTTTGGTGCGCTCCGCGCACGTTTCGGGACTCCGTGGACATATATATATATATATATATATATATATATATATATATATATAAATGTGTGTGTGTGTGTGTGTGTGTGTGTGTGTGTGTGTGTGTGTGTGTGTGTGTGTGTGTGTGTGTGTGTGTGTGTGTGTGTGTGTGTGTGTGTGTGTGTGTGTGTTGTGTTGTGTGTGTGTGTGTCTGTGTGTGTGTGTGTGTGTGTGTGTGTGTGTGTGTGTGTGTGTGTGTGTGTGTGTGTGTGTGTGTGTGTGTGTGTGTGTGTGTGTGTGTGTGTGTGTGTGTGTGTGTGTGTGTGTGTGTGTGTGTGTGTGTGTGTGTGTGTGTGTGTGTCTGTGCGTCTGTGTGTGTGTGTGTGTCTTGTGTGTGTGTGTGTGTGTGTGTGTGTGTGTGTGTGTGTCTGTGTGTCTGTGCGTGTGTGTGTCTGTGTGTCTGTGTGTGTGTGTGTGTGTGTGTGTGTGTGTGTGTGTGTCTGTGTGTGTGTGTGTGTGTTGTGTGTGTGTGTGTGTGTGTGTGTCTGTGTGTCTGTGTGTGTGTGTGTGTGTGTGTGTGTATGTGCGTGTGTGTGTTGGGGGTGTGTGTGTGTGCGTGTGTGTGTGTGCGTGTGTCGTGTGTTTGTGTGTGTGTGTGTGTGTGTGTGTGTGTGTGTGTGTGTGTGTGTGTGTGTGTGTGTGTGTGTGTGTGTGTGTGTGTGTGTGTGTGTGTGTGTGTGTGTGTGTGTGTGTGTGTTCAGGACTTTGTAAATAAAGACCTATCTCCTGTCGTTCAACAAGTTTTATGAACAATGTATACCCACTCCCACACAAAAACAGGGGCCTTCACCTATTTCACCCACGTTCCCTACCACCCCTTCCTCCATTACCACCTCTAATCCAACCACTTGTGAACAGGATGACACGCTCTTTCGCCTTTTGCCCCGAGATAATATTTTTATGCATAAGCAAGTAAAAAGCAGTTGCCTGAAAATAGCAGTTAGCCATTGATGTTCACGCTTCTTCTTGTCTGCTTCATTGACCCGAGCTGAAACTGTTTTTTGCCTATATTTGTCAAAAAGACTCCTTACATTTACATTTGCTCTTTCATTCGATAACATGCTACTTCGATAACATGCCAAGTATTGAAACTTCCACCGGGCATGGAAAGGCAAATCCAGGTAAATCCTTTGGGTGGTTGCTAACTACTTTTTCGTGGCACTAAGCTTCCTGTCGGATTTCGCTTTTTGACTTTCATCAGCGTTTCACCTCTTGAAACTAATCGATCCGACTGCTCATTCGAGCAACAATGAGAGTTGAATATAAACTGGCATGGCTGACGAAAAGCCGGCAGTTTCCAGCTTGAAGCATTAAAACAAAAATGCATGCTGTTTATTTTTTATATTGCGACATATATTATTCGTAAGCAGATGATAGTGATTATGATCGTGAATTGCTCATCGTTGAGTATAGACAGCATGTAGCATGTATGTTGAGCGTAGGGCATGTCATGTCTTTTCCATTGGCGCATACACAATACAGTACGTCAATACAAATATCCCATACCACACAAGCAAAACATACTGCGACCATTCTTGGTACATAATAATCATTTTTAGAGCCAGGTGGTAATGTGGTGAAAACCGACCCTTGTTATTGCGCAGTATGATAGAATCTGTTGCACCTTCTCCCTCCACGATCGTCATCCTGGACACGTTTGTCAGGAGGTTAATGTCATGCAGCGTTTCCATGAAATGCGCTCCCTCGTCCTTGGTATGCACCAGTTGGACCTCTTTTCCCAGCCAGTTGTCCCGACTTGTAATCATGCTCCACACCCGAGGAGAGCCCACCTCGGTCGGGTTTCGCTTCATGTTGAACGCGGAGTACAACAGTCGGGTGTCAAGCATGGCATCTATCAGACACAGACACTGGAAGATGAGGGAGAAGTAGGACCAGACGTCCAGAGACTTGACGTAGCCACCGTGTGGACTATGGCGGGAGTACACCGAGAGCATGCTGACCAGTGAGAACGTTGTCGAACAGCTTATGATGCACCGGCCCTGAGATACTTCTTTTGGAAGAAATATTGCCAACCATGCAATAAGAAAGTGAAGCATGCTGGGGACATAGATGAGAAGAATAAATTTCCATGGCAATCGGCGAAACGTGAGAGTGACTTTCAACTGGGGGAAAATCCAACCGGCATATACAACAGACGACGGCTTATGTGCAGTCACGAAAACATCATATCCTTTTAAGTGGAAGTCTTGATGAATTCGAGCTCCCAATGTATCCCAAACAATTGCAATGCGATCATAAAATATGCCAAAGCTTTCTATTGTTATGTTGCAATCTTGTGTATCAAATGGATAGTATTCTAAATGCATACTGCACATTAATATCACGTTCAGTGTAACTATGTTTGACACGACCTTATCGCTATGGAGTGTAAGTTCCTCAGTTTTCTCACCAAACCGCAATGTCCTGGCTTGAAGTACACCTTTCATGTAGAAATCCGGTGTCCATAGTAGACTTCTGTAGAAATCTGTTGGCTCCAAGTACAATATGTTTTTCGAATACTGCGAAGGGCACGAAGAATTAAGGAAAGACGGTAAAACAATTCTACGGTCCCTCCAGTGTTCACTGTAGATAACCGTCAGGACAACACGATTTTTTTCAAGATCAATTAACAAGTCCACAAACACCAGGCTCAGATACACCGGAAGGGCACATGGATGCGGTACTTGCGTCACGGTGATGTTCCCCGTTTCCAGATAATTAATGCAGTCGTCTTCATGTAGTCGTTCTGGCCAATGTCTGTTCTCGTAATTCTCATCGACCAATGAACTGTTGTAAAGTTTGTCATTGCACGCCTGGTCTTCCTCATTGTCCGAGTGTGGTTTGAAAAGTTGGCTTGCACGGGTCCAGGTAGAGGCCAAGAATATGCTGAGCAAAATCTTGCTGACAAGAAGCTTTTTCATGTCCCACGTATCTTGTTTAGCGCTTCGTTACCCGCAAAATGACAGCATTGACGCAAACACCAGGGCACCATGCGAAATTGTTTGAATAGCTATCACAATTAAGCATAGTTTCACATCCATTCCGCCAATACCTCAGTTATGGTAAAAACATAGCATACATGACGTGTAAAACTCCCCAGGATTTGACAATATCATTAGCCGGATATTGTTCTGAACACGACTGGCTGGAATTGAAGAACAATATGAATGATTTAGCATCAATAACATAAAACAAATCAGGCACGTGCAGACGACGCATATTAGATCCAATGAGCTGCAGATCTCAATATTTTCGTTATATTGCTTTACGCAGCGTTAGGCAGCTCATCTGATACTTGTACCTGTTTTACAGCTTCCAAGAATTTTGTACTAACTCTAACGAGAACGAATCATTTTCTTTTGGGTTGGATGAAAATCAAGACATTCTATTTATTCATTGAATAATGCCTTCATATACATGACAGCAGACGAGAAAGCCGTTTATATTACAAGGCAACAGATAATGAAATAATAGTTATTGCGACTTCGGCTGCAATGACCGCCAGGTTTTTCGCATACCTCATTCCACACGTTTTTATCAACCATGTATTGTCACCACTAAATTACCCCGGCATTCGCAAATTGCTTTGGTATTGCCATCGCACTGTGTATTTGGATAGATCAGGGTGAATCATGGCACATTCCCGGAGTAATTTTGGTTTGTCAGTATAAGATAAATCAATTTTAACAGCGTTTGCATGTCGCTTATGGTCTGACATGAAACTTTCAGAAAGCATTCTAACTTTGAAGTTCTGATAAAAGACAGAAAAGAATCGACAGTTGTTCATGGAGTTCGCTTCCTGAAGTTCTCCGTATAGTCTGGGTGTACCGTTGCAATGACAGAGCTTTCCAAGTGATACTTTTACCAAATCACGACACATACGTCAAAATGTTAGCTTCCAATCCGGTGGCGCACAATTACAGGTGATGCTCAGGTACATGTGTCATATAACCCGGCTCTTGATAAGCCGCTCTAATGCTCAAACACTTACCTAACAAATACGTTTTTTAACTACAAAGATGGTTCGTTTATTTTGTTATATCTTTCGTTACACTGAGGGTATCAGCCGGACACTGGGTATTATATATATATGCATATACATACATACATATATATATATATACGTATATAAAAATATGGATAGATACATAGAAATGGTATGTGTAGAGCGATTGTATTTGTTCCAGATGAAACGGCTTTAGGGTATATTACCATGTTACGTGTTTTCTTAGAGATAACTAACAACTATGAAAAATGAAGTTAACGGTCTTTATCTGGCACCACATGTGATATTTAGCTATCTACTGTGTCCGGAATGAATGCGCTTGTCAGGGATACAACTAGGGGCTGGCCAAGAGCCGTGACCCCCCCCCCCCCCTCCCCTAAAATGTCAAATATGCAGATGGAAATACTAGTCTTTGTTTCTTGTCTAAACCGGCGGAGAGAAAATCTTTCATTTTCAGCGTTCAATTTGTTAGCTCTTCAAAGACTTAACTTACAGGTATTCTTGAGTATGTATTTCAAACGTTCTCTTTTCACTGACCCTCTTGGTCAGTGGTCACATACCATGTAATTTCCTATTTCAATTTTGTGATTTTTCATATCCGCAAAAACATTTTGAGTGTGCCTCCATCTGGATGACAAACATTCAAACATGAGTGAACAGTCCAGCATAAAATGACCCTGGAGTAGAAGTTTGGTGGCTGTCTTGTTATATTTCAGTTAACAGACATCAACAGAGAATATTTCGCCAAATGTTGTGCACAAGCTTCAGCCTATGAAACGCGTAAACGATATATGACTAAACGTTTCGACAAATATTCAAAATATTCACATATTCAGATGGCTGGGGCAAACTAATACCACAACACATACTACATATATCAGGTAAATGAAAATATCGGTGAAAAGGTAGGCACTATGAAATAAGGCAAAACGTCTGGTCGAATATATCCGGATCAATAAGGTCTGTTGGTAAGTTGTTTTGCAGAGGGTTTTGACCTGTTTTTGTCATGAACTATGCTGTTTTACAGAATCTGTTACGCAACATCAACTACACGCTGCCTTTGCCATGCAAGCTATCATAGTCGCGAAACCTTTCCACCAAAACCCAGGATGTACGAAGTCTTTTCGGTGGAAAGGTGCCTTTCGGATTGTCGAAACCCACCGTATATCGTGTGCTGGCAGCATTGGAAGCACGAGGCATGCATCACATGCTGTCAGGGGTCAGCAAGCAATCAAGGTAAGCCGAAATGTGCTGCATGAGATGACGCATGGCGCCATTCGGAGAGTGGGCGTATTCAGTGTCTGCTGGCCCGGAAGCTTGATCTCCAACACACATGTGTCGATTCCGCGCAGTCCAGCAACAACTAACTGCACAGTCCTGCACCTGACCAGGTCATTCTATCGGAACGCCGGCACAGCATATTTAGAAGTGTGTTTCAGTGATGAGATAGACTGCAGCGCAGCTTCTCATGGCGGTGCACCGAACAGAATGCAATTCAGCTGCGATTCGTACTCATGTCGGAAAGAACGGGCGATGTAGAGTAGCGTGTCACACTTCTCAAAAAGCTTTTCCAAGCACGTTTTCCCCGGGCTATTCCAGTGCTATGATGAGGTTCAACAAAAGTGTTCCATTTGTGTGAACTTTGGTCGGTAATTTTAATCTCCGAGTAGCAGGTGAAATTATCAGCTCAATTAAGTTCAGTCAATTGTGAAGTTATCACCTATTAAGTTTCTTCTAGCACGGTGGTCTAGCATTGACTTGGGAGTAGTAGGTGATGTCAGCGCGTCACTTTTCTCTTTGTAGTTCAGCTAGGGCGATTAAACAAAAACTGTCGAATTGCTCATAGTCTGCTCTATCATCTGATATAAAGTTCTAACCCTGTTAGCACTGCGGGTAAGCTGCTCCAGTTCCCCCTCAATCAGAAAATATACCGCCTATCCTGAACTAAGCAAGTGAGCTCCATGTGACTTAGGAACTGTTTCTTTACATCGATTTTCAATAATGTTGTGAACTAAATTTTAAGATCGAACTTTGCCATCTATTGGCCAAAATAATTACAACAGTGTTCGGTCACTTGCACATGATTCACAGAGAAAATCCCGAATATTGTGCGACGTGACATAACCTAAGGTGACTTGTGACCACAACTGAGTGGTCGGTTCAACCCTGGCCAACTCGAGTGGCGGGTCAAGGTCAACACACTTCCTTTTACACTGACGGCTCCCGTTCCAGCAATGGTGCGGGCGCCGCCTGTTGCGGTGGGCCTGACACTGATCAAGTTAAATCAACACCTCATCATTCGGCATACGAGGTGCGACCAAAAAGAAACGGGACATTGGCTGCTGACGACACGACTCAGCAGCCACACACCGATAACTATATCACAGTGATGCACAACATTTCAGCACTATATGAGCAAAGTGTTGATTCAGCTGACCCATTGTGATTCTTTCCACAGGTGTGTTTCTAACTCCTATGCAGTGTCCCGTGCCACAACATGAGCCTTGAACAAAGGTTTAACATCACAGTTCTTGGTTAAACTGTAACAGTTCTTGGTTAAACTGGGGAAAACTGCTTTAGAAACACTTTCTATGCTGAAGGATGTGTATGGAGACCAAACAATGTCCCGTACACGTGTGTACGAGTGGCACAAAATGTATACGAGTGGACGTGATGACGTGGAGGATGACCCGAAACCTGGACGTCCCACAACATCAAGAAATGACGAAAACATCCAGAAGTTGAAGGAACTGGTGCGGAGAGATTGTAGATTGACGGTCAGAATGCTGGCTGAGGAACTGGGATTGGGGAGATAGTCAGTGAGGACCATCCTGAGGGGGGATTTGGGCATGAGGAAGATTTTTGCGAAGATGGTGCCCAAATTGCTCTTCGATGATCAGAAGGCCCGCCGTGTGGACGTGTCCCGGGACGTCTTGGAGCAGCCGGAGGGCAACACAGAGTTCCTGGACGATGTCATCACAGGAGACGAGAGCTGGGTCTTCCAGTATGACGCCGAGACCAAGCGGCAGAGCCTCCAGTGGAAAACGTCGGGGTCACCCAGACCAAAGAAGGTCGAGTATCAAGGTGATGCTCATTGCCTTCTTTGACCACCAAGGCTTGGTTCACCACGAGTTCGTGCCACCAGGGCAAACCGTAAACCAGCACTTCTACAAAGAGGTGCCCAGCCGCCTGACTGCACGGATCCGACACTCGAGGCGTGACTCGTGGGAGAACAAGAGATGGATCATGCACCACGACAATGCTCCCGCACACGGCGCCCTCAGCATCCGACAGTTTCTAGCCGAAAGACAGGTTGCAACTCTGGAACATCCCCGTACGCGCCAGATCTAGCACGGTGTGACTTCTGGCCATTCACAAAGCTCAAGGGTGTCCTCAAGGGATCACATTTCGAAGGGGTTGAAGACATCAAAGAGCACGTGACAAGCACCCTGAGAAACATGAAGAAGGAGGAACTTGAGAGGTGCTTCGAGGCGTGGAAGAGCAGATTCCAGAAGTGCATCGACTTCGAGGAGGAATACTTCGAAGGGGAGAATAAGTAGTTTCCTGTCATCTCGTGCAATAAAGACTATATTGACCGAGTCCCGTTTCTATTTGGTCACACCTTACACAGCAAAATTAGTCTCCATACTCACTTGCATCCAACACATCATTAGACGACACATTACTACAGCACTACTACAATCTGCACTGACTCACGCTCCTCCATTGACGTCCTCGCGGCCATACACAACACCACGCACCCCACACTCCACGCCATCCGACACCTTTACCATGACAACCACGCACACCTTCAGCTCACCATCAGCTGGATCCCCGGACATATGAGCATCCCGAGAGATAAAGGAGCGGATGGCTTGGCCCAAGCGCCTATCGACCTCCCTCCGAACGAGGGAGTTCCGGTGCTCCCCTCCCCGAGATCTCCTATCCCCCACAAATGATTTATTTAGGAAATATATTCGGGTCTGCTGGTCACACGACACCGCACACCTACGCGCTATCAAGCCCACACTCTCCAACTGGCCGCCCTCCAACCAGCACTCCCGTTTGAACGAGGTGGTGCTCGCCAGATCTCGCCTCGGACGCACCAAGTTGACACACACTTTTATTTTTGAATCGACCATGTCGCCTTCCACTTTGTAGCACAAGTCGAGTTCGCGTTATTGTCGCCCACATTTTGCTTACCTGTCCAACATATGCTCCTCATCGTCGCGCTATTCTCCAATATTTCACTAACATCCATATACAAATTTCGCTTCGGGCTGTCCTCCGGAGTAGGCACCTCGAGCTACTATTCCGTTTTTTGCACGACAACGAACTTTCCAAACTGACCTGATTTTTCTGTGACAAGTTGCCTGGTTCAAGCTGATTTCATGTGAAGTTCAAAGCTATATGACACGCTTTACACTCATCGTTAACTATACGACTTCGTTATACACGTCTTACTCCCCGACGTCGTAAAACACATACATATAGGTTATATATTTCACACTAGGTAGACAGGGACCGATCCAATTTGGCGAAAACGAACGGTTTTCCTAATAGATTGCGCTTGGCTGTTTTTAACTTACCTACCTTGGTACCACAGCACATGGTGTCGACAAACGGTCACAGATTCATGAAGCTTATTCACACAGACGCACAACACAACACATACACATTCACACAACACACAACACAACACACAACACAACACACAACACAACACACAACACAACACAACACAACACACAACACAACACAACACACAACACACAACACAACACACAACACAACACAACACAACACAACACACAACACACAACACACAACACACAACACAACACAACACACAACACACAACACAACACAACACAACACACAACACAACACACAACACAACACAACACACAACACAACACACAACACAACACACAACACAACACACAACACAACACACAACACAACACACAACACAACACACAACACAACACACAACACAACACACAACACAACACACAACACAACGTTGTCGATCACTCAATGCAGCACTCAGTGCAGCACGGCTCCCACAAACGGCTTCAAGTTCATGTAACCTGCTTCGGTGCCACATAACGTTTTCCTGTGCCATTCCACGAACCGGACCAAGGGCGGGGACGTACCTGGTGAGACGCCACGTGCAGTGCGCGAGGCGAGGTCCAGGTCAGACGCCTTGTACCTCCCGAGGGTGGCGATGCTGTCAGAACATCTCGAGATGGACCGAAAGACAAAAGAGAAGGTCCAAACCACGGAATACGTTCCGGTGGTGAATACGTTCAGGACACGAAGAAACACAACACTGCGTGGCCGAGAACACAGCGCCGTGCTGCGGCTCTGCGTAGAAGGCTAAATGAATTTGTAACCGTTTGTGGACACCATGTGCTGTGGTCTCTCGACCCATGGGCCGGACCAAGAGTGTCACGGGACAACGCTCAGCATGCCCCGCGGCGGCGGACCGCGCGCAGAGGCGGCTCCAGGTACCGGGTGGTGTCACATCATCACAAAGAGCACCGTGTCGAGTTGTGCGGCTGTGTTGGTATTTGTGCAATATACAATGAGACTGAATAAGCCGACTTTGTATGGCGCATTCGGAGCAACTGCGATACTTTTGCGGTCAATTGTGAAGGAGCAAATTTTCAGCCATGTATGTACCTGACTATTTTCGTCATCTCAGAACTGAGTTTGATGAAGGGTTGTGCTCCAGCCCCCGTGCAACTTCCAAACCAGCAGATGAATTTTGATCAAACTTGGACACACATGGACAGATGTGTGTTTTGCGTGGCCTGAAAAGATGACCTAGGTCTGGGACCTCTAAAGGCCACATTGTGGGAAAATTATGTAAATGCTCAATAAATAGAAGATGTTTTAACTTGCCCGCCATAAGTCAAATTTGAGTCAGGAAGGGACTATATACGTACTGTTATCATCATTTACCAGATTTTGGTCACATGTTAGGTCATGTTAGGTCACACAATATTTTGAATTTTCTGAGTGAATCTTGCATAAGTAGCTGAACACTGCTTCATTTTGGGCCACTAGATGACAAAGTTGTTCGATTTTCAAATTGCTTTTACCGAATTATTCTAAATTGATGTAAAGAAATCGTCCAAGTCACAAGGACCTCATTTACTCAGTTCAGGAGGCAGAATAGTTTCGCATAGATGGGGCTGAAGCAGCTCCCCACCCTACAGTACTAATAGGATTATATATATGCATCAGACGATAGAGTAGACAATGAGCAGTGCGACAGTTTTTGCTCCTTCACTCTAGCTCAACTATAAACACAAACGAAACGCTGATATCACATACATTCCCGGGTCAATGGGTAATCACCGTACTAGATGGGACTTTGAGGCGAGAACTTCATCTGCTGCTTCGAGATCAAAATATGCCAACAAAAATTCATAGCAATTAAATACAGCGGATACATATCATTACATAGCGGGAATAGCCTGGGGCGAATGTGCTCGGAAGGTTTTTTTTAATGTGGGGCGCGCTGGTGTAGATTGGTGGGGTTGAATATCCATCGATGCGTGTCTCGGCGTCACGCATTGCGTTCACCCTCGTCGCCGCTCACAGGACGATCCTGCAAGCGGGGACTCTTTCTAGGCAAGTATCCGCCACTGGCCAGCCAGCGGCAAGTGACACCTATCGGTCAAAATGGAAACTAATCCTGAGCGCATGAATCCCGATGTAGCAGAATTAATGGCGAGCGGAAATTTTTGTATCAACACACCTACATGGAACTACCTTACGAGGCATAGCCCGAGGTGCCAGAGACGGGAACTTTCGCATTACAGTTCAGGATTAAACAGCGTTAGTACTGATATAGATAGTGTGAAGGTTACAGGTTGGGTTGTCGGCACATACCAGTGGCGTGCCCCCTGTCAAGCCGACCCAAGTGTAGGTAGACGGCAGCCACAGGAATTTGGCTGATTTGTCCAACAGCGTGCTACGGCAGCCACAGGAAGTGAGCATCAGGAGGTGACCAGGTTCAGAGGCGACCAAGTTCAGAGGTGACCAAGTTCAGAGGTGACCAAGTTCAGAGGCGACCAAGGTCAGCCCGCGGGCCGATCAGCGGTGGCGGTGCACTGGGTCAGCAGCGGTCGAAGCACCACCAGCTCAGATCAGCAGCGGCCGAGCCACCACCAGCTCAGATCAGCAGCGGCCGAGCCACCACCAGCTCAGATCAGCAGCGGCCGAGCCACCACCAGCTCAGATCAGCAGCGGCCGAGCCACCACCAGCTCAGATCAGCAGCGGCCGAGCCACCACCAGCTCAGATCAGCAGCGGCCGAGCCACCACCAGCTCAGATCAGCAGCGGCCGAGCCACCACCAGCTCAGATCAGCAGCGGCCGAGCCACCACCAGCTCCGGCGAGCGACCTCAGCGTGGGACTCCGAGGGGGTCGGCGGCCCACTCCGCCGGCAGGGTGTGGCGGAACCGGTCCTCGGTGGCAAGCGGCCCGGCACGACCCAAGTGATCAGGTCCAAGTCAACCGGGCCGGCCAGCGGCAGAAGAGTGAATATCCATAGTGTAGGATGGGTAGGTTATTGGCTTTACGACACATCGGCCGTTGAGTCATGTAGCGTCGCCAATCTCTCACGCAGATTGGTCGCGGGCGAAGAGGAGCGACAGGTGAGACTTGAACCCACAACCTTTCAATCGTGAGACGAGCAACTTACCCATAGACTACTCGTCCCCGAGTAAATATCCATAACGCGCGTCCAATCATCCAAGTCGGTATGATAGCAAGCGGGCAGCACAAGAAGACGACCCGAGTTTTCCTCGAAAAGAAATCGCAGAGAAAACGCGCCTTTGTGAGCCGTCTCGTGGATTCCTTCGGAAACGAAGCGATCCGGACAACGTAACGGATGCTGAAAGTTACTTCGCTTACAACGGTAATGAAATGCTGGGAAACTCACTCTGCTGGGTTCCAGAATGAGACGTTCCTGACAGTCATGAATGTGTCTGAGGAGAGTTTCCTCGGAAACGTTTGGTTTGACCGCCCATATCTCCGAGGGGTGTAAATTCGCCCGTCATCATTCCCACCAGGGGTACTGTTGCCGGTGAAGTGCACCGCCAGGAATGCTCGAAGGAGGTCCAAATTTTGGACCAACACTAACCCGAGAGAGATTTCCTTTTCCGGCCCGGTCTAGCCGGAACGCATTACAGAATTGCAAGACACGGGACTGGCTGGAGGAGACCAACACTTATTTTGTGGCGCATGGCGAATCTCCCACGTGTACCCTCGCCCCCCCCCCCCTAACTGCGGCCCATAGAAGACTCTTGATGAAATGTTGAGCGGCGGGTACATGAAGCTGGCTGGGACGTGGCCTTCGACGATGGCCTGAGGCGCAAACGTTGACCGCTGGGCTGGAGACAGGTGCCGCGGAAAAATGCTGCAGCACGTGTCCGTGCACGTGCGAGCTGTCGATCAGCGAGGCGTGACGCAGCCCGCTCCCTAGAAATCCGTACAGAATAAGGACTAGCCCAACTGTGCGCGACGTTTGACTTGGATGCGGCAATATGTGGCTGAGTAATTAAGCTGCAAATCTCATCCATAGTGGGCACCCGTTGCTCCTATTCATACCGAGGTGCAGGTGTTCAAAGTCTATCTGAGGTTCAAAATATCTGCGTGAGCAATATGCCCAATGTTTGGCGTGTTCCGAGTAACGTGTTCCAAACCCCCGACCACCACGGGTCTCCAATCATGACGCTACGTGAAGGGGAAATTGGAACAACTTTAATATTTGTTTTCCATTAGTGTTACACAGCTTCCGAGTCGAACTTCAAATGTCAGCCTAAGAATTCACGCTAAACGTAATGTGTACACATTGAACTAACAAAGGGTAAAATGATGCGCAACATATTCGATCATAACTATGTCTTCGCACATGCTAATTGCCAGTCTTTCTGCAAGGTACGGTGAAAGTCGCATAGAACATGTTAGGCACCCATGCTATGGCGTTAAAAAAAACTTGGCCACCGAACCAGAGGGTTCAAACCTAAAAAAACGTCTATGAACAGGCGAAGGAATCCATCGAAGAACGAATAATCCCACCGGAGAATACTTTCCCACCTCATTCTTGCGTCGAAATACCCCCTGAAGGCCTTCCAGCTGCAACATGCTGTATTGCACAGTCACGCCAGGACATCGCAAGAGGACCACCTCTAGAGCGTCACGAACCGATTTCCTCTCCCAGGCGCCGCCTCCCCTCCTCCCCTCCTGCGGCGGAGGGACGCTGCGCCACGCCCGCCGCGGCGGCCGTGCGCCGGAAGAGCGCAACGGCCGTCACTTGCGCGTGGCGTGGCACCAGTTGAAGGCGTGGTGGCCGTACGCCCTCCTCCCCTCCTCCCCTCCTGCGGTGGAGGGACGTTCCGCCACGCCCGCAGCGGCGGCCGTGCGCCGGAAGAGCGCGCAGCGCCCGTGTCACTTGCGCGTGGCGTGGCACCAGTTGAAGGCGTCGTGGCCGTACGTCTCGGTGGTGGGCTTGATCTTCTTGGCGCGGTCGTCGGACGTCACCAGGCCCTCGATGGTGTCGGCGGTCGGCCTCCACGGCGCGCTCTCGAACGGCTTCGTCACGTCGCCGTGGGTGCCGCCGCCGCCGCCGGCACTGCCGCCCCCGCCGCCGCTCCCCGCGCTACCGGCGCTGCCGCCGCCGCCGCCGCCGCCGCCGGCCACGCCGACGCCCGCCAGGTCCGGGTCTATGATCGCGTGTAGTACAGACCACTTGGCGAACAGCTTGGCGACCACCGGGGGCGTGCCTTCGGGCACGCCGCCCGAGTCTATCCAGCACGGGAGGTGCGAGGAGAAGTTGAATATCTTCACGCTGCCGAGCCGGGCAGAAGGTGTTAATGCTGCTGAGCAGATATATATATTATGTATGTATATATATATACATAAATGGATACATATAGAGGGATGTATATCCCGATGAATCCCTGTTTCTTCGTCTAGCTGTCTCCTGACTATCCGTCAGGTCATCTAGCCATCTGTATCTCTATCTCTCTATCTCTCTATATCTGCCTCTGTCTCTGTCTCTGTCTCTATATCTGTCTCTATCTCTATCTCTATCTCTCTCTTTCTTTCTCTCTCACTCTTTCTCACTCACTCCGTTCGTATGTTAATTTCATTAATTTCTCAACGTACAAGGATAATTTGGTGAACCGTAGCATCGTCGTTCACAGAATCACATCATCCAACTCAAGCCTAGCATAACAGCTTCAATTACACATTACAGGTACATTGTTGCACACTGCATTGCATATTGCAAAACAGGCGTGCTGTACGCCCGATTTGCAAATCGGAGTAGTGCAACAGTCAGACACGTACGGGAGTCCCAGCGCATTATATAATGCTTAATGTCCGGCTTAAGCCGCCGACGGGTGATACCCGCCGCGTGACAGGGGAGGAACCAGACGTGTACGGGCCGTGTCGCGAACATCAGGCTACAGCCGGACACAACACGTGGACACTACAGCAGACATAGGTATTTTTTAATATTAAGGTCGCGCTGATTAAATTGCAACTGGTTCAGTGTACGTGACCAGGGGCCCTTGTGGTTAGTTGCACTAATTTTTCTTATGTTTTAACACGAGAGGGCGTGATCACCCTACTGATGACCAGGGGCGGATACAGGGGGGAGGGGGTCACCGGGGGAAATTGTTTACCCGTGGAAATATTTCATTGGATTAACACTGGGAAGTCCGCCGAACCCAAGGTGAAAATTAAGTCGCTTTTCTGCAGTTAAAGGCATGTATGTCTTCAAAACTGATCATATCGATCTCTTTGGAGGCGTGGGACAATTCGAATGACTGCACTATTACCGTTATAAGTAGCATTACAACTAAAAATAAAATGTGACTTGGTGAGTGCAAGACAGGGGTGGAAGGTTATCAAAATGATCGAAACGGAATTTAATTTGCCACGCAATTCACTCTTTGGGCGAGCACAGGTCCGATGTCACACGTCAGCAATTTTGGGTGCGGGTGGAGCGGCAAGAGGCCTCCCACTCCCTGAATAGAAGTATGGAAAGTGTTATCCCAGACATCGAACGTTTCAGCGTGATAGCTTTCCCAATGGAAATAGGCGATCGAGGTAGACAGCCAGTCACAGAAACACACGATTTGGCTTGATATCTTGAACGGTAATGTGCCCTTCGGAGAGATATTACACCGAAATGCTTGACACTTACCAAATAACCTTAGCATACCAAATGCTATAATACACGTGCATGGCATTCTACTCTCATTACATCGTTTTTCCCACCCAACGTAGCCATTAAACAGCACGACCGCTGAGGTGGTGGAATCAGTTCGAGTGTGGCCGCCCGCGCCAGTGGACAGTGAGCCGGCCAGGTCGCCAGCCGTCGACTGACGCCCACCCACCACCGGCGGCCACCCACCTGGGCAGGATGCAGTCTCGCGTCGGTCGCGACCACCCACCCACCTGGGCAGGATGCAGTCTCGCGTCGGTCGCGACCACCCACCTGGGCAGGATGCAGCCTCGTGTCGGTCGCGACCACCCACCTGGGCAGGATGCAGTCTCGTGTCGGTCGCGACCACCCACCTGGGCAGGATGCAGTCTCGTGTCAGTCGCGACCACCCACCCACAGGGCAGGATGCACGCGACCACCCACCCACCTGGGCAGGATGCAGTCTCGCTCGGTCGCGACCACCCACCTGGGCAGGATGCAGTCTCGCGTCAGTCGCGACCACCCACCTGGGCAGGATGCAGTCTCGCGTCGGTCGCGACCACCCACCTGGGCAGGATGCAGTCTCGCGTCGGTCGCGACCACCCACCCACCTGGGCAGGATGCAGCCTCGTGTCGGTCGCGACCACCCACCTGGGCAGGATGCAGTCTCGTGTCAGTCGCGACCACCCACCTGGGCAGGATGCAGTCTCGCGTCGGTCGCGACCACCCACCCACCTGGGCAGGATGCAGTCTCGCGTCGGTCGCGACCACCCACCCACCTGGGCAGGATGCAGTCTCGTGTCAGTCGCGACCACCCACCTGGGCAGGATGCAGTCTCGCGTCGGTCGCGACCACCCACCTGGGCAGGATGCAGTCTCGTGTCGGTCGCGACCACCCACCTGGGAGGGTCGTGCGACCACCCACCTGGGCAGGATGCAGCCTCGCGTCGGTCGCGACCACCCACCTGGGCAGGATGCAGTCTCGCTCGGTCGCGACCACCCACCTGGGCAGGATGCAGCCTCGCGTCGGTCGCGACCACCCACCCACCTGGGCAGGATGCAGTCTCGCGTCGGTCGCGACCACCCACCCACCTGGGCAGGATGCAGTCTCGCGTCGGTCGCGACCACCCACCTGGGCAGGATGCAGTCTCGCGTCGGTCGCGACCACCCACCTGGGCAGGATGCAGTCTCGCGTCGGTCGCGACCACCCACCCACCTGGGCAGGATGCAGTCTCGCGTCGGTCGCGACCACCCACCTGGGCAGGATGCAGTCTCGCCTCGGTCGCGACCACCCACCTGGGCAGGATGCAGTCTCGTGTCAGTCGCGACCACCCACCCACCTGGGCAGGATGCAGTCTCGCGTCAGTCGCGACCACCCACCTGGGCAGGATGCAGTCTCGCGTCGGTCGCGACCACCCACCCACCTGGGCAGGATGCAGTCTCGCGTCGGTCGCGACCACCCACCTGGGCAGGATGCAGTCTCGCGTCGGTCGCGACCACCCACCCACCTGGGCAGGATGCAGTCTCGCGTCGGTCGCGACCACCCACCCACCTGGGCAGGATGCAGTCTCGTGTCGGTCGCGACCACCCACCCACCTGGGCAGGATGCAGTCTCGCGTCGGTCGCGACCACCCACCCACCTGGGCAGGATGCAGTCTCGCGTCAGTCGCGACCACCCACCCACCTGGGCAGGATGCAGCCTCGTGTCAGTCGCGACCACCCACCCACCTGGGCAGGATGCAGTCTCGCGTCGGTCGCGACCCACCCACCTGGGCAGGATGCATGGATGCAGTCTCTTCGGTCGCGACCACCCACCTGGGCAGGATGCAGTCTCGCGTCGGTCGCGACCACCCACCTGGGCAGGATGCAGTCTCGCGTCGGTCGCGACCACCCACCTGGGCAGGATGCAGTCTCGTGTCGGTCGCGACCACCCACCTGGGCAGGATGCAGTCTCGTGTCGGTCGCGACCACCCACCTGGGCAGGATGCAGTCTCGCGTCGGTCGCGACCACCCACCTGGGCAGGATGCAGTCTCGTGTCAGTCGCGACCACCCACCTGGGCAGGATGCAGTCTCGTGTCAGTCGCGACCACCCACCTGGGCAGGATGCAGTCTCGCGTCGGTCGCGACCACCCACCTGGGCAGGATGCAGTCGCCCGTCAGCCGCTCCTGAGTGAAGTTGTAGAGGACCGACAGCCGACAGAAGCGCTCCGGCACATCGCCGTCCACCGCCGCCCTGCTCAGGTGGCCGCTGCTGTTCAGGTAGGTGTTGAGCACGCTCGCCACGTCAGCTGCAACGCGACGCCGCGGTAGGGGGGGGTTGAGGGGGGGGGTGACAGGGGCCAGAGCCGAGGTCCGGGGGGTTACAGGTGTAAGTTCTCGAATTAAATCAGACGAGGAATGAGGACATTCGGGTGTCCCAAAAGCGGGGTTGGTTGGTTATTGGTTTTACGACACAGCGACCGTTGAGTCATGTGGCGCCGCCAATCTCTCACGCCGATTGGTCGCGGGCGACGAGTAGCGACAGGTGAGACTCGAACCCACAGCCTTTCGACTGTGAGACGAGCAACGTACCCCTAGACTACTCGCCCCCACCAGTGGGCCCGGAACTCTCGATTAGAGGAGGGAGGGGACGGGCAAGTTGGAATTAGTGGAGGACCGAGCCAAATTGGGAGGAAGAGAGGCAGAGATATTCAAAAGAATGCCAATCGACATACATAGTTTGACGACACGCCTGACCATCCCGGTTGAGCAGGACCTCCGCTAAGATACTAGCTGCAGTGGACCTCGCAGTCGCTGGTGCGGCCCTGGTGGCCGCTAAACGTCTCCTGTTGCCTCAACATTACCGCAGGGGGTCAGAGGTCGTTGGACAGGGGAGGTAGCCCTCGTAGTAGCCAACAGGCACAGCCCCCGCAGTGGCAATCCCTTGGAGGTGACACTGCATTGGGGGAGGGTACATTTTTGGATCATTTTTGCCTTTTGCCCACAACTTGACAAATGCTTCCACAGCCATCCTAAAATGGCGACAGCGTGACGTCAGGTCGCTGTTTCTCACGTATTCAACTAGGGTGTGAAATGCGCCAGTCTTCACGGTGATCGCCCGCACTCAACACAGCCTTCTTCGCTGCAACTCGCACTATCGATGGCGACACAGCAACAATGGCAATACACGTCATTGGTTCGTGATGATCAGAGCTCTATCAGGCTTCATCTGAACTATGAAAAGAACAGCAACAGGGGAGTCAACACGATGCTTGATAACAGCAAATGTGTGCAAGTCTCCATGTGATGTGCGTGACGTAGAACTGCAGAACTCGTCTGAGAAAAAATGTGATTGCACGACAACGTCCGATTTTTAGAGACGGTCTCAGCAGACACTGGGTAATGGAGCCACTGCTTGATTGTGGCCACATCTGCTTCGTATATAATTTTTTAACATTAAAAGACAGCAGTGAAACGTTTGGCTTGCCTTCACAAACGGATTAATGTCTTTCATTTGATAATGTTATGTGCAGAACAGTCAGTCACATTGAAAACACACCAACTTCAACTTTTCTGCCCGGCAGTAAAGTTCATGCTAAGCTCCACGTTTTACCAGCTGGCTCACGCCAAACTGACGACACATCTCGGCGTGGAGGGAACAATGTCAACGGGGCGCTTGCACGGTTCATTTTGCAGCGAGAGACGCTGGCTGGCTAATTGAAACAGCGGCAGGTCGTCTCCCCGACTGCCGCCTGCCATCAGCGCCGCCAGCTGACGATAGTCAACACGAGCGTGCAGCATCGCGGCGGCATGCATCATGCTGACTCTTCAGCGTTGCCACGGACGTGCAACGTCATGGCGACAGTCTGCTTTAGCGGCTCTCAGAGCCATTCGTCACCGCGTCTCGCTTGAACAAGCCGTGGGGTGATTGCACATGACACTCGCATCAGGAAGCGGTCGGGAACCCGACTGCAGCCTGCGATTGGAAGCTGTTGCGGCGGGCGAACTTCGCTTTGGATCGACAATCAGGTGCGACCCCGGCTGGTTTAACATACAAATTAGATCTGAGTTAAGCAGAACTAGCAGCTTAACCCGTCATTGACTGTGGAATGGGCCAAACGATACCGACTGGGGAGGGGATGGGAGGAGGCAGCTTGTCGCCCTCCACCTATCTCAGCAACCAATTGACGGATCGAGCTGATTCAAACGGCAACGAATATCGCTGCACCATGCACGTTCGGGAATGTGCAACTGTCAGCCGCTGGTGATATGAATGACGGCTCAGGCCACGCCAAACTGAAAACATGGCATTTTCGAATGTTGCACCTCGTGCCAATTTTCCTCGGCATTAAATATACAGATATTCGCGACTGAAACGGCAACTCTGGATCTTCCGTCGAATATCTTAGATAAGGAGGTATAATTGAGATAGTATTGTCTTCTAGTTAAGGTAAGTTGTACACCTGAGCAAGGAACAGGCATGCGAAGTGGAAGTTCATTGACAGCATCAGAAGGTGGAGGTTCAAAGCCGTGTCTGGCCACCGAAATATGGAGATCCCAGAGCAACACAGACAATTACTATTATTACAATTATTATCATACTTGCTGATTTCGTATCATAGGGGCGGGGATGGCCGAGTGATTAAGTTGTCGGGCTACGGGTACCAAAGGTCCCGGGTTCGACACTAGCGCCGCTCGGGACATTTCCCAATCCCGCGGCCCACCGGCGAAACAGTGTGGGCGGCACCATTAGCCGTGAATGTGCATAAAGTGCGTCGTGAACCACCCAATACACAACAACAACTCCTTATCATACGTATCATACTTGCTGACTCTTTCCGTGCTGCTGGTATGAGGAGTTGTTTATGTTTATATGCGCCTTTTCCTCGTGACATCGTGACCCACCTGTGGGCGAGGCGATGGCCAGCTGCACCAGCCGCTGGAACGCCAGCGGCGACGGCTTGGCGCTGAACATGGACACGTCCAGCGCCGGCTGTCCCATCGCCTGGACGGCGGCGAACTCGGTGCCGGCGTGGAACAGCGTGTCGGCACAGCGCACCGCCTGGCCGCACCGACACACCGTGTTACCTGACCTCACTAACATACCACACCGCCTGGCCGCACCGACACACCGCATTTACTGACCACACCAACATACCGCACCGCCTGGCCGCACCGACATACCACACCGCCTGGCCGCACCGACACGACTTGTTACCAGACCTCACTAACATACCACACCGCCTGGCCGCACCGACACACCGCATTAACTGACCACACCAACATACCACACCGCCTGGCCGCACCGACACACCGCATTAACTGACCTCACTAACATACCACACCGCCTGGCCGCACCGACACACCGCATTAACTGACCATATCACCGCACCAACACACCGCATTAACTGACCACACCAACATACCACACCGCCTGGCCGCACCGACAGACTTGTTAACATACCACACCGCCTGCACAACATACCACACCGTCTGGCCACACCAACATACCACACCGCCTGGCCGCACCGACACGACTTGTTACCTGACCTCACTAACATACCACACCGTCTGGCCACACCAACATACCACACCGCCTGGCCACACCAACATACCACACCACTCACAAACAGGTGTCGACACACCGCATTACCTGACCTCACCGACATAACGCAACGCTAACATACGGGTGTCGGCACATCGGACCGCCTGCCCACACCAACAATGTTTACCAGCTGAGGAAAGTAGTGCCATATACCTCCCAGTCAGATAGCATACACCAGTGGAAGAGATCGATGAACGTCTTCAAAATGGACGCACAAGTCAGACATGGCATCTGTCTGTCACGAGACAGACATGGCATCAATAATTATGAGATAGAACTAACACATGTTTGTTTGCCCTCATGAGACAAACAAAGGCACGCCAACAAAAATTCAACGCTAAAACATACATAATCTGCATTACCAAATCGTGGCGCCTCACGGCTTGGCATGGTCTGAAGGAGAAAAAAGTACCGAGTAACCACAATCCCTCCCCCAGACACGACAAGTCAGCTCAGCAACACTCTGCAGAGTCAGCAGATGAGCCGCTGCCAGACGCCACGAGCCCGTGGACGGCAGGAGATCAGCGGGGCGGCATCGCGCCGCGGCGAGTGCGACGCACCAGGCAGCTGTTGCTGACGTAGACGCAGCGCCAGCGCGGCAGCCGCCAGAGCAGCAGCAGCGCCAGCTGCGGCCGGTCGGCCAGCAGCGGCGCCAGCGGAGTCTGCTCGGCCAGCTGACCGCAGACGACGATGTCGTCCATGTGCAGCTGCAGCAGCAGCCTGCGGCGGCACACACGGCGGCCCGGTCAGAGCAGCCGCTGGTTGATTATCTGGGCTTAAGGGCGCGCCGACAGAGCAGCTGCTCGGCCGGCCCGTGCACGCCAAGAAGAAGAACCCTCACGTCGCACCAAAAAAGGCATTGGCTGCTTGGTTGGTTGGTTGGTTATTGGTTTTACGACACGTCGACCGTTGAGTCATGCAGCGTCGCCAATCTCTCACGCCGATTGGTCGCGGGCGAAGAGCGGCGACAGGTGAGACTTGAACCCACAAGCTTTCGATTGTGAGACGAGCAACCTACCCCTAGGAGGCGGGGATGGCCGAGCGGTTAAGGTGTCGGGCTATGGGTACAAAAGGTCCGGGTTTAATTTTTAGCGTCACTAGACATTCCAATCGGCCCACCGGCGAAACAGTGTGGGGGCGCCATTGGCCGTGAATGTGCATAAAGTGTGTCGTGAACCAACCAATAAACAAACAAACAAGCCTACTCCTAGGCCACTCGTCCCCGAGCGTTGGCTTCTCACGACGCATTCGACTGCGGGGTCATATGGCGTCGCCAACCACTCGCGCCGATTGGTTGCCGGTGGAGTCGGCAGTTCCGCCGACTGTGGAATTACAATCCACGATCATACGATCAAGAGTCGAATGACTCAACGTCTGAGCTGCCCGGATCGGCTTGCGACTCACCCGAGCGCGGCAGCTGCTCAACAAAACTTTCCACGGGAACTGGTTTACTCCGTTACTTGACTTGCAGGGCCGTCGGATGGGGAGATATATCGGCCACCCTGGTGTCTAAACAAGGCCTTACTCGCACTCGGAACCAATGTCAAGTTGCACTTGAACTAGTGACTTGTTTTCAATTTAAGGGATTCAGCCTCCTACAGACACTTTGGAAAGTTCACAGCATCGGACAAGGAAACTGCGGTAAAAATACGCATAATGTTTTGTAGTATTTATCTGTAAAAAAAAACATCGATGACAAACAATTGCCTAGGAAGATATTTAATTGATATTCAAGTGTTTGTCAAAGACATCACTACGTTCAGTTCTCAGGTGAGGTACAACCCCAAGGCGCATGAACAGCCTTCAAGTTAGATGGCTGAGGCGACCGCGAAAAAAAAATCCCGTTGGATTCAGACCTAGGTATCCGAGGTATGGCGAAGCCCATGGTACCGCCGCCTGTTCTGTATATTTTAATTATCCTGTAAATTCGCTTATTCTAGTTTCAGTAATGCGAAATTCCCAGTGCAGAAGCAGTAGGCGTGTCAAAAGCAGCTTAGTGGTACTAAGCAATTAATCCTATCCTTCATATTGATAGGAAAGAAGGAAAATGTTCAATGATAGCCATAGCTGGAACGCGAGTCCTCATTCCGAACTACAAGCGAAGAATATTTGGAAAAACATAGAAAACACATTCAACAGCACCTGCTTACAATAGCGTAATGTGTGGTTTGTAGTCCGAAAACGCCCGTGGTGAACATGCTGCTATGAATATGAGAAAGCATCTCCAGGCCCACCGATAAATCCCGAAATGAATCATTTCAATTTATAAAGCAATATTTCAATTTATGAAGCAATATTTCAATTTATGAAGCCAGATTTCAATTTATGAAGCAAGCTTGGCTCAGGAAACTTTTGCTCCATCGTATCATACATTAGTACGCCATCAACGTTTGAGATTTGATTATTTCCGACTTAAATATATAGGAAGTTGAAACCTCGACAGCATCTGGCATACACATCGTATTTTGTCTGAAGGAGTGCAGCCAAGAAGTACTTCATGTTTATAGTGTTTGTTAGTGTTGGTAAACATGTGATGTGCTGTCTGCCCCTTGGCCATGGACATTAATAGCCGAAGCTTGTAATAGCTCCGGCGCTGTCCGCTCATCATTGACGTGCGATGACTTGTCCCAGCTTACGCTGTTCTGTTAGCTCATCCCCTTATGGACCACGATAGCTAGAGTTAACCTTCACTGCGATAACTTGTCCCTGATGGACGTTGGTAAGATAAAACAGTTGGAGGTAGCCTTCGCTCAGCCGTCAACTTGTCCCCAATGGGCGCTAATAGCGAGAGCTGATCTTGGACGTCCTGCTAGCTGACCCTCCATGGACGTGAAGAGATAAAACTCACCTTGAATATGTCATTAGCTCATCCCTGATGGGCGCAAAGATAAGACAGCTCGAGCTAGCCTTCACTCTGCCGTTAGCTCGTCCTGAATGAAGGTTAATAGAGCTAATATTCAGTGTTCAGTTAGCTCGACAATAATGAACGATAAAACCTGGAGCAAACCAATACGGAAATAGCTCTACTCTAATGGGTGCTAATAGTTGCTAGCTATCACCAACCAACCGAGTCACCTTCGCTGTGCTAATGTACGCGTTATATAAGCCACGATGCAGGCTAAACCACTAATGAACGTTAATAGCTGAGCTAGCCTTCTCTGCTTCGTTAGCTCATCGCTAACGGACGTTAATATCCCGAGGCAACCTTCGTGGTGCCGTTCGTTCGTCCATAATGGACATCAATACCTGGAGATTGCCTGGAGATAGCCTTCGCTGTGCAGTTTCCTCGTCCTAATAGCTGTCCTAATAGCTGTCCTAATAGCTCGTCCTAATCCATTAATAGCTGGGGCTAACCTTCACTGTGCCGCTAGCTAGTCCCTAATGGACGATAATAGCCGGGGCAAACCTTCACTGTGCCGTCAACTCATCCCTAATGGACGGCAATAGCCGCGGCTAATCTTCACTGTGCCGTCAACTCATCCCTAATGGACGGCAATAGCCGGGGCTAACCTTCGCTGTGCCGCTAGCTCATCCCTAACGGACATCAATAGCCGGGGCTAACCTTCGCTGTGCCGCTAGCTAGTCCCTAACGGACATCAATAGCCGGGGCTAACCTTCGCTGTGCCGCTAGCAAGTCCCTAACGGACATCAATATCCTGAGCTGACCTCAGTTGTGCCGCTAGCTAGTCCCTAACGGACATCAATAGCCTGGGCTAACCTTCACTGTGCCGCTAGCTCATCCCTAATGGACGGCAATAGCCGGGGCTAACCTTCGCTGTGGCGCTAGCTAGTCCCTAACGGACATCAATAGCCGGAGCTAACCTTCACTGTGCCGTCAACTCATCCCTAACGGACATCAATAGCCTGGGCTAACCTTCACTGTGCTGTCAGCTCATCCCTAATGGACGGCAATAGCCGGGGCTAACCTTCACTGTGCCGTCAACTCATCCCTAATGGACGACAGCAGCCGGAGCTAACCTTCGCTGTGGCGTCAGCTCGTCCCCGATGGCCAACAGGCAGACGATGGAGGCGCTGGTGCCCTCCTTGCGCAGGCTGAGCGCTGTCGTACAGGCCAGCGGGATCTCGGCGTCCGTGGTGCAGAGAAGCACGAACGAAAAGTCTGTCGCAGAACAGAGCGTACCTCTTCGAGTTGCTCTTCTCTTAGCTGCTGCACGTAGTGCGGCCCTGTTTGCCTTTGGTTGGTTGGTTATTGGTCTTACGACACATTGACCGTTAAGTCATGCAGCGTCGCCAATCTCTCACGCCGATTGGTCGCGGGCGAAGAATAGCAACAGGTGAGACTCGAACCCACAACCTTTCGATTGTGAGACGGGCAACTTACCCCTATACTACTCGTCCCTCCTATTTGCCTTTGACACGCATGTGTGTGCACTATGCGATCTAATTGGACACATGTATCACCTTACTTTTCCGCTGTACGCTAATGAAGGGATATTTCGACTTTCACGCTTGTCATCGAGAGGATGACCTTTATGGCTTATGAGATGAGGGAGGCCGTCAGTCCATCAGTTCGAGTTCATCAGTTGGTCGGTCGGTCGGTCGGTCGGTCGGTCGGTCGGTCGGTCGGTCGGTCGGTCGGTCGGTTGGTCAGTTTAGTTAGTTAGTGTGTACTTAGTTACTTAGTTTTGGGGTTCATTGACTGCATTGGCGCCCATCCTGATAATTCGTTATAGAAGTGTTTGGGTGCATAAATTGCAATGGTTATGCAGCGCCCATAACGAACATCCTTAGACTCTTTATCTTCGCTATCCTAGTATGATGGGCGTGCGCTCCTATAACGGGTTAAGCACGGGCATAGTTCGTATTTCCGTACGATATATGCTCCTGCGCACATAATGCCTACGTTCAAAATCCAATAGGACAGTTGACCGGAATGAATCGCGACCGATTCGTCCCTCAGAACGTAGCGACAGCAGCTGCAATCGTCTCTAAAGTGTTGCCGTTGCTCATCGGCAAGCTGTGGGTACGAGGTCAAGACATGACACACCCAGAGGCTTGCATAGCACTTGTGAATCACGGGTGCATCATCACCGCACGCAAGGTAGTGGCGCAAGTCCGCGAATGAGTCGCCTCCGTGTAATCGCGCCGAACGCGGTATCTTCTCGCCCGCCCCTGTCGCGATCCTACTCGGGCGCTGACCACACTTCCCGGCACACGTGTTCTTGCTGTGCAATCACAGCCGTCGACGCGCCGGTCCGTGTGTTGACACGATGATCGATGCCGGGTATTCACCGCACCGTCTGGTCGTCACCAATCTGTCGACATGTGGCCGACCGGCTGCCCCGATACAGGCTCGGGTGGCTGCCAGTTTCCCGCCGAAGGTCGACGAAGAGGTGCGAGCACCTCACTTGGGGGGGGTTGGAGGCGTGTCGGACCATAGGTGTCGTCACGGCCTACATTTGCGCTGCCTTGAAAGAGAGTGGGTTGTGCATGCAAGTTTAAGGCAAGTGTGCATTCACGTCAAGGGAGTCTTTCGTTGTAGTGTGTGTGACGTTAAGGCGCTGAAGGCGGGGGACGTCTCCCAGATGTTTTTGTTTTGGCTGGGATGTGCAAGGGTTGATGAGATAGTTGATATTTTACGGGTGTCGGCATTAGCCTGCTCTTGTCGAAAAGCACCGAGGGCTCGTTGCCGTGCCAGCAAGGAGATAGTTGCCGACACCGCCTGCGCCGACCGCACTGCCTATTGCGCTGGCTGCCGCGTGTTAGTGTTAGTACGAGTTAATAGCAGCATGTATACATGCTGCGTTGTGTGCGAGGTTAACACGGTGTTTTGCAATTCCGTTCACCTACGTACGTCGTATGCATCCATGGATAACCGTTTTAAGTTGTGAATTACAAGGCAAATCGGCTCATCAAATGGTACCTCCGGGTAATTGTTGTGCGTTATCCTAATCTGTAAAGCGAGTCGGCTCATCTACGTTCGACGGCACCGCTAGGTAGTCATTATTTCGAGTGGGTGAGCGAATCGGCTCATGTACGTCGAATGCCATTCTTGCATGGTTATTTGCGCTACTGCTACGGGTTGCGCGGGAATCAGTACAGTGCGTACTGATGGTGTGGTGTCTACAAGGCTCCTGCTAGTTTGGTGACGTACAGATAGCCAAGCAGTAATTTAAGGAGATTTGGATGTTTGTCACCCAGAATCAATGGAAGTGAGAGGGTGATGCCCTCTTTTTGTCAAATGGCCTTAAGTAGTTGTCTCTGAACATCAAAGCTCCACTATAGTCTAGCAGAATGTGGCCCATGCTTAACGTGATGTTGTATGTGTTAGTTGGGTTTAAAGGACGCATCGACTGCGCTGGTTATATAACGTCCACAACCGATTTATTCATGACAACTCGGAAGCAAGCTCATCACAAAGCAGTGGCATGCCGAATTGCAATTTCCCCGCACATTCTCATTTGCATTTATGCAGTCAGCTGTTTAGATATGCGATCTGGTACGACTGCCAAGTGTTCCGGTTAGGACGGTCGCCTATTCCACACGTCTCGTTGCACATCCTACTTCGCCAAGGCGACTTCGACCAGGGCCCGGACCGGGGATTTCCCTGCAGTTGGTGGCGCGGCAGGCATCCGCTTATGGTTTGCAGGCGGTGCAAGTGGTGGGCCTGATAAAGTGTCTGGGGGTGGGGGGAGTTAGTCACTTATTAGGGCTTTATGGCGCATCAACTGCAGTGGCTATACAGCGCCCATAACGGGGTGGGGGAGGTGGAGCCCTTGGTTGGTTGGTTATTAGTTTTACGACACAACGACCGTTGAGTCATATAGCGTCGCCAATCTCTCACGCCGATTGGTCGCGGGCGAAGAGTAGCGACAGGTGAGACTCGAACCCACAACCTTTCGATTGTGAGACAAGCAACTTACACCTAAGCTACTCGTCCCCGTGTGGAGCTCTTGTTGTCCCAAAGAGTTCAGGTGGTGCGCGAGGCGGCGACGGCGAGAGTTATCGCGCACCGATCCTCGCGGCCTTACTGGATTGTCCCACCGCGCCCTTCCCACCGATGAGTGGCACCACACTCGTGGTGCACCCCGCTCGACCTTGCGCGGTCAGATCCGGAGCCCTGGAATGTCGGTGGCGCCGCTGAGCCGGTGGATCGTAGACACATAAAGTAGCCGATGGGGGCAGTACAGTGTTAAATTATTCGAGAAATAGATTCATATACCACTTATTGAACACTCGATCAACATCCTTCTCCCAAAAGTATCGCCATCCTGCTCGTTGATGGGTGCTTATGAAGTCTTCACGTCTCCTTTCTAACAGTATCTCACTTACAAGTATTGTACCCTTCTAACAGTATATATCCACGCCTTCGATAAAGAATGGCAATACACAAATATTTCACAATGCAATTTCAGGCGAAGGGATTATCTATGTGATATGAGAAACACTGCAAGTTTATAGCATAAGATTATTCTCCCTATCCCAAATATAGCTCTTCCTAACTTATGAATCTCAAAACAAATAATGAAGGTGCAGTACCTACACCATTGGCTCAAATTCTAGTCTGAAAGACAACAAAACCATTTTAAATGATACTAATTCCATGGCAGATTTCGTCATCCTGCTGTGCTCGTTTCGACATCTCACACCTAACGAAAAGCCATTATTTCAACCCTGGGGTAGTATCTCAGGTACGTCTGCCCGAGTCGTTTGAGTGGACGCCACCCCGGCCGGCTCAGCCCCAGCTGCGGTGCGGGGGGGCGGGGGGGGGGGCAGCTGTCCGGCGGCCGGCCGCAAGCTTCTCGGGACGACGACGACGCATCAGGACATTGCCAGAAGCTGGCGACTGTACGGGAGCAAAACGCGCAGGTGAGATCTAATCAGCCGCGCTGGGGTGGTCTGTATAATCCGGCGCGGTGGCTGGCGTCCGTGCCGAGCCGTGTTGTGGTTGGGCTGTGGTCGCCCAGCACGGGGTCGTCTGAGACTGGATTGGATTGTGGCTGTACGACGCACTCAGCAGCTGAGGCCATATGGCGTCGCCTGTCTCTCACACTGGCAGGAAGAGCGGGCATCGCGGGGAATCGAACCCCGTGCCTCTGGCTTGCCAGACGCTCAGCTTGACCACTGGGTCGTCTGAGACTGACCAGTCGAATAGTGAGCCGTGTGTGCCGTTTTGCCGGGTGGTGACCCCGGTATTTAGAAGCACTAATTCGTGGTGTGAGATAAACCGGTAGATTTCGCGGCCTCTAGTGTCGGGATTTAGATGGTAGAGCAGGATGTGGCGGAAAAGTCGGTCTGGTAGGAGACTGTGGCGTGTGATTACAGACTGTCTGTATGTCACATAACATGGGAGCCCATGGGTAAATACCTGTGTGGCGGCGGAGGTGGCCTTGCGATTCGATTTCGGTTTGGACCGGCCGGCTGGGTGGGGTAGAGGCCGGGAGTCAGGCGGGGAGAGTACTGGGAAGGAGCAACCGGCAAGGTGACCCTCCTGACAGAAGAAAACCCGGATTCGTTGCAGGCAGGACCGAGCTTCCGCCATTTGGTTCCTGCCCCGGCTGCAATGTTCCAGAGCAGCGGGCTCGTCACCGTTAGGTATCTTCCGGAGGGAGAAGGTTAGCTGGGAGATAAAGAGACGTTGGGGGTTTGGTGCGGATTTCCTTCTTGAGTCACAAGTTTGCTTGCCGAGAGAGCCTGAAGCTCTTCGTGCTTCTTGAATCATTTCTTCTTGCTTCCTGTCGGCTTGTTTTGCTTCCTGGTCTGCTACTGTTCTTGCTTCTTGGTCTAGAGCTCTTCTTGCTTTCTGGCGGCGCTCTTGTTCGTCCGGTGATCGTGCGATGGCTCTTGCTAGGAGTTTCCTGGCTTGACAGTGCACTGGCTTTTGTTCACGTTCAACTGCGCGAACGATTTGTTCTGTCCCGCCACGATTTGTTCCGTCGCATTAGTATTGTGGTCGGGGCCCGAACGCGCACCTGCGGGGCGATAGTGGCGGCACCTGTAGGTGGCGGGGATGTTTTGGTCTCCCAGAGGGTCGGGAGCGTCGAACTGCGGACGGGAGCGGGGGAGGGTAGTGGGCTCCCGGCAGACTGATTGGGCCTCATGCTAAAGGACTGTTCACACCTAGCGTAATCTCGATGCACTGTCGGAATCTACGCAAAGCTAGCGGACAGCTATTTATTTATTTATTTATTTCACAATACATGCCCTTCACGTGCAGTAGCTGTTACGGACGGTCTACATGCTGCCCAATGAGTCTGCCGATTCTGCCATTGCGTCGGCCTTGCGTTAGCTGTCTGCCGAGTCTTACAAAACGCTGGCGATTTCCGAGCGGACAAAGTTGGGCTTTCTCAACTTTTTCCGCTCAGTGCACCAGCGGCCTTGACGCAAGGTGGACAGACTGTTCGGGATAAACTGCGGTCGCCATGTTTGCGAATCTTCGGCGGATTGGGCCACATCGGCTGCGGTTTTTTTCAGCTCGTAAGTTGCAACCTATCTCAACATGTGCGTTGGGATTACGCCTAGTCCGTCATTGCGCTGGCTTTTTTGCGTCGAGATTACGCTGGGTGTAACTATCCGCTAGCTTTGGGTCGATTCCGACAGTGCGTCGAGATTACTCTAGGTGTAATTATCCGCTAGCTTTGCGTCGATTCCTACAGTGCGTCGAAATTACGCTGGTGTAGCTATCCGCTAGCTTTGCGTCGATTCCGACAGTCCGTCGAGATTACGCCAGGTGTAACTATCCGCTAGCTTTGTGTCGATTCCGGCTGGTACTATAACAGTTGCGTCGCGTCGAGATTACGCTAGGTGTAATTATCCGCTAGCTTTGCGTCGATTCCTACAGTGCGTCGAAATTACGCTGGGTGTGACTATCCGCTAGCTTTGCGTCGATACCGACAGTGCGTCGAGATCACGCTAGGTGTAACTATCCGCTAGCTTTGCGTCAATTCCGGCAGTCCGTCGAGACTACGCTAGGTGTGAACAGTTCTCAACAGAACTAAATAAACCTGACGATGACGACGACGCTCACCGGATTTGCCCGTATCGATGGGCCGCACGTCGACGCCGAATTTCTGCTGTCGTTTGAAGGTGATCGCCTTGTGGCGCGGCTGCGGCGGTCGCCAGCGTGACGTCAGCACCTTGCCGGAGCCCTGCTTAGCGCTGCTCCCGCTCGGCAGCGTCACCAACGACCCTCTGGGTCACAGAGACAGAGGTTGGAACACCCTTCCGCATGTCCAGGAGCGTAGGAGTCGCAAGGGGGACACAGGACGACACACAGGAGCAATTATTGTTATTTGAAGTTGATATGCACTGGAAAATGAATCGCCAGCCAGCTATAGGCATCAGGGAGGTAAGATGACTTCTGGCCGCTAATCGCGTTGCTTTTCGAATTTAGAATGTCTCTATGTGAGGTTCCCCGAACTGGAACTTTACCGTCATTGACTTGGTAAATTAAAGGACTGTTCGACAAAACACAGAAGGCAATAGACGACCGCTTTACCTACTTCAACATTCAATGTTTTTCTAAGATGAAATTGCTCTTTACTACGGCAGTAAGAGTCTCGGTAAATTCTCTGGAGACAAGCATTGATGGTAATTTTATGGGGGAAGACCTAAGCCCTGACCAACACATGCAGGGAGGCATCCATGCGAATGCACACAGCCACCCACAGACCGAATGAATTTCGAACTTTCAAACTGCTTCATAATCGGAAGGCTGTCGATCGACGACAGAAGCTCATTCGTTACAGCGAGCGATGTCCGTCCGCTACGACGAGCGAGGCCGAGTGGGTGGGGGGGGGGAGCGTGCACGCCTCTTCACAACGTCACGGTATCCACGAGCCGCCCTGGGAGCGTCGCGCCGCGCTCCACTCACAGGTCCGGGTCGTCGTCGGGGTCGGGCGGCCCGCTCCTGAACAGACCCTGCCCGAGCGTGTAGGCGAAGAACTGCGTCTCGTCGCTCTCGTCGACGCCCTGCAACGGTGGGAGCAACACGGCTGGCTAGCAACACGACCGGCCTGGGTTATTATATTCCACGACCGGATCGACGGCTTATTATATTAGCATCACGACCGGTCTGGTTTGTTGACGGCCTAAGCGGAGCGGAATGGCGTACGGTGGCTAGTCTACAGTCGGCGCGCCCTTAAGCCCAAACAATCGATCAATGGTGGCTAATCTAGGACGGAAAATTATTTTAAAATGTAAGACAAGAAACAGTAACGTTAGGGGAACATTGAACGGAGACATTCAGAATTAAGGCAGAACAGCTTCATTTGGTATAGTTTTTGCCAACCAAAACGTTCATTATTGTAGACCATCTTCGTGCTAGTCTTGAGCAGTGTGCCCATGGCCGTGCATACAAGCGCTGCACAGTTGCTGATGGATAGCTGGTCATTCAAGTGCTTGAAACCTTAGTTAGCCAACGGGCCAAGAGCTGTTGGTCCGTTGAGATTATTTCGAACGAAACGATATTCTCGATATGACTTACGCTGGTACAAAGAACAGTGCACATTCGATGTTTGAAAAACGACATCCTCCATTTCTGCTTAGATAGCCTCGATAGATATTCATCAGGTTCTTCGAAATTCTACTGAGTTTGAGCTGGTCTTATCCACGATGACTATACATTTAATGTTTACTCCTCTGCAAATGTTGGCAACCTTTTTATTTTCAAACATGAATTAGACTTCTATTTAGCACTTTCGAAGCTGTGCTACAGCCTCTGGTGTACCTGACCTGCTGATTTCACAAACCAAAAACGACTAAGTCGCAAAGTCTACCAAACATTTCCCCAAATATGTTGTTTTCATGGAGTTAAATGCTTTATAACTGCAGGTGTGATCTTCATCCAATCATCCTACACATGCCGGTGGCTCTAACCGAATCAGCTGATCCATCACCAAGTGGCCTTCACCTTCGAATGGTCGAGCACCGGGTGCACGATGGCCGAGGGGTCGTGGTCGAGCAGTTCCCGGCCGGGCTCGTCGTCCGACTGCGGCGAGAGCGTGCGCCGCACGGGCGCCGAGTAGGCGCGAGGCAGCGGCGACTCGCCGCCGGGCTCGTCGATCGCCTCGGGCAGCGGCGAGGCGACGACGCTCGCCGACTGTCGCACGTGGTCGAGGGTCGAGCCCGGGGCGGCGCTGCCCGCCGACACCGGCATCTCGCTGTCGGCCCGGGGCGCGTCCCGGGCGGGGTCGGCGGACGCCTGCGGCGTCGGCGGCTCCGAGCCGAGTCGGCGTCGATACTCGATCTCCGCGGAGACGGAGCGCCGGCGGAGACTCAGCACCGTGTCCGACTGGGCGAATCGCACTCGCGGCCGCTGGCTGGGTCTCTGAAACGATGCGAATGTTCTGCCGCCGTGCCCGCACCAGAAGAGATCTTCTTTTCGCATTGCGCGCAATGAAAGGCATACATGTATGCAAAGAAATACATCTTAGTGAGCTATGTTGTTTCGGTTACACCCAAAGGTGATACAGTGCGAGTATTTATTTGCAAATGCGAATCGATTTGGAAACAACGCTGACATTTACCTCGGCTACTTCCCTCACTGCGGCGATTTCAGCGGACAGCGTTCGCTGTTTTTCGTATCGTTGTCTCCTTCTATACAAATTCCACGCCAGAACAGACGCACCAACAAAGAGGGATACACCGGCAGCATGGTGAGGGTTCATCGATGACCTTCATCGAAACCGCGCACGAATGAAGCTCACCCCACTCGATACATTTAATACACAACAATTTTGTTACATAGTATGAATGAACTCACCGCAGCAGTTAAAATTTTGGGTGTATATTAGTCAATCCGGCACAGTGTATCAAACCGCGTCAGAACACGTGGTCTACTTTATGACAACGTTATTCACGTGCGCTACTTTGTATGGCCATTTCAGTTGAATGACTTCTTAAACATCTACTATGTGTGCCAAAAACCATTGCCTCGGTGCTCTTGTGAAATCACTTCACTACAAACACGGATGTCGCATCAGCAATTGGCATTCAGCATTTAACACTGGCAAATACAATTATCGGAATCATCATGCTTTTATGTCTGCTTCATTTTACGCATCACTAAGAAAAAGATACAATTACACAGGCAACCTATAAGCATATGAGTTCTTAGTAGCACAGATGCAGGAAGAAAAAAACTAATGAACGCCGTTCCATAATATATTTATCCGCTATGAATAACGTCATCGCCAGCCCATTTCTCCTCGATTGTGACAAGAGTGCAGTCGGAGACATGTACTTGTTAAGCTCAATTTATATTTCTTATTTTTGGAAGCAAGCCTCATGAAAACGCTTAGAATATAGTACAAAGAAATCGGGGTTAAATGAATGCAAGTAATTTGTTGTCCTGGTATGGTTTTTATGTTCAAAGCATGACACCTGACCTCCGTCATGTATCTTGGATCGGCCTTTGACCTCTCTGGCACTAGTCACTGGGCTCGCACCTGACTGGGGTCAAGAGTTTTTACAGCGCATAGCCATTTGTATGGAACCGCCAAAACAGATATTATCTAGCACATGCATTTACTTCTTCCTGGCCCCAGCTTCCGAGCCAATGACTGGACTAGGGCGATTGTCGGGACAGCCGTCCACATACTCTCAGAGTGTGAGAGGTCATTCGCTTTCGTTGTCAAAGCAAAGGTGCCCAGTGTCCTGAAATTATCAAATTTACGCACAAATCGAATCGAGTAGAAGTCTGTTCTGGCGTCCTGAAGCAGAGTTTTGACTTCCTGCACTGACGTCCGAACGATTTGACTGCATTGAACTACATTAGTTCACCCATTTTTACAACACTGAATTTGTACATTATCATAAAATGTTCTGCTAACAATTTTTTTGTTTCCTTGTTTGTTGCTATTTCATAATTTTGTATGTACAATACTGTTAACCCGCGCCGTCTTTCCGGTCAGATCCTCCCACCCCGTCCGGAGGGGGAGGGGGCGGTTGAAGACTCCCATCTAAAACCCAAACTAAGCGTCGCACGAAAACGAAAGAGGCGTCATCGGAAAGCGCTCGACGAGTAGGGTCCGGATCCACCCTCCAAAACAATTTCCCCCAAAAGTGACGTCACAGGGGGCTAGATTTTCCCGATTTTTCACGGCTTACATTATGTTTTTGACTCTGGACAGTTCATTTTGTGGGATATACGAAAAAAACAAAATGTATTTGGAAGGAGAAAAGGACAGCGAAATCGGCCAGGGCTACAATCTTTTGGGCCCCACAATTGCTTTTTTTTCTTGAAATTTCAAAATTTTGAGTTTTCAATTTGTCTTTAATTTTCCTTTTCCAATGGGTAGAGCAGACCGAGAAACGTTGTTGGAAGTCAACTTGCCCTAACAAAAAATGCTTACTTTAGCCAGAATCCTGCATTTGATCTGCAATTTGGCAAATACGCAAAAGTTATATGTAGTCAAAAACGAAAAAAAAACTCCTCTCGTACGTTTTGTTGCATCTGTAAAGATAAGCAAACGCTGAAAGTTTCATTAAAATATCTGTATCCGTTAAAGCGTGACGACTGGTTGAACATTTTTGGAGGTGACCTCACTTGACCTTCGTTGACCCTAGATGACCTGACCTAAAACTTCTGAATCAGCATGTCAAATTGATGTGGGAAGAGGTATGCCAAATTTTGGGCGCGCTGCCTCGCGCCGTTCGTCCGCTATCCGCGAAAAACCTGAGGGGGGCGGTTGAAGACCCCCCGAGACGGGACGGGTTAACGTCTTTCGACGTCATAGCTGCTTTCGACATCTTGGGTCCATACCCTCCACTCTACGATAAAGGACACCGTAGGTGTCGAAGGAGATAGGCAGGACAATGTTTCACACGCTTCAAAAGTCCTTTTGCCGCCGTCGGACAGTACGCGGACAAAAACCCGACCTAGCTACCAGCATTTTCAAACAAAAACGAAACATGCTTGCTTCGCAGTTCCGTCTCCCGCTTTCCTTACTCGAACATCTACTCTTAGTGTGGTTTTTAGCAGATTTCATACCAGTGCATTGCATGAAGCCGTCACGGTGTTTGCATAGGCGCACCGGAGGGGGCCCCAGGGGTCCGCCCCCATGAGACCAAAGTGCCCTTTTGGCCAAAAGTGCCCTTTTGACCGAAAAGTGCCCTCTTGGGGTCAGGAATGCCCAAAAATCACCTGCCTGATGTGCCCCGCCTGTGCCAAAGGTGCCCTTCGGGCCCAAAACTGCCCTTTGGCGAAAAAAATCCACGCCCCCCCCACCCCCTCGGAATGCCCAATCTTAATGTGCCCTGCCCCGCCTGTGCCAAAACTGCCTTTTGGCCAAAGATTTTTGCACGCCCCTCCCCCGGTCAACAAACCTTCCAGTGTGCCCGGGACTGCAAAGTGCCCCTTTTGGAGCCGGTCAGGTGCCCTTTTGGAGCCGGCCAAGTGCCCTTTTCGGTCCGCCCCCCATGGAAAATCCTGGGTGCGCGCCTGGCTGTTTGTTAAAAGCAAGTGTGCCGTGGCGTCATTCAAGGCACAGTTCCGTATCACCAACACTGACCTTCAAATCAGTCTGCGAATTGCCATGAGAAAGCAGTTCCTGTAGAAGTTGCAATGACGTCATCTCCGCTTGGTGCATGTAGCAGATAAATCATACAGCCCACCTCCCGTTCTCACCCGCTGAGCGCCTCCAACAGTGCCTCATACTGACAGTACAATTCATCACAGAATGGTGCCTTGTATAGTGCCTTATACAGTACAGTACGTTGTACTGACAGTATAATGACTCACAGCATAATTCCTCATATAGCGCCTTGTACATCAGAGTGCGTTATACTGACGTGATAATTTATTACAGCCTGGTGCTGGGTATAGTAGATCACAAAGCATAGTACCTTATATTGGCAGTATAAGGCACTATTGGAGACACTTTAATTCATCCTATCGGAAGCGATGTAACAAAGCTGTGCTAAAGTCACTCAACACACCCTACCCATCTGTATTTGAGAACACTGATGCATGGCATAATCTATTTGGGTCGGCATACTCCCGAGTACATTTTAATGCCGACATTTTGAACTTATGGCAGTGCACGTGGACCATTTGGCGCCCATGAGCGGGGAGCAGAGGCGTCACAATCCTCTCCTATAGTTCATCCATGCATACACAGCAATAAACCCCTCTTTGCTATATACGACATTGAACTTGACTTGAAACTTAGCAACAATACTACCATAACATTTGAAAAGCGCGATCGGTCGGATCGGGCTAGGTAGTTGGATTCTTGGATCGGGCTATTGGATTTTCTCAAACCTTCACGAGAGAAGTCGTTTGAAGCAATTACGAACTGTTATTTGCAGGGTATGCATCAGATCTTCAAGTCCATACTAATGGTTGGTTGGGATATTTTGGTTGCAATGTACTAATAACATATAGAACTGCATGTCTCAGACGACAGGACCTAATTCATGCAACTCTGATTGCTAGGACGTTATATAAAAACACATCGCAAAGAAATGCTGCCGTTCTTGCCATTTGGGTCCCCGTCATTTCACAGCCAAAGGGCTTTGCGCCCCAGTCATGCTGGAACAATGAAGACCCAGGTTTGAATGAACTGTGCCACACCATTGCGGGATGATATCTTCCTCTCTTCACGTGCTATTTAGCATCCTGCTGGAGTGCCTGCGGCCTGGATCAGGATGCATTTTCCTTTGCTGGACTTTGTCGCATCACCGCCGGTGCATGGTGCTAAATCTACGATGCATTTCAGGTACTTGTCACGATCCTTTTAAGGTATTTTCTGTACATCCCAATTCGAATCAGATAATTTCGGATAATACAAAGACCTTAGCACGCATATCAACATTTCCCCCCAAAATTACAACAACCTTCCAGTGATCAATTATTCGTGAAGTAGGGTGGGATATACCGCTTTGTGAGAACTGAATTGACACACATCATAACGAAGTATCGACATCGTGTTTCCTGATGAGTCTGCATGAACCTTGATATCTAATTTTTAACAGCATCTTGTTGATAAATATCATGCATGCACTCGCATATAGAATACACGTTCTTATCAATTGTATAGAACATACCATGCATCATATGTAATCCATTTATATGCAATTGTACTAGAATATACATGTAACAATCAGCATGTATAAGAATTCTACATCGCTATCGCTAAAATAGTTATTCCCAAATTTGGAATATAAAATCAAAGGAAAAAGATGAGCACATGAATACGGCGTTGGAAAAATTTGTATGAAGAAATCATACGTTATGTTAGGCGACATCGTTTCCAATGACGAATTAAGACATTCTACTATATTCCTACCGACATCCAACAATTAACGAAAAACAATTATTTTAGCACCGACTTCCCAAGGAGTGGCAACGTACTTTGCTAACAGGAAGTGCCTTGTGGCATTTCTGGCACCTATACGGTGAGCCACTAATATTGACGATGAACCCACCCACCACATTCTGACAAAAGAGAGTAGTTACGGTCATCTCCGAGATATAATTCCCGTCGCTCCTTTACGTACAGCACGAAAGCTCCATTGTCTCTTGCGCGCGCCGTTCAGCACCCTCAACGGTGCCTCATCCTGGTGGTGTACATCCGTGCCAGTACTCCGTTCAAAATTGAGAACATGATATACTGTCATCACAACCGGTGTATTTCAACGCGAAACGATATTTTGTGGCATGAATAATCCACCCACCGTAGTGCCATGCATCACGTCCAAGTCTCATTATCTCTATCTGAACGGCTTCTCCATCCCTTTCACGGGGCGGGGATAGCCGAGTGGTTAAGGTGTCGGGCTATGGGTACCAAAGGTCCCAGGTTCGACTCTAGCGCCACTCAGGACATTTCCCAATCCCGCGGCCCAACGGGGAAACAGTGTGGGCGGCGCCATTAGCCGTGAACGTGCATAAAGTGTGTCGAGAGCCAACCAACAAACAAACAAATCCATCCCTTTCACGGCATACTCACAGCATAGTCAGACCTGGCTGAAAGAACTATAATCCAAGCACCGCACGGTGCGCTATGGAACAGCATCCACTCAAATTGCGCCGGCCCGCACATTACCCTAGTCTTCGTTTCCCGCACACTAGTTCCTCGTCTTCGTTGCCCGCACACTAGTTCCTCCATCTCCTTCGGCCAGCACTCCAGACATCGTCAGAGCCGGCCGGAGGCATCGAACGCCAAGCCGAAGGCGATTCACGAACACGTCGCAGCAATCCAGAGTCCGCACTTGGAGCCTCGGGCCGCTTTGCGACGCACCCGACAGGCGCGTGTCGACGCATATCCGGACCGCGCAGGGTCGCCGCCCTCTCGCGCCGATCTGTGCCGGGTGGACTCGCCAACTCCGCCGGTTGTGGGATCCACACCCACCGTCCACGGATCAAGAGTCGGACGCCCCACCGGGTTGTTGGTTGGTTATTGGCTTTACGACACATCGACCGTTGAGTCATGTAGCGTCGCCAATCTCTCACGCCGATTGGTCGCAGGCGAAGAGTAGCGACAAGTGAGACTCGAACTCACAACCTTTCGATTGTGAGACGAGCAACTTACCCCTAGGCTACTCGTCCCCACGCCCCACCGGGAGACGTTCCACCAGCCACCAGCGGCCCGACCATATCAACATGCCTGACCATATCAACAGTCTGACTATATTAACCATATCAACAATGTGACTAAGTTGAAACTCGTAACTTCACACATCACCACACACGTAACACCGGCACCGTCTCCTCTGCGGGTATGCTTGTCCGTCAGGTTGGACTTAACAGCGAACCGTTCTCCGCAGCTGTCACATCAGTGTGGTCCTCTCCCAAGTGGGAGCGACAGTGTAGTGTCAGGCTGGACCTCACACTGAAACACTTCCCACAGCTGTCGCACCGGTGCGGTCTACTCCCCGTGTGAGCGGCGCGGTGTCTGACCATGTCCGACTTCCGCGAAAAACACATCTCGCAGGTGTCGCACTTGTGCGGTTTTAGCCCGGTGTGCGTCTGAAGGTGCTCTGTCAAATGCGACTTCCGAGTGAACCCCCTGTCGCAACTGTCACAACGGTACGGCTTTTCGTCCGCGTGGACGCGGTAGTGCGACCTCAGGGTCCGCTTGTCACCGAATCGCTTATCACAGCGATCGCACGCGTACGGCTTCACCCCCGTGTGGCTGCGACAGTGCGGCTTCAGCTGGGACCTGTACTTGTACGTCTTGCCGCAGACGTGGCACGTGTACGGCCTCTCTCCCGTGTGGGTGCGGTAGTGCTCTGTCAGCGTGCACTTCTGACGAAAGCGCTTGCCGCAGCGGTCGCACGGATACGGCTTCTCTCCCGTGTGGGTGAGGTAGTGCGACGCCAGCTCGCACCTGTCGCGGAACGCCTTGCCGCACGCGTCGCACACGCACCGCCTGTCCTCGGTGTGGCGCCGATAGTGCACCCTCAGGTAGTCCTTCGAGAGGAACCGCTTCCCGCACACGTCGCACTCGTAGGGCGTCTCCCCGGTGTGGGTGCGGTCGTGCACTGTCAGTTGCCACTTCCTGCGGAACGTCTTCCCGCAGCTGTCGCACTTGTGACGCTTCTCCACGGCCTTGGCACGCCCGGCGTCGGGGCTGGGTCGGCTCGTCGGACCCGGCCGACGCGCCGGTGGCTTTCCGGCGCCTTCGCAGTGCGCCGGTTCGCCGCCCGTGTGCGTGAGCCAATGTTGAATCAGATGCAGCTTACTGTCGAAGAGCATTCTGCAGATCTCACAACGGTGTGGTTTGTCACTCGTATCGGCACGCAGACGAGTTGTTCCGCAGTCTTCCGGGGCAGCGTTTTGCGTGTCGGAGACGCCGCCAGGTTGTTCGTCCCGGGCGTGGCCGCCGTGGCGCGCTACCACCCTACCATTGCGTCCACACTCACACGCCAGCGGCGTTGCTCCACATCGCAGACACTGCTCCGACGAGCCGACACCCGTCGCCACACCGCCGGTGTCTTCTGAGCCGGGCACTTCGTCCATAACTGCTGCACCACCTTCGTGCAGACTTGGCGAGCATCGTCCGGAGTCTTCAGTGCTCTGGGTTCTATTTGGAGAAGACCCGTCTGGCGACTTGCGGACTGACACTGTGCGATTCCAATTGGCATCTAAAACAGAACAATCAGTCACGGAAACATCCTGAGGGTCTCGAGCTCCAACTTGCCACAGCTCTCCATACTGTAGCTAGTTTTCCATCGGTATCTGGACAATATTGCACGGCACACCCACTATCTCAGACACAAACCCACGAACTGTGATCGGGTGACTTGGTGTCGGTTGTCGATACCTCCCGAAAGGAGCTTGTTTATCTGAACTCGAGCTGGTGCGCATGGTTGCAATTCACTTAGGAGCTGAAGCAAACTTTTCCCAAACTGAAGTGACAGTATTGACAGACTCACCACCCCGGCAGACCCATGACCTATTATCGGTTATTTGAGAAGCCCGTCTGGCGACTTGCGTCTCAGCAATTGTCTAAAAACAGAACGATCATTAGGAGCATCCTGGTTCGGTTGTATTAAACTCCATACTGCAGCTAGTTTTCCATCGGTATCTGGACAGTATTGCAGGGCACACCCACTATCTCAGACACAAACCCACGAACTGTGATCGGGTGACTTGGTGTCGGTTGTCGATACCTCCCGAAAGGAGCTTGTTTATCTGAACTCGAGCTGGTGCGCATGGTTGCAATTCACTTAGGAGCTGAAGCAAACCTTTCCCAAACTGAAGTGACAGTATTGACAGACTCACCACCCCGGCAGCCCCATGGCACCGCCCACCCCTCGACCCCGGCCCGGCCGGGAGAGAGGCTCACTACCTCGGCCGCCCCATGGCACCGCCAACCCCTCGACCCCGGCCCGGCCGGGATTGGGATGGGGTGGGCCGCGGGATTGGGAAATGTCCCTAGCGGCGCTATTGTCGAACCAGGGACCTTCGGTACCCAGAGCCCAACACCTCAACCACTCGGCCATCCTCGCCCCACAAAGATAGAACCGAGCGAACGAGTAGATCAGGTGGGGCTGGCCTACACGCTCGTGACACCCTTGTTGTTGGGTTTTATTTTTTATTTTTGGTTGGTTCAACTTGCACTCGGAATGACACCGCCAGAGGTTGTTGTTGCAGGTGGGCCGCGGGATTGGGAAAAGTCCTGTGGGGGGCGAGAGGAAAACCCGACCCTTGGTAAAAAAAAACCAAAAACAAAAACAAACCCGCCCTTTCCCCCCTTGTTGGTGAGTGAAGGACATAAGCAGGGGTGTTGACAGTGAACGGACAAAGGAGTGGGAACAGGAAGGACGGACAGCTGTGGTTCGCGTGCTCGCTAAGAACGACACCAGTCGAAGCTGGTGCCCTTGCGAAGTTGGAGTCCGCAATTAGCTCGGTGTTTGACGTTGCATGGGGCCAACCTGCTTCAGCTTACCGATCGCCTGCATGATAATGCAGACACCTAGAAATGGCGTAGACCTGGCTTTAAAAACATGAGCTGCTCCGATCACGAAATGGGCAACATGTCAGCAGACAGCCAGCCACTCAGTTCAGGAAAACCACCGAACTAAAACCTCGACGACTAACGGTGATTTTAAATACGACTTGCAAAAGGCTGATGTTTAGAACATTGCAAAACTGTCGGCTTATCTTAGAAAGCTTACCTCCCGCTGCGGTAGAAACGCTCCTGTCGGAAAACGGTTCCACTTCTGCAAACGGCTTGATGTCCGGCTCAGACTCAGCGTCGGACGGTTCGTCTGGAACCAAGCCACTGCTTCAGACCAACAGATTTGCCGAAACAAAATCACCTTATGCGATGATACAGCACGCGCAAAGTGACTACTGCACACCGGGCGCCCAGCTTCATTCCTCGTTTAAGGCTACATGTTAAATTGTTCCAAAGGTTCTGCTTGATGGCTGGAGTCCTTAATGAATATGCCAAATATAATCAATTTCAATCCAATGAACAATGCAATCATCAGAATCAGCCACCCTGTAGAACATGTGGGGTATACATCTGTCGAAATGTTTTTCTTGTTGTGGTCTGGATCAAACCTAACTCTAGGTTCGAGAAATAGGTGGCGCATTCCACGACAAATCGACAAGTGAAAGAGCCAAAGTAACACCCAATATTTTATATTTCGACGAAAATAGTTGTGTGTGGTTATCTGATGCGCCGAATCCAGCTGTGCTATTTTTAGAAAGATCAGGTCAACGGTCAATGAGTTATAGCCACGGGCATTTTTGAGTCACCTAGCAAGTGTGTCTTTGGGGGTATTTAACTCAGTGAAGAACAATCTGAATTGTGCAAAAGTATATATTGGTGAACTCACAATTATCCACTGCATCTTTTGGCTATTTCAAATCTTCGTTTACAGGATATCTGACATCGTGGCACCGTGACCTGAGGTCACGTGACATATTTTAACTTTCGGAACAGTCACAATGCGATTTTAAAACGTGCAAAACCTCTGCATATCCTTTCAGAACAAGGCATGCATGGTTTCACCTTTACGCTAGTTTATCGTGGCTTGCATAAGTATGTATTTAGCTGATAAACAAAGGCAGCGCTTCACCTACGCAAAGGCAGGCGAAGTGAATGCCTGGTACGATTTCGCTGAAAATTATTCATTTGAGGTGCAGGAAGCAGCACGAGGCTTCCACTGGAATATTCGTCCCTGTGTGCGGTGCACCCGTTTGCAGTGTACTGGCGTGAGGAGCGGGGTGCACTGGCGTGTCTAGTGTACTGTGTCATCGGATACTGTGTCGCTATAGCTCGACACAAAGCACAACGCCGACATGGCGCATGCGATCCTGCAACGGCTCATCCCAAACATTCGGACCGCAGTAATGACCTTAAAAATATTTATTTCACAGTAGGCAGTATACGAATAAGCGCGACTTCGTCCATGTGTGTCGCCATCGGACAGATTTTGGAGTACCCTGCGAGTGGATTTTGTGTCGCATCTCATGACGAGGGCGCCTGCGACGGCATCGGAGATACAACCAAGCGTGCCGCGGCTCAAGAGAGCCTCAAGCGCCCGCTTAACAACCAGATACCGATGGCGGAGGACATGCCAGCTGCATCAGGTTCATATTTGTGTCAAAGCAGGGGGCAATGGACGCCACGACCCACTCAACCGAGTGCTTCTCGAAAGCCGTCCATCAAGGTGCAGGAACACGGGGGTACCGCAAGTTGCGCCAGTGACCCATAGCACCGCAATAGTGCATGAACTGTTGGAATTTAGGGGCGCGTCGTTTTGTTTATTGGTTGGTTCACGACACACTGTATGCACATTCACGGCTAATGGCACCGCCCACACTATTTCGCCCGTGGGCCGCGGGATTGGGAAATGTCCTGAGTGGCGCTAGTCGAACCCGGGACATTCGGTACCCATAGCCCCGACACATTAACCACTTGGCCATCCCGCCCCTTAGGGGCGCGTCGACTGCGTTAGTTCATGAACTGTCCACCGATGTGGAGCGTGTGTTAATGGTAGCTGGTCGAATTTCAATGTGTCAGTGTGCGCGCTGATACGTGTTGCGTTGATTGATATTATCGCAGTGATAGATCATCAGTTCGAACTGGGATTCTGACAAGGTATGGGGTGATCTTCAAATTACAGACATACATATAATATATATATATATATATATATATATATATATATATATATATATATATATATATATATATGTATATATATATTATTTCAAACAATACTTGCTACTGAGATTAATTATCAGATTGACAAGGATGCCAAGTATATGGACCAACTCAAGGCTTCCAAATCAAGGGAGCTAAGTCGGTAGCACCCCTTTATTAGAGGCTTGGGATAATATGATACCCATTGAAGGAAATGTCTATGCACTGTTCAAACTGGACTAGGCCAATTTAAGAATTTAAGGCCTCATTCTGAAACAATTCCAAAATGGTCTTCTCGAGGTTCCATCGTCTCGGTTTACATCCAAATCCTTACCTTTTATCGGGTTTGGTGTGCAGCGACGGGAGAAGGGTCGTTTGTTGACGGCGGGCAAAGCGTCCGGTTCAACCTTGACGGGCGGATCATCTGAAAGCAAGGTTTGTGTTTCAAACGAATGCTGTGCAAGCCGGGAAAAGCACCTTATGAGACTGTGATCGGCACGGCGATGATCTGCATTGTCAGAACGTCTGCATCGCTGTACAATGAGCCATGGTACACAGGACGGAAGCTGAGTCTGGTAAACACTTAAGGTCTTCTGCCAAAAACAGGGTATTACCGTGACGCTTCCATCGCTTCTGAGTGACAAGCACGTAGAACTTCTGCAATTTCTGTTTGAATATCTGTATGCCATGAAGCTAGCAGGAGCACTGTAGACACCACACCACCAACACGCACTTCAATACGCAGTGCATTCCCGTGGTACACTCTTAGAAACACTTACCATCGTTCATCATCAAAGATCATGAAGTATTTTACTTAATAACGTAATAAAATGAAACACAGGACGCCGGAAAACTTTACCTGGTAGTATGTACAGTGACGCCTCAGAGGCTTCGCTTCCCACTTCCGCTCGTACGCCATGCGTCTCCAACACGGCATCTGGAACGAAAGATAACCCTTCACCTTCGATTTCTGAGAGGGAGTTACCAACAACAAAATTATTCGCTTCACCACAAAAACACCTGCAAAACACGATGAATATTGAAGTAGGCTGAGCTCCCAAACTATCCAATTCTGCACATTGTTGCACACTGCATACAGGGCCAGGATGACCAACTGGTTAAGGTGTTGGCCTCTGGGCGCCCAAGGTTCCGGGTTCGACACCAACGCCGTTCGTGACATTTACAAATCCCGCGGCCCGTCGGTGGAACAGTGTGGGCGGCGCCATTAGCCGTGAATGTACACAAACTGTGTTGTGAACCACCCAATAAACAATGAACAGCACACTGCATACACTGCAGTGTAACTCTCCTGCTGCACACTGCAAAGTGTGTCCTGATGCAAGGATGCAGACTTGATTAACAGTTCACTGTTCCGAATCAACTACTCAACAGCATGCCATGATGTTCCACAATGTGCAGACATAGGATAAAGTGGGATAGACATAAAGACAAAGACATAAAAGATTAGTGCAACTATGAGCCACAAGGGCCCTTCTTGGTTGCTCTCTGTACACTGAACCAGTTGCCCACCAAATCTGTCAATAGACATTTAATAGCTGAATAAAAATGCAAAGGGCTAGATATTTACTAGTCATCAGGGCACTGACCTGCTCTGGCCTTGTTTGCCAATGACTCTGGCCACTCATGAGATGCTTGCTTGATATTTACTTGTGGAGGCTGGCTGGGCATGGTGAACATTGTTGGCACAGCAGAAGGCAACAGGTGCTGAGTGTTGTCATTCCTGAAGAAATGTGATGCCTCAAAGTGAAGAGAACACAGTTTTGCATTGTGGTGAAGGTACTGTGCTCTCTTGTCTTGAAAGTTAGTTTGTCCACAACTCTGAACCCATTGTTTGCACCTGCAACAAAGAGCAATCAGTCCTTTGGTGTATCCTTAGCACCATAGTAAGCTGCTCAGCAGCAATGATTTACAGCATGCTAGAGAAAGAGATGATAGCCTAGGCATACAAAATGCAAGCCATGGATATTATCATTCACAAATGCAACCAGGCAGTTTGTGTCCTTTTTCTACATGCATGATTGTCTACACAGTTAATGAAGATAAATGTGTGATTGAGAGTCTCAAAAAGACAGAACGATGCTAGGACAGATACTCCTGTGAGTATGAGTAGAGCCAGGAGAGAGAACCAGGTGAGAGAACAATCATACAAGCAGAATTTTCCTAGCACAATACCTGGCTATAAAATCTGACATTAAAACTTGTAATTTAATATCACATGTAAAAGACTGCAGCATTTATCCATTCATCCAGCTATGCAGATAAGGGTAAAATCACAGTACCAGGCACATGTTTGGATCAGCTCATCTGGCAGATATCTGATCAAGTAACTACATATCTTACCTGATGGGATCAGCTGGAAATGGATGAAACTGCAGCTCAGGATTTTGATGTTTGGAATTGCTGCAAGTCATTGCACCACACCTTATAGAACTGTCCTTCATCTTGAATACAATATCACTTGGAGTGTTGTTATCCAGAACTGAAAGCATTAAGTAAATCTGATGGGCATTTCACACAGAAACATCACCAAACTAAACATCAGTCAGGAAGATATTGGAGTGCTCTTGGGTTACAGCATTATTGATGCAAGACATATCCCAGCAAATTGCATGCCCATTTATCTTCAAACAGCTATCCACTTGAGATTCTGATGTCACTGGTTGGAGTAAAAATATCTTCCTCATATTATCACCCAACATAACTTTCCATATTTTACCTCCATGAAGCATACAAAATGGCTATGTTTCCTTAGGTTAGGTTATGCTAGGTTTATGTTGTAAGTTAGCTTTCAATATTGTTTGCTTTAATTTAACACAAAAAAAGTATATTTTCCTCACAGTTCAGGCCAGCTCAGCCTATGCTGCACTTGGTTTTCTTAATTTGAAAATTTGAGATGTTCTTTTTAGTAAATTTCCCATTAAAAAAATGGATTTGTTTTCTTGTATGGAATGTTAGGACAGGTTAGGTAAGATTATGCTCCATCTTTTTTAAACTAATTTTTAACGTCACTTTTGACATATTAAGGAACTCCAAAACCCTTCTCGTGTTGCCTATTTTTCCTCCCAATTGTAAAGTAGGCACCTACCTACCTATGCATTTCAAGAAAAAATGTGTGGTGACATTGTGTTCAGCAAATTCATAAACATTGCATTAAAAAAGAAATACCTTGGGACCATACTTTACGTGAAACTACAAATTTGACCTACATCCATCACTCAGGCCAGTCTACAATAACAATTCCGTACAATAATCTGTGGCAAATTGTGGCAATCTTAACGACATCCACTAAATCCTATAGGCAGCGCGACGTCATAAATGCGTAAAGGTTTTCTTTCGTAATGCTATCATAATTCATGCATAATTCATAATTCATGTATAATCCGTCGTTTGAGTAAAATTCCGTTACTCCCTCCATTCTTTGCTCGCCCTATACCATTTTCATTAGTAATGGCTGTGGGACTGGGTAAGATTTTTTTTTTTTTAAAGAATAAACATACAATATTTATAAGAAAGTAATCCAAAATAGGTTGCATTTATGAATAGCAAAGGCAGGTGTGTTTCAAATAGATATAGGCTTTTATCTTAAAAAAAGTTTGAGGAAGCTGAGACCCAAAATGAAGCTATTTTAAGATAAAAGCCTGTATCTATTTGAAACACATCTGCCTTTGCTATTCAGAAATGCAACCTATTTTGGGTTACTTTCTTATAAATATTGTATATTTATTCTTCTTTTTTTAAATCTTACACAGTCCCACAGTCATTACTAAGGAAAATTGTATAGGGCGAGCAAAGAATGGAGGGAGTAACGGAATTATACTCAAATGACGGATCTGTAATTGTGCTAAGGAATGTGTGGATATAACTTTTAGAGGCCAGGGGATGCTGTTAGGCCAGGGGACTACATACGTAACCAGACGAAATTATCAAGGGGACGATCGCTTCCTCCCCGGATTTACCAAGTGTGCTACATCCATGGCGTCAAGGGCGGGAACAGGAAGGGGGCACCGGGGGCACATTCCTCCGTTAAAATTGGTGGCACTCCGGAAAGGCTTCAATGCACCCCCGTCAACTTTTCAGCCCGCGCTCCTCTCAGAAAAGAAGGAGCCCAATTCCAATGTGCCTTAGTGTACCATGCTGTGATTTTCAGCCTGAGGCGCCCCTCTGATAGAAAAGGGCCCTTTATGTGCGATGAAGTGCACCCTGCCCTAAGGTTTCAGCCAGTTGCGCCTCTTGTAAGAAAAAGACGCCCCTTCGTTGTGCCCTCCTAGTGGATGGTAGGTAAAAACACGGAGACGCCGGCGGTTTTAGGCCGTGCGCCTATGGGATGTATTGGTACGCATTTCGCATTGGCATTTTCCAATTGGTTCAGCCACCCCAGGAGGATTCCATCTGCCTTTCGTGATGCCGAATTGATCAAGGAACCCTACCCTTATTTCTTTACTTATTTATTACGCTTCGTTCCGAAGTTGTCGTGATGGCACTTCGCATCTGGCAAGATGTGAAGTGAAGGCATCTGTGATAGGGAAGCCATTTCACCGAAGGAGTCGGCCCACCTGTTGATTTCTTAAAATTATCGAAGGGGACAAAATACATGAAGGCAATGGGCATACCAAAATGAATAGGGGTCACATTACATAGGGTCCCATGTTAGAAGTTGAAATTATTGCGGGAGGGGGAAACAAGCATTGGTGGGCAGTTTCACCTTTTTTTTTTTTTTTTAATGTCCGCCACCAAAGATCAGGTGACCAAGAGCGCCCCCTCCCCTTACCCAACGACTGCAAGCACCTTACGTTAACACCATAAAATAAAAATAACACCATCAAAAATAAGAATGGGAGGTTCTGTTTTCACCCCCACCCTCCTTGCTCTCTAGATATGTGGCTGATATTTTCTGGTAGTGTGGTTTGCACAACTGAATGGAGAGTATGCACTTCGGCGTACCCACCAATACGCAGAGGACTGAGCGGAAGTTCCAAGAAGGGTACAAGACCCTCCCCTACACCAATCCACTGACAGGTTTAGGATTTTTCCAAGGAGATATCATTTCTCGGGAGGGCGACTCTTAGTCAAGAACATTTGGACGAGGTGCACTGCGATGTCCCAAAGGGGCACCGTTTGTTTTTGTCTGAGGAGTGTTTTTCGCCGAAAAATTCGCGGTGTGAGTTCGTCGGACTCCCAGATGACTCTGCCGTTCCCAGGCCGAGGAGCGCGTTGCGCTGAACTTTTCGAAGGGAACGCACGCTGGAACCTCCAAGATAGGCGTCCTTCGGGTAATAAGGGGCGCCACTTTCGGTTCATCCTCCTTGGATCAACCCTTGCAACATACCCTAGCTAGTAACGCCGCTACCTCTCGCCGATTCGCTACCGCTTGCCGGTCGTTCGACTCAGGGGTGTTGTTTTATATACTCTTCATGGGAACTGCTACCCCAATGTTTGCCTTCCACCCCGCAATTGTGTCAACTTCTAACATGAGAGCCAATGGGATGTGGCCCCAGTTCATTTTGGTCTGTCCATTGCCTTCATGTACTTTGCCCGTTACAATCATTTCAAGATGAAGATAAATACGTAGAGAGATAAGAGACAAAGATTCAAGATAAAGATCATAAAGATACCAACATTGGTGGGCCGACCACTGGGCGAGGTGAGCTCCCTTTCGCAGATGTCTTCACTTCGCACCACGGCAACTTCTGAACGGAACGTAATCAATCAATAAGGAAAGAACGGCAAGGTTCCTTGATCAGTTCTTTATCATGAAAGGGTGATGCAATCCTCTTGGGATGGCTGAATCAAGTGGAAAAAAATGTCAATACGAAATGCCTACCCAGAACTCCCATAGGCGCACGGCCTAAAACCAACCGCGATTCCGTGTTTTTGCTTACCCGCCGCTAGGTGGGCTCATGCCCGAACAGCTGTTGGTTTCCAATCCAGGTGCACATGATCCATGTATAGTATACGCTTTGTGTGTGTGTGCGCGCACACACACGCACAAAGCGAAAATTGAAGAAATTTTGTTTGAACAGTAATATTAATGGTTTCACTCGCACCAGTAAGATAAAACCTGTTATTACAAGCGAATCGATCAATCGTGAAACAAAAAAATTCAAGTCCAGCAAGAAGTGTGAATGTGAAAGTACTCATATTAGCACATAGTATATCATCGTAGTATATATGCTGTGATGGTAGTAATTGTTTAGTAACACATGTTGCTATTAGCCATAGGTGACACCCAGGGGGCCTGCCTCCCCTCCGCTTAGCGGTGAAAGTTGTGTGTCAACTATTAAAATTGTCGAATTATTTATCAAAAAGTGTTCAACCATGGAACTTGTGAAACTTCTGGCTGCGCCCTTGCTGTTGACTCTGGCTCACCCACTTTTTGAGATGTTCCTACGCCTATGTTTGATGTGAGTCAGCATCTGATTCTCGCTTTGATCACTGTCGAATAGGTAAACATTGCCCAGCTTTTTAGTTCCCGCTCAATAGTCCTCAAAGAACTTGTTCGCATTGGAAATATTGTTTCACTCAACCCCATAGATACATAGCTCGACTATATTTAGTCATTTAGTGGTGGAAGTCTAATGCCCCACGTTGGTCAGCTGATGTAAACATCACCATCGACCAATCGTACTGCAGAAAATCGTACGATGGTGAAGAACTAAAAACAACATGGCATCGACAACACGTCTGAGCAGCGAGACCGAGAAAAAACTGAAAGATATTCATGTAACTCGCGATGAACTTAACAAATTTTCCCAAGCATTGAAAGATGAGGGTTTCAGGAAACTTTTGAATGAATATGTGGAGGAAATACAAGATCCAGAGAACAGGAAACGGTAAGGTTTCTGAAGTCCCGTTTAACGACGCCGGTTGTGGGCGGGGATTTATATACGGTATAAGTTCAGCTTGTTCATTCTTTAATATTTGAGTAAGTGGATAATACTTGTTTTGGAGTGGGTTTCCAAATGGTGTTGATCTGAATGAAGTTTCCTTACGGTTGCATGAGGGGCAGGGTAAATAGAGGCTTCAAGAGCCGGTTTTACAGCCGTAGTTTTCTCTCGCATCCAGTCCCTTTAGATCCTTCGAAGCGATTTTCTTTCTTCAATAAAGCATTCCAGATATGCACCAGAAAATTATAACACAACATTTAGCATTAAGAAGAATTTATTTAAATCATTTGTTTTCATCTTTTCATTGACAATTATTATTTGTTGAAGGAAAGACAACAATGTTATATGGATTGTCTTTAGTATAATGTTAATAGACTTTTATATCTCAAAACCCATACCCAAATATGTCAACCAGTCATTACATGAGCATCCATCAATTCTGTGAATATTCATCATTTATTGGGTGTGAGCATATTGGGAGCATGAGGTAGGTATGGATGTATAAACTTGGCTGGTATCAATTGATGTATACCTTTGTTGTCATTTTAGCTTCAGTTGCTTAGAAAATTGACTTCCGATAGCCTTTGCAATTTTAACCATAGTGTCACTTTGTTGTCTGGCAGTCTTGCTGGCTGACAGGTACAGTAGTGCTGAGTGTAGTCTTGAAAAAAATCAGAAAGAATATTGTATTTGCTAATAATCATAATTTTTATTTTCATATTCAACAGTGTTAACAGTAAAACTATTTTGTATTTGAAACTGCTGTGGGAATTTGAATCGGTGGTTACTTCTAATTTATGTGGATCATTGTGTCAGGTCTCACTGTGACTTTGGAGCAAAATGTTGCTGTAAAATGACCTAATGTGCTGCCTACCTTCATGGAACACAACAATGGGTATCTACCAACCTAGATAGATACCTAGGTTGGTAAGTATGTGAAGTCCTCTCTTTATCAAGCTAGGCAAAGAAGGTGGAATAAAACTTGGGTATGACAAGCTTATCCTAAATAGCTGAGCCATTTGTGATAAATTTTAACTTCAAGATCATTTTTGAATTCTTGGACTTTATTTTCCCAATGCATTGTTTATGAAAGTGCTTTACATGATGTAACCATTAATTTCCTTTGTGAATGCATACTTTTCAGGTTTGCAGCAAAGTAATACCAAGGAAAGTGCCAGGAGTTGGGTAATACAGCATTAAGAAATATTCAAAAGAAAAAAATGTAATGCAACATGGCCTAGCCTAACTTAGCCTGGCATTCCATGTAAGAAGCAAATTTTGGTAAATTAATCAAAGGCTTTATAAATACTTGAAGTTAATGTATCTTTATAACACACTCAGCAGCTGGACCAATACAACTTTCATGAGTTTTTTTTCCAATACAACATTTATGAATGGGGCTAATGAGGACCCTCATTTTCTGTGTAAATGCTTACTTTTCAATTTGTGAGAAAAAAAACACCAAAAAGGCTCAATATTGGGTAGCAACATAGAAAGTAATGTTCATGAAATCAATTAAGAATGGAATATAACCTAACCCAACCTAGCCCAACCTCCCTTCAGAAAAAAAACAACACAGAAATTGCTTGCAAATCTTTTAACAATTTCTCAACATGTTTCAGGTTAAAAGGTCTGTCCCAACCTGACCTTACCTAATTTGCTTTTGTTAAAGAAGCTTTAATTTTTCAGAAAAAAACAAATTTTGCAACTTTAATGAGAATCATAGCCAAACCTAATCTTCTCTGCTCATTGAGGTATGATGTGTGTAAAACCTGTCTCATGGATCCCTTAGCACGTGCACGTCCGGGGCAGGTATCTGCCCCGGACTTGCGGTTTTTCCTAATTTGCTGCTGAACTAATCGAGTTAGGAAGGCCAAACCCTACATGGCTGCTCATTGGTCTTTTCCGCATATCCTCGTACATTTTTAACCCTGGGTCACCTCAGGTCAGGTCACCAGGTCAGGCGAAGTGACTCAACTACACTCGGAGTTCTAAGTGGCATAACTTCCACAATAATTTGGCGATTGATCTCAAACTTATAACACGTCATGATCTCATCAGGGACCATAACATATATCAGGTTTTTCATAGCATTGACCTGAAGTCGGGTCGCGGTCATGGCTTCCCCCATTATAGGGCTATGGTAAAATATACAAATGTTTCCTGGCTACATATTTGCTCTCGAAATGACATCACAACGGTTGTGACTTATAATTTCAAGTTATGCTCAATGTTACCATTGACATTTTTTCTCAGTGACCTCATCAAGGTCATCTGAGTTTCACCTGAGATCACTGGCACATTTATGTGCATTATATCACACTGCATTGAGCTAGAAGACAGGAATTACCGTCATTGTGCTTGTATCGCCAAGACGTGTTGATTGATACATTACATGCCATCCCTAGGCACTTCATGGCCTTGACCTGAGGTCATAGTTTCGGTTGACCTGACCTTTAAGGACTGTTCACACCTAGCGTAATCTCGACGCACTGGCGGAATCGGCGCAAAGCTAGCATGGGGCCCAATGAGTATGCCGATTCTGCCATTGCGCCGGCATTACGTCAGCTGTCCGCCGAGTCCTACAAAACGCTAGCGATTTCCGAGCGGACAAAGTTGGGTTTTCTCAACTTTTTCGCTCGGCGCACCAGCGTCCTTGACGCAAAGTCGCCATATTGCTGATCTTCGGACCACGTGCAATGGCAAAACTCAGTCTGCCACATTTTAACTCGATCTAAACAGCTGATTTTGTTGTCAAACAGCTGATTCTGTTGTCAAACAGCTGATTCTGTTGCCAAACAGCTGATATGTCAGCTGATCGCTGGCGTACTCACGTCCAGGCGATGTCGCTGCACTGGTCTGCCAACGCGTCGAAATTACGCCCAGTGCGCCGGGATTACGCCTAGTCCGTCATTGCGCTGACTTTTTTGCGTCGAGATTACGCTAGGTGTGAACAGTCCTTAAATCACACCGCCTATTGTCGGTAGCACATTTCAAGGACTGTCGAATAGCGTTCGCCGTTTGTTTCTATCTGTTACAGGTCCTGAGATATGTGTCAATATCTGAGTCCCACCTGATATGGTCGAATTTTACCTATGATGACCCAGTGACCTGAATATTGACCTGAGGGAAAATGACTGAAACGCTTTCGATAGAGCCTGTCACCAGCTATCCAACGCTGTTCTCCGTTTGTCGCTAGCTAGCATAGTTCTAAAGATCTTGGTGGGGGTGGGGAGAGGAAGACGTCTGCCCCCAGACACGCGAAGTTTGCGCGGACCGCCGGACGTGCGAGTGTTAAAGTGGAATAATTCCCATTTTCTTTGATTAAGTTAGGTTGGGTATTACTCTCCAGTGCCACCCTACGTTTTGGCAGAAACCGCCCACCCTTTCCCTTTTTGACGAGGATATCCTTTACGAAATGTTTTTCTTATCAGTTAGCAAATATTCAAATTATGTGTGGGAAAGCCCACTGGCCACGAGTGTTCAAGATTGCAAAGATTTTGTCTGTGTGATGACCCAGCAGCACAGTTTGCCAGCAGATCTTGACCTTTGTTATCCTTCTATATCTATCAATGTTATGGTAACCGGACAAATGTATGTAGAGCAAATGCACGTATGGCAGATGTAAGTACGCAGATGTATGGAAGCAAATGTACGTAAGTGCAGATGTATGTGTGGCAATGATACGTAAGCGCATATGTACGTATGACTTACGTACGCAAGCGCAAATGTACATATGGCAAATGTATGTATGCACAAAACTATGTGTGTGCAAATGTATGCAAGTGCAAATCTACATAATAGAAAAAGTATATAGTGCAAATGTGTATAAGATAAAATGTACATATGGCATATGCACCTAACCATGTGCTTAAACGCAAAGGCATGTACGCCTAAATGTACGTACATTGGTTCATATGTTCATTTGTTCTTGCATTCTTTTACGTCTACGTACTGTTGCACTTAGGTATATTTGTGCTTGCATACTTTTGCATTTACGTACACTTGCGTATACGCACATTTGCGCATATGTACATTTGCACTTACGTACGTTTAATCATGCGTACTTTTGCGGTTACGTACATTTATGCATACGTACTCTTGCGCATACGTGAATTTGTGTTTACGTACATTTACGCATAAGTACATTTGCGCATATGTACATTTGACATGCGTACATTTATGGGCGCTGTATGACCGAAGCAGTCGAAGCGCCCCTAAGCCCAAATAACTGAACAACCAACATGCATGCATTTGACATGCATACCTTTGGTCTAACGTACGTTAGCCATACGTACACCTGCGCTTGCGTACAATTGCCATACCTACATATGCGCTTACGTACATATGCTTACGTACATTTGTCTGATTTCTGCAAACGTACGTGTGATATATGTACCTAACTAAATGTATGCAAACCCAAAGGTACGAATGCGTAAATTGGCGTACATTTGCGCATACGTACAATTGTACAAACGTACATTTGCGTTGTACATTGTACATTGTATATTGGTGCTTACGTACATTTGCTATATGTACATTTGTGCTTACGCACAATTGCACAGACGTAGTTAGTTATTTGGGTTTTTGGGCGCATCAACTGCAGTGGTTATACAGCGCCCGTTGCGTACGTTTGCACAGACGTACGTTTGCGTATACGTACGTTTGGGCTTACGTACATTTGAGCTTGCATACATTTGTGCTTACGTACTTTTGCGCTTACGTACTTTTGCTCTTACGTACTTTTGCGCATACGTATATTTGAGCTTACGTATTTTTGCGCATACGTGCATTTGCGCATAAGTACATTTGCGCATACATACATTTGGCATACGTACATTTGCGCTTATGTACATTAGCCATGCGTACATCTGCACTTCATACATCTGCGCTTACGTACATTTGCTTACGTACATTTGCTTACGTACATTTGCTTACGTACATTTGCCTACGTACATTTGCTTACGTACATCTGCTTACGTACATTTGCGGTTAAAATTTTCAGTTCGTCTGCCCGTATAAAGATGCCGCATTTCCCGCACTTTATCAGTTTTCCAAGTGGGATTGTACCCAATAAAATACTATCATGTGTTGCTCCGACCCCACGGACCCCAGCGATGGCGGCACCCATGCTCCTGCCACGCGTTTACGTGACACGGCAATGCCGCCGCACGGCAGATATGAGGACGAGATCGCCATGCTGGAGCAGGAGCGCGGCTACGACGTCACCTGGATCCACCCGAAGCCCGGCTACGTGCTCAAGCTGGCCACCGCCGCCGCCGGCAAGGCGTTCATCAACGTGTGCAGCAACGACAACGTGGGCAAGCCGTCGTGCGTGCCGAGCAGCGAGGCGGGCCGGCGCGGCCTCAACTGGTCGGTGCCGTACGCGCAGTCTCGGCCGCGCGAGGACCGCGACAAGGCGGGCGCCGCGTGCGCCGTGTACGACGTGGTGTTCCACCCGGACACGCTGCACATGGCCGCCAGGAGCGCGCAGCTGCGCCGGCTGGTGGAGGACACCGCCGTGCGCGCCGTCGACGACGCGTTCGCGGCGGGTCTGCAGCGCGACAGGGTGGCCTACCCGAAACTCAAGTACAAAGGCACGCCGCAGGCGAGCGTGGTGCGCCGCCGGCGGGAGGGCGGCGAGGCGGCGGAGGTGGCGGAGGACGCGCCGCCGCTGCAGGACACCATCGTCGACCAGCTGCGCCAGCAGGCGGCCGCGCTGACGCTGAGCGACGCGGCGGCCGGCGCCGACGCCGGCCACGTCACGCCCGAGTACAAGATCGTCTACCGCGACCGCGTCGACATGCAGCAGTTCGCGACGCGCTGCGCGGCCGGCGACGGCCGGCCGCAGGCGCTGCTGCTGCAGGTGGCGCTGCCGCTGCTCGACTCGGTCGCCGGCCTCGAGCTGGACGTGAGCGCGCGCACCGTGCGGCTGGCGTCGGCCGCCGGCGAGCGGCACAAGTACAAGCTGGAGGTGGTGCTGCCGATGGCCGTGGACGACGGCGCCGGCAGCGCCGCGTTCGACCGCGCGGCGCGCCGGCTGGTGGTGACGCTGCCGGTGGTGGCGGCGCCGCCGCCGCCGCCGCCGCAGCCGGACAGCGGCATCGACAGTGACTGTGCCAGGAACGAGTCGGACGACGACGCGTACCGGACTAGCGGCGAGCGGCCGCTCGGTGGTGGTGGTGCCGCCGGCGAGGCGGAGTCGGAGGCCGTGCGGGAGTCGCCGCCGCCGCCGCCTGCTGTTGCCGCGCCGGTCTGCAGTGGCGACCGTGGCGAGGCGGGCCCGTCGGCTGCTGATGAGGAGGAGGAGGAGCCGGCGGCCGTGTGCGCCGCTCCGGCCGCCGCCGGCAGACTCTACACGCTGCCGCGCTACACGCTCAGCCGCGACGCCGGCCGGCTGCACCTGGTGCTGGCCGAGCCCAACGTGGAGCCCCAGTCGGTGCAGGTGCGCCGGCCGGCCGCCGACGGTGGCGCCCTCTGCGTGACGGCCACGTCGCTGGGCGCCGGCATGACGCCGTTCTACTTCCGGCTGTGGCTGGCGGCCGGCGTCGTCGGCGAGCCGGCGGTCGCCTGCGCCGACGACGCCGTCCGACTGCGCTTCGACAGGGCCGACGGCGACTGCGGCGACGCCTGCTACGTCGGCGTCGACGAGGGGAGCATGCAGGCGGTGGCTGTGCCCTGGCAGGTGGGTGGGCGAGTACGAGGTGTGCTGTGGCTGGTGGGTTGGTGGTTAGGGAATGAGAAAGAGGTATGTTGTCAATGGTCGATGCAGCTGTATAATCTTAAGGCGGCCGTCCATGTAGATTGATGGCAAACTTAGTCTCCTAAATCAAAGCAGCTTAAAAGCAATGAGTTAATTTTCATTTGATTTGCCACAGTTGCCTTTGAAGAGGAGCTATTAAGCTTAACCTAAATGAAACCATTTGCAGATGGACGTTTTGCTTGCAGGTACAGTTCGATTGCACCGGAAATGATGTTGCGTACTTCGGAAAATCCAGAGCATGGTATGAGAAGCATATATCTGACACACTAATGCGTACTGGGTAGCCGAATGCGCTCTCGGCTTCCGATTTTGTCACTTCACAGATCGCTCCGCTAGATGCTTGTGTGGGCGCGTGGTGGATACTGTATTTAAGTTGTGTGTTTACTGCCAGGGCAAAGTGACGCATTGCGTTGGTCTCTTGTGTGCTTGTTTCCATGGATTGGGTGTGGTTGATGGTGTGCACGTGCCTCGGCAGCTGTGGAAATATTACACTTCTGCGCGATGCCATTCAGATCTACTTATATACTTTTTTTATCTACTTATAGATCACTTTTTCGTGAAGCTGGCACGCGCGCACGCTTGTGTTGCGTGGCGCCGTTAAAGGTCCTCACGTCCTCAAGCTCGCATCGTGAGTCTGAGACCACTGTACGTACACACCTGTAATCCCAACCACGGCACACACAGTCTCTGGTGACCGTGGGTGCATTTCGCTCAGGCGGTGGAGCCAGCCGTCGATACGTCACCCGACGCCGAAGTCGAACCGGACGCCTCGCGTCGGCCCGCTCGGGACGAGGACGACGTGGCGGATCAGGAGGCCGTGGACGTGGCCGATCAGGAGGCTCTGGACGAGGACGGCGTGGCAGATCAGGAGGCCGTGGACGAGGACGACGTGGCTGATCGGGAAGCTATGGACGAGGGCGGCGTGGCAGATCATGAGGCTCTGGACGAGGACGACGTGGCCGATCAGGAGGCTGTGGACGAGGACGACGTGGCCGATCGGGAACGTGGACGAGGACGACGTGGCGGATCGGGCCGGCGCGGATGCGGACGCGGTGGATCAGAGTATGGCGCCGGTGGCCGAGCGGGCCGGTCTGTCGGTGTCGTCTCTCGGCTCGGTGACGTCGTGCGACGGCCCGCTGTCGGTCAGCTCCCAGTCGTCGGTTGATGAGGTCAGTGCCGGCTCGGATACGCAGTCTCATCCTGGATCTTGTCACCCAGAGGATTAACCTCTGGGAAATTATCTTAATTTTTTCCCTCGTTGGGAGATTACTCGGTGTTTGTTTTTGACACTGACGTGTATTAGTTTAATATTGTATTTTAAGTAATACACTCTATCGTTTATCCAACCTCCATATCACCTGTAAACCCGCCAATCACCAGGGGGAGGAGGACGTCCCCACCCGCTGGCGAATTTTCACGATATTTCCAAGACAGATGCAGATATTGCCTGAAATTGTCATTACCCATTCTTGAATCGATTATGGAAACTTGGACGAAATATAGTTTTGGGTCGCCATTAGCCAGTCGTGACTTCTGGGTGATTGTCATTTTCCCAGACTTGGCTTTTGAAGATGTATGTGTGTACCAATCGACGCAATTACCATTGTGGAGATATAATGCTATATTCATGTAAATTTGTAGCCTGAACAGCAGCATTATGAAGCTTGTGCTGACATTTGAAGGTACCTGGTCACATGAAAATAAAAAATGGGATGCGTTTATCAAATTTTTATACCTTTTAAACCTTTTTTTATCTCCATAAAAACGCCTAAATGTATATGGTGAGCACAAGGCCATGTGTTTTGGTATCAAATATAAATACAATATCTCGAAATATGACCAAGTTATGGTCATTCAAATGCTATATTGAATGGTGATAGCTCAGTTCTAGGCATGTGAAAATAGCGACTTTCGTAACGCATGGGCAGCTCAGTTGCATCAGTTTGACAAGCTTTCTATCGTTTGCTGTTGAATCCCGTGTGACAAGCATAGTGGTCGAGAAAGCTATCTCGTTTAGGTGTTTGACCTTGAGCTGTGATCTAATTTTTTACCTCACGAAATGACCCGAGGTCGCACGACATAGTTCTCGATTGCCTTTCGATTATTCATAGCGGCTCGTTGGTTTATCGGATGCAAATAAGCACGCAAACCGAATGCATGTTTCAGTGGCATAATCATTTTTGGAGTTCCGTTCTCCACTCATGGAGAATATTGTTATTAAATGGACATTAACTTGACCCATTGTTCTGCAGCATCAATGGTCTGCCGATTGGCTTCTATATCGTGCGATGCTCGCCTTGTCCCATGTTTCAAATTCCAACTCCTGCGTCCTCGAGCATTTAGACCACAAATACATGCTGCACTCCCGAGGCCTGGGCCAAGGCACCAGGTGGACATAACTGTCGTTCTATCACGTCTTGGTAACGCAGGTGGCTCATATCTCACCTTCAAATGATTACTGGATCCACCTATTGGACTGACCACCTGCGACTGATTGCTGGTTCTCCCGTTATCTGACCTTCAAATTATTACTGAGTACCTGTTGGACTGACCACCTGTGACTGATTACTGGCTCCACTTGTTGGACTGACCACCTGTGACTGACCGCCGGCGGCTGATTACTGGCTCCACCTATTGGACTGACCACCTGTGACTGATTACTGACTCCACCTGTTGGACTGACCACCTGTGACTGATTACTGGCTCCACCTATTGGACTGACCACCTGCAACTGACTACTGACCACCTGCGACTGATTACTGGCTCCACTTGTTGGACTGACCACCTGCGACTGATTACTGACTCCACCTATTGGACTGACCACCTGCAACTGATCACTGGCTCCACCTGTTGGACTGACCACCTGCAACTGACTACTGACCACCGGCGGCTGATTACTGGCTCCACCTATTGGACTGACCACCTGCGACTGATCACTGGCTCCACCTCTTGGACTGGGCGCTACTGACCAATGTATCGATGCGCCCTAAAGCCTAATAACTAACTCCACCTCTTGGACTGACCACTTCCAACTGTGACCGCCAGTCGTCGCACAAGAAGAGCATCCTGAAGAAGCGCTACGCCAGCGAGTCGTCGGCCGACGAGGCGTTCACGACCGACTCGTCGCTGCTGACCGGCTCGTGCCTGCTCTACTCGTGCGACGAGCTGGACGAGGCGCGCGCCAAGAAGGCGGTCCGCTTCAGCGACCGCGTCGTGGAGAAACGCTACAGGTAGGCCGCGGCGGCCGGCTGTCCGCCGGGGGTGGTCACGGTCGGCGTGCTGAAGTGAAATGCCCGACTTTGTTTGGGGGGAAATGTGATATTCGTGCTTGCGATTAATGCTGCCAACTTCGTGTTTGTTTGTTGTGGCAGTATAGAGCTTCGTTGGCGGCTCCGGACGAGCAGGGACAGATGAAAGCACGCCAGGGCCCCGAGTTGCTGGTACATGATTGTTGGTATAGCGCGGAGGAAGCTCGTGGATCGACCACAATTGCACTGTCCTGGTTTGACAGCCCACTACTGCACACTTCACTGCACCTTGTCTCAGACTGTTCTGTTCAGTTCATGCCGCATCTAAGTTCACTGTGGCGCCCTCTGTCGGTATCACTGGCCACACAGTGGGCCGGCCTCGGGGCATGCCAAACGGCGGTCGAGAAACGGCCACCTCCCATCGCTTTGCGCCCCCGTCTGTTTGTGATAGTTCGAAGTCAGGGATTGTGCGCCCTCCACAGGAGTACGGCGACTATTGTACACGACGCGCAGCGCACAGAGCGACAGCGTGCCAAGAAGAAGCGCGCCCGCGCCGCGCGCCGCCACAGCGACGGCGACACGTCTGAGAACGACGAGCTCCGCCAGCCGGCCGGAGACGACGACTCGGTCGACATGCCGCCGCACCAGCTGGTGCGCCGCAGCAGCAGCGACGGCGACACGTCCGAGAACGACGAGTTCGCGTCGTCGACAACAGATGGCGGCAGCGGTGCCGTGCTCGGCAAGCAGGCGACCAAGAAGCGCAAGAACAAGCGCAAGCAGGACCGCAAGCGAAAGGATATGCTCAACAACGAGCTCATGTTCGAGCTGGATATGTGATGACGCCCTGTGCTGGGTGATACCGTCGCTCGCGGCGGCTCGCCGCGGGATACCATATGACCAGCTGACTGAGCTGAGGGTAGCAGACGTTCAACAGAGTGGTGGTCTGCCCACAAAATACCGACGGCGCCTACATGCTGGCACGCTTTGCGCACTTATAACGCCTTTGCATGGCTCATCTATAGTCACTCTTAATATATTTGCTCTCAAGGCGAACATGCTGTAATTGGTTTTGCATGCTGCTTTTAAGTCAACTGCACAGTCTGTTGAAATGACACATCTCCCCATGCAGGGCAGCAAAGATGTGGTGTGATGTATTCGGAATTTCCCAGTAGCTACTGCTGATAAACCGGGTGAATTTCTGTGATTTTGTTCTGGCCTAGCCACAATCGAATGTCGGTCCGCTTTTCTGTTGGATTTGGCATCAATCGTGTAATACCTCTGTGTTAAAACTGCCCGAATAGTGGCTGGACCCATTTGTTCTGTTATCGTTGTTGTTCGGACGTTTGTTTTGTGCCGGCCGCCCGGGTGTGGCGCGTCGTTAGTGTACATATCGTGGACCGGTGTGTGGTGCACTGTGTTCCGCACCAGAGACTTGCGAGCCTGTTGGCTCGTGCGACCCTGTCCCCGTTGGTGGTTAATTGGTGTTCGTACCCTTCACCTGCTCTCCTCCCTGCGCCGTCCGTCTCATCCCATTGCGTGCACTGTGCGTGCCCGACAGCGTTCAAATTGCAAGTGATCTCGTGCGCGCCACTGGACCGGCAGACCAACGCGTGGCGTGCGTAGCGGTGCACACGACACCAACAAAACGGGAGAAATCCGTCGTATAAAAATGGTAAAATAGAAACCCACAAAAAAATCGCAACGTAACGTAACTTAACGTAGAAGTAGTCACTGCATGTCTAGCGCTGTGATGTCGCGACCGTCGACCGCCGGCCTGTGCGGCCGATGATTGGTCAGTCGGTGGATGACGTCATCGGGCGGCCGGCGGCGACGTCGTGACAGCCATTGGGGGCGGGCCTTTGTTCTGTAGCGGTTTAGTCGAAATGTACCCTCGTTGTTTGGAGGGGAGCCGGGGCAGGCAGGGCCCAGCGGGCCCACCCGGTGCCTCGTCTCTACAATGCCACTGCCGTGACCAAAAATGCTGTGAAAGACAAATAAAAATCGTAAGAGAGCACCGCGCTGTTTGCTTGCGTTCGTCTGTGTGCGCTGACGAAACCGTCGGTGGGCCATCTGAGAAGCCACGCCGTGAAACAGTTATAAATTATTCGTGAAATAGAGTGGAGAAAACCACTTTTTCAACGCTGAATCGACATCCTTCTCCAGGAAGTATCGACATTCTGCTCCTTGGAAACTACACCATCAGCTCAAAGTGCCTACACGATCAGCTCGAATCTGAGTCTGAGACAGCAAAAGCATTGTAAATGACGCTAATTCCATGACAAATTTCGACACCCTACTGTGTTTGTTTCGACATCTCGCACCAAACGAAAAACCATTAATTATTTTAAACCTGCTGTGAGAGGCCCAGATTTCGTGAGTCGCTCGCGACGCCGGCTGCTGTTTTGAAGTGGGCAGTCCAACGGGTTCAATAGGTATCTCCCGATCAAGTCTACATCGACTACGCCTGTAGTCCTGGCGGGTCTCGGTAGCTCAGTTGGTAGAGCGTCGAACTCTTGATCGCAAGATTGTGGGATCGAATCTGAAAACCGACGGCATTTATGGAGTCCACCCGCGACCAATCGGCGTGAGAGGTTGGCGACGCTATGCGACCTAGTGGTTGAATGCGTCGTGAAAGAACCCAAGGCTACCTATAGTCCTGAGGACCGGGAGGAGCAGCTGATCGCCTCAGCAGGCCCCATCCCGTTGCTCGGTGAAAGGCCGGCTGAATCCCGCTTGGTCAGGGATCGCATTTTGACTATTTTCCAAGCAGTGTCCTACGGTTAGCACTAAAATGAATTATTTCAGGGGGTTTGGCACTTCTCCCTGCCCCCTCCCGGGGGGGGGGGCCGGGGGGAATGGGGGGGGCCCTTCCCCTCCCAAATCCGCTACCCCGGCCTCGGTGGAACACAGTCGACTGCGACGGAAGTGCTTTTAGAGACAACTAAAATGGTGGGAAATCACACTCGGCTGTTTGCTTTGGCCCGTCCGTGTAAAGACTCGCGGGGAGCAATAAATGGCGGCCCAGTGAGCATTGTTCGCGGAGGAGTCGGTTTGTGGACGCTCGCCGCGGAGGTCGGGGTAATGACCGCGGGCTTGGCCAGCCGCTGGCTCGGTTGCTCCAGCCTCTGCCGACCGGGACAATGGCACCACTTTGCTCCCCCCTTCTCCGAAGAGGTGCTGACGCGAGGGATCGGTGCGTCGGTGGCGGATTTGTTTGCACGAAGAGCGGAATCCATGCAACGGCGTGCCTCCGTTAGGTGTGTCGGTCCAAGGCATCGCAGCCAGTGGAAATGCCGGAAGTTATTCAGCGACAGCGTATTCCTTTCCTTGTATACCTTAATTAGCAACAGGTCAGGATGTGTCATTCCCGTACATAATTATTTTTATCTTTGTTTTCAATATAATCATTGGGGTTGTTTTATCGACGGACGGAACTCAAAGACCAATTCGTAAATTTTCGGCCTTCTCCTCTCATTACAGTTGAGGTCTTTGGAGCGTTGACGTCCCGAAAACAGCATATCCGTATTTGTGTTCATATGTACCAATCGGAACATAAGTGTTCCGTTGAGAATGATCCTCAACAATTTTCGCCAGAAAATGACGCATTCCCGCTTACTACAACTGGATTGTTCGGACGCATATATATATATATATATATATATATATATATATATATATATATATATATCACCAACAATGCTGATGAAGGTTAGTAAGGTAATAAGGTAACGTTTTATTTTGGAAGATCTACGGACGACGACACGTGCATTAGCTATCAGGCTCCGAAGTCTGAGGAGGCCAAGTCCACCCTACGATCAGAGGTGCAGCCAGGGCAGGGGGTGAAAAAAACATGGTACTTGGCTACGGACATAGGTGGCAAATATTACCGAAATATTTGCAGCTATGGTGACAAGTTACTGTCAGTAGCGTGTCCAGGGGGAGCAACGGGCTCGTTCCCTTCTCCGAAGAGCCCGATTTTTGCCGAAGTTGTTTACTAAAACGGCATTCTCCCGAAATATGACAGCGATTTATGAGACAAATGTTGTCTTAAGCAGATCCGACGAATGTCAACTGTTCAAATCTGATTACTTTTCTCAATCGGGTGTGTCGCACCAAAGCCAGGTCGGCACTTGGTCGGCACTTGGTCGAAAAGGGCACTTGGTCGGCTCCAAAGGTGCACTTGCCCGGCTCCAAAAGGGCACTTTGCGGCCCGGGGCACACTGGAAGGTTTGTTGACCGGGTGGGGGAGGGGGCGTGAATTTTCATGCCGCATAGGACAGGAAAGGGCACAGTGGATGTCATTTTTAGGCCAAAAGGGCAGTTTTTGGCCCAAAGGGCACCTTTGGCACAGGCGAAGAACATGAGGCAGGTGATCTTCGGGCTAAATTTGGGGCATTCCGGCCCAGGGGGCACTTTTCGGTCAAAATGGCACTTTGGTATCATGGGGGGCCCTGCTCCCCTCCGGTGCGCCTATGGCCGCCACCACCGCAGGACACCGCCCCGTCACGTGGTCCCGACGTGCTGCTGCACCCTTATAGGACGCGGCGCCACGCATCCCCCCACGGCCTCCCCCTCCCCGCCGTGCCAGCCGAGACCGCCGCCAGTGAGAGTGGGCGACGGCCAGGTCCACGCGCACGTTGACGGTTTTTGACTGCGTTTGAAGTTGCTGAGTCGACAGCCAATGTTTTCGTTTTCGGCTAGTGGTGAACTCGAGACCCGTTGCCGTAAGCTGCCGAACAAGAAAAATAACGACAATGATTTTGGGGAGAGAACGCACAATATCTTCCTTCACCTGTTCTGGTATCTTCCCTTACTCCCCCTTACAATATCTTCCCTCCTAACAACGATAGGTGTCCCGCACTGGCGACAACCATGCTATGAGGCTTGGACATCGCCATGCATGTTACATTGGGCTGGGGTGGGTGGTAGGTGGGTTTTATATCGATTTTATCATGCGACGCCACATGCGCAATGTTAGTTTTCCAGAGGTGTGGGAGCAAGGGCGGATCGAAGAATTTGCATGGGGTCCCTAGTAAAAAAACCATGCGATTGGCATTTATTCCTCACGGGACATATGGGATCCCATATGTCCCATGGAGGAAAACCTCGATTGTCCCATGATCTAGACCAAATCCCATTGAAATATACAGAATCCCATGGGAATACCAGAACGGTCCTATCGTAGAATTTGGGAAGTTCCGTATAGCGCACCGGAACCCCGTAAACTTTTAAGTGCCTGATCCCTCAGGCATCCACGAGGCTTCCTCTTATTGGGCAACCGAACAAACATGGCCAAGACTGGTCTACGCGATTTAAGTGTAGTATAGCGACCTGCACAAAGACCAACGAATAATTAATGAAGAACTTGATCAGTCATGCAGACGCTCAACGTCAGGTAAAATAAGTGGCTCTGAAACAGAAAGAACAGTAGCTCGAATGGCACTGACAATCTCCACAATGGAGGATCAGTCACCAGACCAATCGGGTGACACTACTTCGATCGTCACAGTGATTGGCGGTTGGGCGACGGCGGCCGGCCCGCTCGAATATTTTTGTGTTGAGTCCACTTGGGTTAGCCTTCTATCTTACGAACATTACCCGAGTAAATTATATTGGATTCACCGACACGGAAGAAAATATAGTGTGATAACGGTTGTGCGTTTGAGGGCAAGCAACAGCCTAATAGGGAGTCACAAAAAGCATGGATCATTCGGCATTTTTGTATTAAAAGGTTTTTTTAAGGGAATTTTTATATTTTCTTTTCGGACTACCATGTTGATGAACGTGATTCGGAAGATGCAACCACTCGTTTTCTCCGGAATTGCTTCTCGGTTTATGTAGCAACGACTTTCATAATGCGCCATTTATGCCATATTGCCGTTCTTTGTGCCTTAATTTATCCATCCCTCACCTGGCGCTTCTCAGATTCATTCCTTCTAAATGAAAATTCAACACTCCACGTAGTTCATTCAACACTAATTCACATCGAAAATGCTTAATTTTCTTAATTTTCCGCCTCTGCCACATAGATGACACACCACTATCACCCCACAAGAACGTCGAAAGAAGCTGAACAGGTCGCACGGCTCGGGGTCTTGACGTACGGGCGACGTCACGATAAATATTCGCTTTTGTTTCTAAATTTTAATATACGAGTGTATGCTAGTTTAGATAATGGTGGATTGTAGATTATGTTAGGTTAGACTATGTTTTCCTATTTAATTACTAATTATCATAGCGCTTGTTAGAGGTCTTGGGGACAGACGGGGCGCAGCAGAAGCCGACTCGTCAATATCACTTCTGGGTCTGTTCAACAGTGCGGAAATGGTTTCGGTGCGTGCGGCTTGTAACCCAGTCCCATACGACAGTTAAACGTTTTATCAGGACAACGAAGCGAGCTTATACTTTTTTTTAGACGCCACTGAGTTCTTCCGGCCGGAGGTATCTGTCCTAAGTGCTAAGGTCTGCAGGGTGCAGCAGAGTAGAAATCAGTGGGAGTGTTCCGAGACATGTGTTGCTAGGAGGAAGGAGAAGAAGAGTTGTAGGTTCATAGCAAGCGACTATAAAGGAACATTGCTCGTGGGAACCTGCCTGGAACCGTGACAAGTTTTGTGCCTGAACCGTCTCATTAAGGTATGTGAACCGCTTGTAGCGTTAGCCAATCGAAGGACTCGATATCATACCTATGACATCACACTGCGCCGACGTGACTGTGACGTCATCGTTCAAATTGAGAAGCATGGATTTCCGGAGAAAACGAGTTGTCGCATTTTCCGAATCACGTTCATAAACATGGTATTTCTTCAGCCTTTTGATCTCAACGGATATGAACTTTTTCTTTGAAACAGGCTTTTGGCTGGAAAAAGAATGTTCACCGGGTGGACGCGCCTTCCTGTCTCGCGCCGCGACAACGCCTGTGGTATGGATCATCCGTGGTTAAAAAGTAAGTACCTGATTAAGGTCACAAGTGCATAGGTCGCCGTAATGCAAGCAGTGCCTAATCTGCGTTTCGTGGTAGATTTCCTCCCAACAACGAAGCCGCCTGGGATGGGGACGAGTAGCCTAGGGGTAAGTTGTTCGTCTTACGATCGTCTTACGAAATGTTGTGGGTTCGAGTCTCACCTGTCGCTACTCTCCGCCCGCGGCCAATCGGCGTGAGAGATTGGCGACGCTACATGACAACGGTCGATGTGTCGTAAAACCAATAACCAACCAACCAACCAGGAGCCGTCTGGGATGCCGTACACGGGGTAGGAGACTGCTGCTCAGCTGGAGGTTCTCTGCGATGGGCCATTTGGTGACGTCTCAGGCTGGTGGCGGTGAGCGCATCGCAACACTCGGTGTACACCCGGACAGACTAGCCTTTGCTGATATCTCATCATGATTACACGTAGGTACTGTGTGTGACGCTGTTTGTCAGAGAAGTACTTAGAACTACCAGACCCACCCTGAAATGAGAAGTCAAATTAAAATGTATGAACTAACCAGTCGAATCCCTCCATAGGTACAGGTTTCTCAAAATGTTTGAGAGGGCACAATACAATGGGGAAGTAAAAATTGATTAGGGGTGGGAACGTACCACATAGGGTCCCATGTTAAAAGTTGTCCGATTATTGTTTTTTGGAGGGCAAAGCCAGCATTGGGGAGGGGAAGTGCCCCTTTAAAGGCATACGAATCTACACCCCTGTGTCCCTCACCGCCGTATGCTGCATACAGCATGACATGTGTCTGTCTATTGTACGTTGTGTTAGGTAACGTAGCATAGAAAGTAATGCTTAAAAATAAAATTTAAATGCAACATAGCCTAACCTAACCTAACTTTGCCTAGCATACCTTTCGTGGTAAATGATTAAAAAGGGATTTAAAAATTTCAAACGATTTATTTTCTAAGAACATTCTGAATTCAAAAAAGCCAACCCAGCCTAATCTAACCTAACATAACCTACTTTTTATGAGAAACAAGTTCCAACATTTTTGGAATTCTTGTAAAACGGTTTGAAAAGGTTTCCAACTAAAACAAACTAAACTAACCTAACCCAACCAAAACTAGCCCATTTATTTGCTTTATGGAGGACATATGGGTGTAAAACGTGTCTTGCGAACCCCTCAAAGCGCAATAAGACCGCATATTTAAGTAACTTGGCAATGATATGCTATTAGCTTTAAAACAATAACACTCCACCCAACCCTAATCTATATGTTGCATCTAAGAAAGGATTTTGTGCATGATTTCTTGCTCTGGAACTTTTGGCACTTGAACGAAGTTGTCTTACATTCCAGCTTTCATGAAACAACATGAAGCGTTCATCTTTTCTTCAATGAGAAGAAACTTGCCTTGGTTAACATATCGTCGTTTTTCACTCCTGTTTCTTAAATAAAACAACCTTCATGAAACTGGTCCCTATTTCAATTAGGATACAATGACAAGGTTAGCATCTACCACTCCCCTCAAATAGGAAGGGTAGAATACGATAGTGAGGTAAATGTGAGAACAAACTAGAAAATTGACAATCTGAGCTTATCCATCCCACACTACGGCAATTTGTCGCAGTGGAGCCCCGACTCGATGTCCATACCACGGCTGTTTGTCGCAGTGGAGCCCCGACTCGATGTCCATACCACGGCTGTTTGTCGCAGTGGAGCCCCGACTCGATGTCCATACCACGGCTGTTTGTCGCAGTGGAGCCCCGACTCGATGTCCATACCACGGCGTTTGTCGCAGTGGAGCCCCGACTCGATGTCCATACCACGGCTTTTGTCGCGTGTCGCGATGTCGAGCCCGGTTGAGTGGGCCACTCGATGTCCATACCACGGCTGTTTGTCGCAGTGGAGCCCCGACTCGATGTCCATACCACGGCTGTTTGTCAGAGCCCGGCTCGATGTCCATACCACGG